>CM067170.1:25048973-25104997 GCA_034093135.1 Erigeron breviscapus | reverse complement strand
TTACTTACGCATATGGCATTGCATTGATATTCATATCATTTATGTATTTCTTATTACACGCTTTTTGTACTTGTGTAATCTTGTTGTTGGACATTACTGTGTTTCTTAGAGGCTCACTGTAAGTCATGTTTAGCCTCCACTCGTACTTTATGATTTCTGTCTATGGTTCCTTGTGGACCATTACTACGAACTCACCAACCTTGTGTTGACTATGCTTAGTACACTTTTCAGGTAACCAAGTTATTCCAAGGCATGAAGTATGATCGATTTGTTAGCTTGCTGTTGAACCCGGACTTGGACTTATATGGATCAAGGATCCATTTGCCTTTTTTTGCATTGTACTTAGAATCGTTAGCCATCTGTTGATGTTCTATTGTAATCTTTGATGACGACTTGTTCTTTATGTATTTTGATACTTGTTTATCGTTCTGTATGGATTCACCGAATCCTTTATTTGCATTTAGTTCATGTTCTACATTAATCCCACCTTGTGCTATATGATTTCTGTGATATTCTGAGACTTGGCTTGAGGTGTTACACAATGTTGCACACATTTGGCATATTAAGAAACTTCACACAATAACATACAACTATATATGTATATTTTAATTTTAATTTTTTATTGGGGGAGTTGGGTTCATTTCGTCATTTAGTGTTAGGTATGTCAATGGGTTGGTGAACTTTTAATTAAAGCTTCAAAGCTTATAACTAGGAGACGAAAAGAGCATCAGAAATCTTGTTTCCAAAGGACGGAGATGGTATCTTCTAAATCCTAGTGCATAATCAAATGATGATTTTTTTTATTAAATCATAATCGAATGATGATTTTTTTTACTAATGATGGAATTCTAATGGAAAATTGCATAATAAGTTAGTATGTTTTTTTAATTACTGATGTAATCATAGTATGTTATTCAATATGTTTTAGCCTTTGTACATCTCATAAACGTTGAATGTATGAAATTTAATACTCGTAGTATTTAACGTATAGTACGGTCGAATCATTTCTTGCTTTTTTTAATTACATAAATTGTATTGTTGTTTATTTGAATTTCTTTAAGAACGGTACTCGAACTAATATTATAATATCGTGAGGTTTTGAATATGTTAATCTTTGATGCTAATCATGCTATCAAGAAAACTCGTGAAACAAAGCCGCCGGATGATGAATTAGCGTTCAATTTTGACTCAATAATATTTTTGAGTTATCCATATATACTTTTTATTACTGTGAACTGTCTCAATAATTTATTGGTAAATTAATTAGTAACAAGGAAAGAAAAGAGGTAAAGATTTTGTTAGGCTTTTACTAAGTTATTTATGAGTAATAATATACTCTATCATTCTTAAATAAACGTCTCAATTATCATGTAAATACGATCATACCGTTTAGAAAAATCAAAAGATGAGACGAGGTGAAAAATTAATGGGTTAATGTGTCATCCTATTATGGGAGATGAAAATTTTGTAGAAGAAATTATCATATCTATTTTATCTTATTTTGTATAATTTTTTTTGAAAGGTACGGATTGAATATCACAACGAAAGGTTTAGACTATGATGTTTTAATTGGATCCATGTTAGAGAGAGCTTTCACCCAATACTTAATAAGAATAAAACCCTCTAAGGGCGCGTTTGGTTCGCAGATTCCGGCGGAATTTGATGGAATTGGAATCTAATTCCATTCCATATGCGTGTTTGGTTGGGAAATTTCAAATGAATCAAATTCCATGGAATGTAAAGATTCCTTTATTTACAGAATTGACATTCCTTCAAGGATGTGGATGGATTCTAATTCCATGACACCCATTATCTCCAAAAGACAATAATACCCACCTTTACCAAAAGCATAAACATCCAAAATTTTAATAGCACCGAATCACTGATGATAGCACCTTATGAATTCTAATAATGATAATAATAATAACAATAATGATAAAAATTAATAATTAACAATAATAAAAATTGTTATTATTATTATTATTATTATTAAAAATTAATATGGGAAATATGTTACCAAAATTCTAATAGAAAGAAACAGGGATGGCAGTTAGTGTAACCCAACTTTAATGGAGGACATGTGATGTTTTCTGTTGCCGGAAAAACGAAGCGGTGATACTAAGAAGAGAAAATGGCGGTGGTTGTGAAGAAATGGCGGCTGGGATTCTGGGGATTTTGTGGTTGGAGATTTACTCTTTAAGCAACAGACGGTGGTCGGGGATTTTGTGGCCGGAAAAAGTAAATGGCGGTTGGGATAAAAGGCAAAAAGGAGAGAAGGGTTTGTGAAGATAATGTGTTCCCTCGTTAGATAAGGGAAATTTGATTTTTTTTCTTATTTGCAAAAGAAAAGGATGTATAAGTTAATATATAAAGAAAGGGTATACCTGTCATTTTAGTGATTATGTCAAAACATTCTTTTTATATTTTTGTCAACCAAACACATTGATTGAATTTAATTCCATTCCATCAAATTCCATTCCATTAAATTCCATTTCATCAAATTTCATTCCTTCAAAAAACATTCCGCGAACCAAATGCGACCTAATAGTCCGCCCAAAAGCAGCACAACATATTAAAGAAAAACCTTACCTTATAAGACTTGAACTTAAGTCTCTTCAAATCCAAGCCCTCATAGAAAGAATTCCTTACTATTGAGCTATTTTGTATACCTACATAAAATATATTTAAAATCAAGCATATAAACTATGTTTTTATGTTTTAAATAATAAGTGCATAACATTTTCTTACATATATCATATAATTTTCTAAGAGTTAAACCCGAGTCTTTTCAAAGCTAAATACTTATGGAAGAACTTCTTTGCCATTGAGCTATTTTATATACCTACTTAAAATATATTTAAAATCAAGCATATATTTTGTTCTATGTTTTATGTTTTAAATAATAATCGCATAACATTTTCTTACATATATCATATAATAGCAAATGGGATTGGTGGCTCATTGGTAAGGTCTTTGAGTTTGGGGAATCCACCTGGGTTCGAGTCCCATTTCCCACGTTTGTGGGGGTGGATTAATAGGGATTTTTCTAGAGTCATGGTTTCATCCCAGACATGCGTGTAATTTAGGAGTAGGAATAGACGTAAATTAGAATGCCGTTCTAAAAAAAATATATATATATCATATAATAATGTACGAGTCATATAAAGTAATTAAAGATAGAGAGAGAAGGGTTAGCTACTTTTTTTTTAAAAACGGTAGCTACTTAAATATTTAGCTAGTTGATTTATTATATATAAAGGTGGTCACAAAGGTAAGGCCAATCAACCTTCACTATATATAATTCTTAAGTCTCATCTTCCACTCAAATCTCTCTCTTTCTCCCTGAGTATTAATCTCTTGATACAATGACAACCCCTACAAAAAGGTTAGTTATCATTTTATTCAACCTTTTATTATTATAAGTATATGTATATAAGTTATCATAGTACTATATCGAAAGGATAATTAACAATCATGTATTAATTTGTTGGGAATATACTATACTTCTATATTGTTTTCCAGTTTTATCATGACTATATGTATGTTTATTACATCCTACTTGTTCATATAATAACCTTAATTTGTTTCCACCATAATATCATCCTTTATAATAACTTAATTTATATATGATGTTTGTTAAAAACGTACACCTTACTCAATTTAAATAATATATCTATACTAATTGACTCAAAAATAACTTAATTCGTTAAATATATGTGTATATATGTATATAGGCTAGAAGGAAAGGTGGCTTTGATCACTGGAGCAGCAAGTGGAATTGGAGAATGTACTGCAAAGGTTTTCGCTGAACATGGTGCAAAAATAGTCATCGCGGACATCCAAGACCAACTTGGTCAAACCGTTTGTGAGGCCATAGGCTCATCAAACTCAATATATGTCCATTGTGACGTAACCAACGAAGATGATATCAAAAACGCGGTAGATCTTGCAGTTTCCACCTATGGTAAACTCGATATCATGTTTTGTAACGCGGGGATAGCAGATCCTAACAAACAACGCATCATTGACAACGAAAAAGTAGATTTTGAACGCGTACTTAGTGTCAGTGTGACCGGCGTGTTTTTGAGCATGAAACACGCGGCTAGAGTCATGGTTCCTGCTCGGTCCGGGTCAATTATATCAACCGCTAGTGTTTCTTCAAAACTTGGTGGTGCGGCGTCACACGCTTATTGTTGTGCCAAACACGCGGTGGCCGGTTTAACAAAAAATTTGGCAGTAGAACTTGGGCAATTTGGGATACGGGTCAATTGTTTGTCACCTTATGCAATGGTCACACCATTAGCCACAAATTTCGTTGGGCTCGAAGGGGAAATGCTAGAAAATGTGATGAACGCACTTGCGAACCTTAAAGGAGTGACACTTAAAACCGATGATGTCGCTAAGGCTGCCCTATTTCTGGTCAGTGATGATGCAAAATATATTAGCGGACAAAATTTATTTGTTGATGGCGGATTTAGCATTGTTAATCCGTCATTTAACATGTTCCAATACCCAGAGAATCTTTAAATCGTGAGACCTTATCTTGTGTGTTGTATTTTTAATAAGACTAAGCTACAAGATGTATGATTTTTATATTGTAATAGACTGCTGCAAGTTTAGCTTATTTTAATAATCGATGTTAACAATAATGCAGGCCGTTCAAGTTCAAACAAGTTTATATTATTTTCAAATGTAGTATTCTTGAACCTACAAATTAATAAATTATTTTAAATTATCCTCTAGAGAAAACAGCAATAAAAAACATTTCTGCTTTAGTTGCGTTGGGATGATGTTTCAAAATACCACTAGCAGAATTTTTTTTTGAAAATAGACATATATTTTAGTGTGTTGTCAAAATAGTTTTTGGAATTTTTTTTTTTTATGAAACTAGTAAATCCGGGTTTCTCAAACCCGGACAAAAAGTTGGTCCAATCCGGTTTTCGCAAACCCGGACTCAAATTCGAAAATCGAGTCCGGGTTTCCATCCCGGACTCGCAGGTTTCTGTCATGATGTGATTGCTTGTTTCAAATTCGAATATATATAACAGAAGGACAGCAATGAGAATTGGAAGGACAGCTGGAAACATCTTTCTTTTATATAATTACATCTACACACGTGTCATGTTCATTACAAATTCACGTGTCACATGCAATAAAAACTGTTGCAAATAGAAAAACTAAAACCACTTACTTTGTGAATCATCAATCTCTTAGCATTTGTAAACATGAACTCAGTGTTAATACTCGGTAGTGCATTGGCGAACATGAACCCGGGTATGGTCATATACCTGAGTTTACTTGACGGTGTTCACATATAATCGGGTGTCACACGTTCACAAATGAATGAGCTTCACTCGTGTTTGTTCACATCTAAACTGGTGTTCATCTGTGAATAATTCAAAAAGACTACACATTGTTCACATGGTCGGATATTTGTATTATATGAACCAATTAAGAAATGTTTACTTGATTGTGTTCACATATAATCGAGTGTTCATTTATGAATATGTGTTCCTATATATAATTAGGGGTTCATCAATGAACATGTCTGAACTATCTTTGAAAGCTACGTATACCTGGTGCTTTTCCACTTATTTAAGGGTGTTCACGCGGACAGTTATACAAAATATGTACATGTTCATCTGCTTATGATATATGTACGATGTGCATTAAATATGGAATCTGTTTTGTTCATTTGTGATCAGGCCGATTTTGTTTACATATATTCCATTGTTCATATGTGACAAGGAATTGGTTTTGTTCATAGGTATGTTGGTTTTGTGATCGGTCTTTAATTCTTGCGGTGTTATTGTGTAATGTGGAGAGTTTTTGTAACTTTTCTACTCCGTATTTACTTATAAACGATCGACAATAATGCACTTTCATCCATGTACTTGGTTTTAAGGATATATATTCTTGCATACAAATGAAAGTTGGACTCAGTACGATCCATGTACATTTTAAAAATAGTGTATGAGATGAAAGTGAGGATACAAATACTATTTTATTTCTTGGGTTGTAACCGATAAGAAATGAAAGTGAGAATATAAAGGCTTCTAAGTTCCAACGTGATACTGATCGAGGAAAGTGTAGAAAAACTGATTTGTAACTAATAGAGATAATCATGGAGCTTTATTTTTAACCCCTTATAAAAAGTATTGGATTAAGAAATTAAGCACTTTTTTTCCCCCAAATGTCCCTTTCAGCATATTTATGGTTTCAAAATGCCCCTCCACACACTACAACACTAAAATATCATATCTACCCTTATAACAAATTGTACGACTTTGCTGTCGTGAAATCACACTCTGTAACTAATGTATTTATCCAAAAAGGTGGTCATAAAAATCCGCCGCAACGCGCGGGTATTATGCTCATTGTTTTTAATACTAATTATTAATGATTGATTATTAAATTACAAAACTACCCTTATATATAATTAATAATGAAATGGTTCTCATGGTTCCTACAAAAATAGAGGTTCTTAAAATAAGGTTTCATATATATATATATATATTATAACAAATATATAATATATATATATATATATATAGGGGTGGGTTATTTAGAGTACAAGCAATCCAAAAAGTACAAAAGTACAAGGCACCGTTGGATCTTCTTCCTCCTTCTTCCTTCTTCTCCGGCGAGACTGCCGCCGCCAGCCACCACCTTCTTCTCCGGCGACCGCCACACCTCCTTCTTCTTCCTTCTTCTCCGGCGAGACAACCACCGCCACCACCTCCGGCGACATTTCCGGCGAGAATCAGGTTCGTTTTCGGGTGGATACGGTACGGGCGTTGCCCTCATCCGTTCTAAACTGGTTGTGTAACACCCCAAAGATTTTAAGGTACAAGAAATTAACCCCTTTTCATAGTTTTGACATTGAATTAATTTCCTAGTATTTTATTTTAGTTTTGGGGTTAATTTAGTTGGAACTTTAGCGGATAGCGGGTAAAGTACCCACTTTTGGAAGAGATGGGTCGTGGCATCCTTAGGATGTGCCAGCCAACTCTTTTGCCTTATGAGTCATGCTTCCACCCTACTTCTCTTCTTCACCATTTTCTTTCATGCATTCCTTCACACATTTCTTCAAAAACAAAGAGTAACCCTCTCAAGTTCAAGAATAGAAATCATAATAATAATAACAATCACCACCAAGTAATCTTCATTCAAGAAATTAAAGTTAGGGTTTGTAATTGGGGTGGTGGTGGCCGTTTTTCAAGAAAAAGGGAGAAAGAAGGATTCTCAAATTAAAAGTCTTGCATTAGATTGTTGTTGTTGAGGTATTGAATTCCCCTAATTTAGTTTTTATCCTTCTTTCAAAATTAGGGTTCATGGATGAACCAAATTTGGGGGTTTTGCTAGAAATTGAATTATGAGTATGTTTCCCCAATTCCTTAGTTAACCTAGTTGTCATTGAGTTGTATGAATGAGTTTGATTATGAAATGGTTAAGTTCATGTGAAAATTTTAGTTATTATGAAAAGTTGAAATTTTGATAGTTTTGAGATGTGGATCAAATGGTAGGATGAACTACCTAATGTTGTTGTTAAAAATGAAAGTAACTCAATGACAAATGGGTTGGGTTTTGGGTGTAGGAAGGCTAGTGATTGAGTATGGCTAGGTTAAGCTAGTCAAGTGGTGATTATAAGCTTATGCATTTTATGACATGATTATAGGTTGAAGCTTGTTTGTGCTTAATCGTTTTAGCTTTGTTGATCTATTTGCGGAGGAGGTGAGTATATTTGCATACCTTTATGTATACGTTGGGTCAATTACCATGAGACGTGGATATTCCGAGCATGGTAATTGATTTGGCGTTGAGCCCATGTGGGGCATAGTATTGTTGAGGCCTAAGAACCTCCGGGGCCTAAGAACCCCGATAGTTGTTTTGAGAAGAGGCCTAAGAACCTCCGGGGCCTAAGAACCCCGATAGTCTCATTGGTTAGCTTATATGGATCCATATATGTTGTTTAGCGTGCAAGGTGAGTACTATAGATATGACACGACGGTGTCATAGTCTATATGCAACAGTCCTTGTGCATTGCCCTCCTTCGTATTCATAAATGTATGCAAGTATATTCACTAAGCCTTTGCTTATATTTTAGTTGTTTACCCTTTTATAGGTAGTTCCGGAAGAAGGAACTAGTGTTGTTGAATTAAAAGTCTTGGGTTAGAGCTTGAAGTGTTTGTGGAAGACGTGAAGGTACTAGGTCATTCTTGGATGAATGACAACTTTTGGTTTAGAGGCTTAGAAATCCCTATCCTCATGGCTCTTGGTACATTTTGATTTGATGGTCATACTTTTGTTAAAATTATGTAAAAGTCCAGGAGTAAAGCTTTTGGAAAGTTTGTGAAGTTGCATTTTGGGCGAAATTATGTCGAAATGGATAAATGACCCACTTGATGGTGTTCATGGGATTCTAAACAAGTTGATGTTGTAATGTATGTTTAAAATGTGTCCATGAAGTTGATGTCAGTTTCTGAATTGTGTTTTAAGATGTTTGTTTTGAATTTCGAAGGTTACAAGCTTGGGCAAGTGTTGAAATGACTTTTAGGTCTGCTGTTCTGATGCTCACTGCGACGCAGTGGGGATGGTTTTGCCCACTGCGGCGCAGTGAAATCCCACGGCCATGATTTTTCTTCCTCCCACTGCGGCGCAGTGGGAGAGTGTAAAACCCACTGCGGCGCAGTGGGGCTTTTCCAGACCCGAGTCCGAGATTTCCCACTGCGGCGCAGTGGGAGATTCTCCACTCACTGCGGCGCAGTGGGGTATATATATAAAAAAAAAAAAAAAAAAATCTTGTGTTTTCGGTTTATCGAGTTCAGTTCTTTCAGGTTGTCACGGGACGCATATGGGAATCGTATGGATTTGATGGGCGGCGATCCAAGAGATGGTGGCGGTTTGATACGGTACGGGCGAAGCCCTTGCTGTCGGCGCCGTGGTTGGGGTGGTCGGAGATGATGGTGGTGGCGGTGGTTGTCTCGCCGGAGAAGAAGGAGGTGGTGGCTGGCGGCAGTCTCGCCGGAGAAGAAGGAAGAATGAGGAATAAGATATCCCCTTGTACGTTTTGTACTTTTTGGATTGGTTGTACTATAATTATCTTTCCCCTATATATATATAGTTAATTACAGAAATCGTCCCTGTCGTGGTACTCTACTTGCAGGTTTCATCCCTAACTTTCAAAAATTACAGTTTTAGTCCAACTTTTTTTGCTCCGTCAACAGTTTTGGTCCTGACCATAAACGTCCGTTTATTACGAGGTCACGTGTCTGACACGTGATGGGTAATCTCGTAATTTCCACCCCTTTAACACTCCAACACACAATTTAATCCCTATTTTCACTATCTCTTTACTTTCTCTCTCCTTCTTGAACTCATATGTATATCTATATCTAAATCTATATGAATAGATACATATACATCTGAATAAATTTCCAGATCTTATCAAAACAAAAAGTTAAAAAGTCTAAAAAAAAACAAAATAATAAACAAATCTAGGATTCCATAGTCAAATCCATATATTCATCGATGTAAGTTTAGGAGAATATCATATATTCAAATCTGGTGATATGGTGGTTTCCATTAGTCCTATCTTTACCACCGATGCACATCCATCTACAACATTCTTTGCAAAAAACCCACCATTCTTTGCAAACTCTCTCTCTCTTCTCTCTCTCACTCTATATCTCTCTCTCTCTCTCTCTCTCTCTCTCTCTCTCTCTCTCTCTCTATATATATATATATATATATATATATATATATATATATTAATATATATAATAACTTAATATAATATATATATATATATAATATGTATGTATGTATATTCACCAGATCTGAAAATATAATATATGTATATGAGTTTCTTTCATCACTATCATCAACACAACTGTTCATCACCACCATCAAGACAACTAGTCGGGATTATGGTTGCCGGAGATGGAATAAGGTCGGAAGTAAGGTTGTCGATTTAAAGAAATCCATGCCCGAACTTTCACTACCGTTGGTGATGCTGGAGATATGAATGACTTGTGTGTCTTCTATCGTCGGAAATCTGTTCCGTCGTCGGAGATCTCTATTCCGCCACTGACCACCCAATTAGATCAATGCTAGCTCTTAAGATCGATCGATGGATGTTTGTGTTATATATGTAATCTGTGTGTATATGTAGCATATTTGCATTATTTTGGGAACTTAATGGATAATTGTTATGAGATGTTGTCATATATTTAGCACAGGGAGTCAGATTTATGGGCTCTTAGGAATAAAATGGTTTTGGTTAATTATATTAGGTGGTTCATGGTTGTATGTTGGTTTGATTTAAAATAGGGTTTTAAGTTTATTTGGAAATCGAATAAATGATGATGATGATGATGATGATGATGATATGGGAAAAGAGGTTGAATGGTATTAGCTGAATGATAACTTTTGGTCTTGTGTTAATGAAAAGACAAATATACCCATCACGTGTATGGCACATGACTAGATTTTAAACGGACGTTATGGGTCGGGACCAAAAGTGTTGACGGAGCAAAAAAATTTGGACCAAAACTGTAATTTTTGAAAGTTAGGGACGAAAACTGCAAGTGGCAATCCACAACAGGGACGATTTCTGTAATTAACTCATATATATATTACATACTATACATAAATATATAGTAGTAGCAATGGCTCATTATCATCCCACCATCACCACCACCACCACCACCAAGGCACCAATGGATTATGGTTCATAATGTTATGCTTTTGTTTTTTGATATCAAGTCTATTGTCGTCAACAAAACTTTGTTGTTTAAGAATGAATGGAAGATTTTGGAAATACATGAATGGACACATTTGCCCGGAAGTTACCATGAAAGATCAGACCACAACACAGCCACCGTTTTTCTTGATTCTTCCCACCACCACAAGCTGTTATATATATTACTACAAACAAGCAGTCACATATCCTTCTGTTATATATATATATATATTTGAATATGAGTCCGGGTTTGGGAAACCCGGTATCACCCTCTTTCCTTCTGGCCACACTGTAGCAGTCAAACAAGCAGTCACATCAACGCCTGCTCCGCCTGCATCATGTCAGCCTTCTTCGAGTCCGGGGATGGGAATACCGGACTCAGAATTCAAATTTTGAGTCCGGGGATGCGAAACCCGGTTTGGACCATAAAAGTTGAGTCCGGGTTTGGGAAACCCGGATTTACTAGTTTCATAAAAAAAAAAATCCCAAAACTATTTTGACAAACACCCCCTAAAATATGTCTATTTTCAAATAAATTTCACCACCAGCAAGATGGCTTAGTGATTAAATGTCATATTTTTTTCAAAAAAAGGTTTCAAGTTAAAAACCTCGATCCTTAATCAGATACTTGGAGGTCAAGCCGTCCCGGGAGACCCTTTGTCATTCATACAAAAGGGGCTGCTTAAAAATGATTATCACTAATAATAATACGATCGAGTATGTTTTACAATCAAATCACAAATCCTAAAGACTATGAATAATGTATATCAAAATTTGGTTAACGTAATTACGGAAAGAAAGATATATGGATATCAATAAAGAAGAAAAAATCTTATTGTACTGAAATTCCAAGGTGGATTTTGAGTATCAGCTAACGATGAGGAGCAAAAAAATTTATGAGTATCTTTTAATTGCCGAAGGAACTCTACAGCCTCTCCTTTTAAGGGGGGTATTCTTCCCCTCTTCTTCCCCTCTTCTTCTTGCCACGTCAGCTTTTCTCTCTTCTAGAACACCCCCTCCTTATAACCCCTTATTCTTCCCCTATTCTTCTAATATTTTATTATTTCCTTTTTCATTTATAAAAAATTAAACAAACAACATATTTTATTAAAAATTCAAACATTACATTTATTGAAAATTAAAAACATTACATTTATTAAAAATTAAAACATTACATTTATTAAAAGTAAAACAAATTAACGTTGACGGTAGTTTTCTGGGAGGTTCCAAACGTGTTCAACCAGAGCATTGCGCAATTCATGGTGCACCCTTCTATCGCGTAACTCCCCGTACATCCGAAACTGTGTTGAAGCCCTTTCGGTCCATATACGGGGTGGGAGCTGCGTCGTTTGTATCAACTCTTCTTCAAACGCAGTGATTGCGCGTCCATTATCTTCAACAATCATGTTGTGCAGAATCACACATGTTAACATGACACGTTTTATCTTTATCTTGTTCACGTTGTATGGGCGCGCATTTTGTTGAATAATCTCCCAACAACCTTGAAACGCCCCGAATGCTCTCTCCACGTCCTTTCTTGCAGCTTCTTGGTATCTCTTGAACTTGGTGGTTTTCGGTTACATCGGCCACTTGAAAGACTTCACAAGAGTGGACCACTCGGGATAAATACCGTCAGCTAGGTAGTATCCCTTTCTAAATTGCTGGCCGTTGACAGTATACTCAACTGTTGGAGCCCTGTCTTGGAGCAAATCATCGAATAAATCTGATTTGTTGAGGACGTTGATGTCGTTGTTTGAACCTGCAGGGCCAAAGTAAGCATGCCAAATCCATAAATCATACGAAGCAACTGCTTCGAGCATGATTGTTGGGTGGCCATTGTCGCCGCGGGTGTATTGCCCTTGCCACGCCACATGGCAGTTTTCCATCCCCAATGCATGCAATCAATGCTACCAAGCGTGCCCGGAAAACCATGCGCCTCAGCATGTTTAGATGTGAGCCATCGGATATCTTCTTCATTCGGCTTTCTCAAATACTCATCACGATACAACTGTATAACACACCTACAGAAGTGGTCTAAACACTGGTATCCGGTATCTTGTGCCATTTGTAAGTACTCATCTAAGGCGTCTGCCTTATAACTGTACGCTAGTTGGCGTATGACAGAAGTACACTTTTGGAAAATATTCAAACCGGGACGGCCTGAACAATCGGCCGCGGCTTTGTGGAAAAAAGCAAAATGATTAGGTAGGGGTTCAACGGCGTTAAAGTGGTGTATATCATTAACAATACGAAGAAACATTTTCTTGCGCATTCGAAATCTTCTTCGGAACATGTCAGGTGGGTAAGTAGGTTTAGGCGCAAAGTAATGATCATACAAAAGTTTAGCGGCAGCAACGTGATCTCGATGGATCACCCTTCTTGTTAACTTCACTCTGGAACTTGAAACTTCTTGACTCTGTTTTTCTTCTTCGGCAAAAACAATGGCAAGACATGCGCCAATAGCCTCGGGGTTGAAAACAGTATTCACCTGCTCAACAGCCCTTCGTATTGGTTCGTACTCGTCGCTTGATGATGATGATGATGATGATGATGAACTTGACATGTTTTTGTGGTTGTGTTTGTATGAAATGGATTGAAAATGTATGAAAGTAAAAATGGTTGTGAGTTGAAATGGTGGTGTTTAGGTGTTAAATAGGAGTGGGGAAAAAAAAGCTACAAAGTAGCCGTTAAGTTTAAAAAGGAGTGTAAAACAATTTTTTTTTTGTTTTTATCTTCCAAACGGCTATATCTTTTTTTTTTTAGTTTGAAACGGTCAATGGGCCCCACAAGTCGCTTGGACGCTGCGTCCGTTTATGATATAAACCAACCGACGCCTAGCGAAGACGCCTCCGTGCTTATAACGTCGAACGCCGTCCGGACGTCTGACACCTCATCTTATCGGGCCGGTTAATTGGCAATGTTTGAAATAATATGGGCTGGTATCCATTGAGGAGCTACCGAAAAAATGGGCCAAACCAAATTTAGAGGCATTGCTCTATTGCCCATGTTGCACACGTCCCAATTTGTCATGTTTGGGTAAGTCAAACAGTTTAAACCTTCTCTGTTTACCTTTTGTAAACTTACGACTTACAAACACTATACCACACTAAAATGCTACTCGCGCAATATGACGACGATAATGGTGGCGACTGGTGGTGATGGTGGTGAGTATTGGTGGTGATGGCAACATCGGGTGGTGCACATTGTTGTAATCCAAATGATGTAAAGGTGTGGTAGTGAATATATTTTAAAATATAAGGGTTTAGAATGTAAAATTGTAAGATAAGAGTTTAGGGTGTAAATTAGTTCATTAAAAACAAATTGAATAATTTCTTATGAGTCTTTAATAAAAAAGAAGTTCATTGAGAGCAACTGAGTCATTTCTAATGTTCATTTGCTTTTAACTATTTTTTTTATTTTAAAAAGAATGAATTTTTATAAAATAGTATAGATAGCTACACGTACACCACCATTGAAATTTGAAAAGAAAGTGATGGAGAAAACAACAATTGGCATGCATGTCACAACGTGATCTTATTGGACAGATTATACCATAATATAAGAAACTATTTTAATTGATGTGTGATCTTCTGAAATTGTCCCTCATATAATTAAATTTTAAACGACAATAGCGACAACTATCTGTTTTTAGATGACGTGATGGGGTTTGTTTCTCTTAAGTGGGGTATTGGCCGGGTTTAAGCTTCACTTCCGGGATTTTCTATTGCGGTAATTACTCCAAAGATATATCTTGAAGTGGTAACGAGTGTAGCGTGTGGAGTGTGAGTAAAGAACTTCTCATTAAATTAGAGTAGATGATCTTATTTCACCATTGTACAATGCTTAATTTGTTGCTCAAAATACCTGTCCTATCTTGAGAGCATACCAAACGTGATGAATTTTAATATCTTAAAATCATTTTTCGTGAACAATAACATTGTTTTTTCTTTTTCTTTGAACCTAACATATAGCGTTAGCCGTTAGGCATGCAACATATATATATATATAATATATATAGCGTTAGGCATCAAATTAAATATGTTGTTTATGTTTGAATTCAATCAAACCCCATGCCAAGTTGCTAAGGCTATCCGGAGTGGAGCAACTCCACCCGGCGATCACCTCTACTCGCCCTCCTAGTCGCCGCCCACACCACCCCGCCCCGGCGAAATGCGAAATGAGCGATCCACAGGGGTTGCAAGAAAAGTGTTGACCGGCTGTTGCTTTCGAGATTTAGAGCCGTTGGGAACGACTATTTTAACCATATAAAAAAAAAATTAATCTTAATTTATTCTATATATATATACATATATCACTCTATCTTTTTTTCACAACACATACATACACATACAATTTCATAAAAACTCTCCCACTTTTCACCAAAAAAACATATACATTATTTCATATATCATGGATGATATCGACGAGTTGCTTGAGTCATCTAGTTCGGAAGGTTCTACGGATCTAGACGAGGCAATCGATAGTGCGGTTGCTTTGACCATTAGTACTATGATACAAGCCGCGCAAGAGGAAGAAGAGGAGGATGACGATGAAGGAGAGGCGCCTATATTTAGGAGGCGGGCGGTCCTACATCGTAGGCGACATGAGGCAAATGAACGCTTAATGCGTTTTTACTTTGATGACGACCCGGTATATACCCCGAGGGAGTTTAGGAGGCGCTATCGTATGACCAAGGGTTTATTTTTGAGGATAACAAATGACTTGGAGGCCGAGTATAGATATTTTCAACAGAGAGTCGACTGTCGCGGGAAGTTAGGATTCACCGCGATACAGAAGTGTACTGCCGCGCTTCGTCAGTTAGCATATGGCTCAACCGTCGACTCATTTGACGAGAACTTTGAAATGTCTGAAAGGACGTTGCGCGAGTCGTTAGCAAACTTTTGTAAAGGTACAAGTACTTTATATTACTTATTAGTTTATATTACGTATTAGTTTATATTACTTATTAGTTTATATTACGTACTAGTTTATATTACATATTAGGTATACGCGCGTTATATGGGCCGACATACCTACGTAGGCCGACTTGGAGTGACCTTCAGCGCATATACGACGTGCATGAGCAGGTCCACGGTTTCCCGGGCATGATTGGTAGTATTGATTGCATGCATTGGCCGTGGGAGTTGTGTCCTACCGCATGGCGCGGTACGCACACACGAGGGGATATTGGGAGGCCTAGTATGATACTCCAGGCCGTTGCCTCGACTGACTTATGGATTTGGAACGCGTATTTTGGTACGCAAGGCTCCCACAATGACATCAACGTGTTTGAGTCGTCGCCCATTCTTGAAGAGATAATATCCGGATTGGCACCTACAAGTAAATTATATTTTATAAATGTTATTATTATATATTATTACATATACTTACATATTATTTTGTTCAACATGTCTTTTATTCCTAATTTGTAGGTGCTTTTTACGCATACGGTAACTTTTACAAATCCGGTTATTATTTAAGCGATGGCATCTATCCAGAGTATGCAACTTTTGTGAAGACGTTCACCGATCCGATTGATGAAAAGAGAAAGTATTTTAAGAAGAAACAAGAGTCGGCTCGCAAGGATATCGAGAGAGCTTTTGGGGTTTTGAAGAAAAGGTGGAAAGTTCTTAGTTTCCCTTCGCGATATTGGGACAAGGAGAGAATGCATGACGTGATATATACTTGTGTAACACAAATATAGACTTTGTTGTTTCTTTTCCCTCCACACAATGAGTAAGTCTGCCCATGTGGCCAATTTTTTTGTATATTAATACCCTTAATTTGGTAAAATGCTTACGATTAAATACCGTATGACTAAAAGGTTATAATTTAAAGTAAAGGTGTTTTCCCTCGTGTTATTTAAATTAAGACAAGCCAATAAAGTTTCATCAAAGTGAACTTTATAATATTAAGTCTAGACAGTCTATTTATTTTGTACAAGACATAAACTTTAAATATTCATTTAAAATTATTTTTAAAGACTCGGCATTCGTCTAGATAGCTAATAGTCTACGTCATCAAGATACGTCTAATTTGACTAAGTCAAAAGTCCAAAAGTCTAACAATTTCCACGTCAAAGACCGTCTAAATTAGACGAGATTATGATAATGACTTAGCTTAAACGAGATTAAGACTAACCCGTTGCTAATTAATTACGAGTTGTCACAGCATCCCCGACTTCTTAGGATTTCGTCCCGAAATTAATTGTTCCTCAGTAAAAAGATGAGGATAATGATCCATCATATAGTCTTAACGTCCCAAGTCGAGTCGGGTCCGTGTTTTGAGTTCCAACGAACTTTGACCAACTTGATACGACTACGTCTAAGTTGTTTGAGCTGTTGGTCTATAATTTCAACAGGTTCTTCAACAAATTGAAGAGAGTCGTTCATTTGCAGCTCTTCGACAGGTACGACTAATGTTTCATCTGACAGACATTTCTTAAGATTTGACACATGAAACGTGTGATGAACATGTTCTAGCTCTTGGGGTAAATCGAGCTTATAAGCCACGGAACCAATTCTTTGAACAATTTCGAATGGTCCGATATAACGAGGGCTAAGTTTGCCTCGCACACCAAAACGTGCAGTGCCTTTCCAAGGTGACACTTTTAACATGACTTTGTCTCCCACTTGAAACTCAAGTGGTTTCCTTCTACGGTCGGCATAGCTCTTTTGGCGATCTTGAGCCGCCTTCAGCCGTGCCCTAATTTCAACAATTTGATCAGTAGTCTTCTGAACTAGTCCATATTTGTACAAACGACGTTCGCCAACATCAAACTAACAGACAGGAGATCTACATTTCCGTCCATACAAAGCCTCATAAGGAGCACATTTGATGCTAGTGTGATAGCTGTTATTATACGAAAATTCAGCTAACGGTAAAAAGGTATCCCAACTACCCTTGAAGTCAATGACACATGCCCGAAGCATGTCTTCTAAAGTCTGGATGGTACGTTCACTTTGTCCGACAGTTTGTGGATGGTAAGCCGTACTCAGATTCAATTGAGTGCCTAGGGCTTCTTGAAAATGTCGCCATGATTAAGTGAAACGACCATCACGGTCAGAGATAATAGACAAAGGAACACCGTGAAGTGATACGATCTTTTCAATATATAATTGAGACAATTTCCTTATCTTCCAATTCTCTCGGAGTGGAATGAAATGAGCAGACTTCGTTAATCGGTCGAAAATGACCCAAATAGTATTGTATCCTTTCAGGGTTCGAGGCAGTTTAGTAATAAAGTCCATAGTAATCTGTTCCCATTTCCAGTCAGGAATTTGGGTTGTTGGAGCAGCCCAGAAGGCTTTTGGTGCTCTGCCTTGACCATTGAACAATTTAGACACTTTGAGACATATGTGGCGATATCACTTTTCATACCAGGCCACCAATAAAAGTCCTTTAGTCCATGGTAAATTTTGTCAGCGCCAGGATGGATTGAATACTTAGATCGATGACTATCGTTCATTAAGAGTTCTCTAAGTCCATTATACTTGGGAATCTACACTCTGCCCTTAACATGTCGGATCCCATCGCCATCCAATTCAAATAAACGTTCAGCATTCCACAATGCTTCTTTCTCGATACGCCCTAGCTGTAGGGCATGGTTTTGATCGTCCAGAACTCTATCCCTTAACGACGAGCCAAGATAAGAACTTGCTCTTTTTATGACAGATAGTGAAATTCTATCTTTTCGACTTAGCGCGTCAACAACAACATTTGCTTTACCGGGATGATATTTGAGTTCACAGTCGTAGTCACTGAGTAATTCTACCCATCGTCGTTGTCTCATATTTAGAATTTTCTGATCGAAGATATGCTGAAGACTTTTGTGATCCGTGAATAGAGTACACTTGGTACCATACAAGTAATGTCTCCAAATTTTTAATGCAAAGACAACCGCTCCGAGTTCAAGATCGTGGGTTGTATAGTTCTTTTCGTGGATTTTGAGCTGTCTAGAAGCGTAAGCAATGACCTTACCTTCCTGCATAAGTACACATCCCATGCCTTGATGTGAGGCATCACAGTATACCACGAAATTTTCAATGCCATTTGGTAATGCTAGAATAGGAGCATTACATAGTCTGTCTTTTAACGTCTGAAATGCCTTTTCTTGGGCATCCTGCCAAATGAATTCCTTAGTCTTCTGTGTTAACAAAGTCAAAGGTTGAGCAACCTTAGAGAAATTCTCAATGAATCTCCTGTAATAGCCAGCCAGTCCAAGAAACTGACGAATTTCTGTCGGAGTCTTAGGGGCTTCCCACTTCTTTATTGCCTCGACCTTAGATGGATCAACGTGGATTCCATCCGCATTCACTACATGACCCAAGAAGTGTACTTCCCTAATCCAGAATTCACATTTTGAGAATTTTGCGTATAGCTTTTGATTCTTGAGCAGTTGCAGAATGGTCCTCAGATGACCTTCATGTTCGTCTTTAGTTCTCGAGTAGATCAGTATGTCATCAATGAATACAATGACAAACTTGTCGAGATACGGTCGACATACTCAATTCATTAAGTCCATAAACACAACAGGTGCATTGGTTAAACCAAACGGCATAACCAAAAACTCATAATGTCCATAACGAGTTCTGAAGGCTGTTTTAGGAATGTCCGTCTCTCTGACTCTGAGTTGATGATACCCAGATCTGAGATCAATCTTGGAAAAGTGTGATGCACCTTCCAGTTGGTCAAACAAGTCGTCAATACGAGGTAAAGGGTATCGATTCTTGACAGTCAACTTGTTCAATTCTCTATAGTCAATACACATGCGCATAGAGCCGTCTTTCTTCTTAACAAATAAGATTGGAGCTCCCCAAGGTGATGAACTTGGATGAATTAGTCCTTTAGCTAACAACTCTTGAAGTTGTTCGGACAATTCTTGCATTTCTGACGGCGCAAGGCGATAGGGTGCCTTGGCCACGGGTACAGCTCCAGGGACCAAGTCTATTCCAAACTCGACTGGTCTATGAGGTGGAAGTCCCGTCAAATCTTCGGGAAACACCTCCGGAAAATCCCTAACTACCGGGATATCTTGAATGTCTTTACCCTTTGGCTTCCTTTCAACCACAAGTGCCAAGAAAGCAGGGTATTCCTTTTGTAAATATTCTTGAATGTCTTTACCCTTTGGCTTCCTTTCAACCACAAGTGCCAAGAAAGCAGGGTATTCCTTTTGTAAATATCTATTTGCTTTTATCGCCGACACTAGAATCAATTCCTTCTCTGACTTGTCTCCTTGCACTATCAATGTCTCGCCATTTAGAAGGGGTATTCTTACAACCTTCTCGTAACAACCAATATCGGCGCGAACTCTAGACAACCAGTCCATACCGACAATCACATCAAAACTTCCTAATTCTATGGGAATTAGATCAATTTTAAAGGTTTCACCGGATAATGTCAAATTGCAATCTACTATATGGTCTCTAGCAACATACTTTTGACCTTTTGCATATTCGACAATATAAGTTTCTTTCATGGGGATAGCTACTATATTAATTCGAGACTTAAATTCTAAGGATATAAAACTTTTATCAGCACCAGAGTCGAATAACACAAAGACATAATGATTATTGAGTATGAATGTACCTATCACAACGTTGGGATCACGTCGTGCATCAGCAGCATCCAAAGCAAAAACTCGACCTCTGCCTTGTCCTCCTTGATTCCTAGCTTGATTGTTTCCCGCATTGTTCCTCACGGGAACTATAGCATTGTTGTTCGGGTTTAGATTGAGTCGTGGACACGCGGGTCGCATATGGGTTTCGCTCCCACATTCGTAGCATTGACCAGGTGTCTTGTCCCTACAGTACCTTGCCAAATGTCCCGTCTTTTTACAACGGTGGCAAGTAGGACAGTTTCCCCTGTGATGGAGGCCACACCTGTTACATTTCGGGTCTGGGCCCGTGTACCTCTTGACATCCTGAGTGACTACTGCAAAGTTTCTAGCAGTCTTAAACCTCTTGCCATTTCCACCATCGCCAAATCCACTACTAGAGGTGTAACACCCCAACTAAGGCGGAACGATGAGATGTACAGAAAGTCGAGTATTCAAAACAAAGGATAATAGATAACATTCACCATAGCTTTATTTGGTAAAAATAATTTTACAATGTACAAGCATGTGAACCAATTCCCAAGTACAATACGTCTACCATACTTGGATATTGAGTCCACGAAACAAATAACAAATACATGAGGTGATATACTACAATGATCAAGGCGGATTCCATTGCCCATCACAAGGTTTGATCTTTGACTCCCAAGTGCAATGCAAATAATCATGATGCATATAATTCCTCAAAGCTTACGCTAATTCCTGAAAAGCATGAAGAAAAAGTGTCAACTACGAAAACGTAGTTGGTAAGTGCATAGGTTTGCAAGTAAACCTCGTTACCTAACCATTTTAAACACTTAGAAAACATGTTATTAGATATCAACATACCCAAACCGTATGATCGACGAAAATTTCCATATCAAACCATCAAGTTTTCAAAATACCATAACGTCATTTCAAGGAGTTGAGAAATCCATGGTAAATTATAAAGTTCTCATTTGTCACATTTATCGTGAGAGAAAAATATATCGATCGATTAATCATTCATCATACCAAAACCATTCGGTCATCAATACTTCAATATCGCCAATTTCAACAACTTTCGAGATTCCATATAAGGTCCAATACCCAAACCGTATGTTCAATCCATAATATCCAACCATAAGTAATAATCAATAATATTTAGCCAAAGGCATAATTCGATGAGTTTGTCTTGAGCCACTACTAAGACCCTTTCACGTCCAAATAATAATAATGATGATATGTCCCGAAGATATGATAACAGTAGCACATGCTGTCAATCACGTGCAATAATAATAATAAAGGGGTCGTGACATGGAGACGACCAATAATATATAAAGTAGATTAGAGCACCCCATGACCGACACCGTTGAAGGCGGCCACGTAGGCGGCCAATCAACCTGTCGTCACTGATGTGAGTGAGGGGACGAATCCTAGTTGCGCAACCCTCTAACTACAGGCCTCAATGAGTTAATAGTAGTGTATAGGGGACCACCGTTTGACAGTACTCAAGCTCATCATATAACATATAACACGTTGAACATACAATATAATTCCCATATCATTATCATTATTTCAAAGAATCATTTCATAAGAGAAAGTCATTTTAATTAATCATACTTTTCACCCCGCAAGTAAAACATATAAAAGAGTTTGAAAGGGGGCTATGACTTACCTTGATATGACGCACATCATAACCACTTATCCAAAATGGGTACTTCCCATCTATCGCTTCCTTGATCATGTATTCCTTATGGTCCTTGGTCACATTTCAATGCCAAGACTATCCCTACGATAGTACTAATATACGTAAGTTCCTATCTAAAGCCATCACTTAGAAATGCCACTTTCATTATGTTGTCATCAGTTTTGGGATCCAAGTGTATTGCTAATATTCGCATCTTTTTGGTTGTAGGGATTGATGGTGAAAAAGGTCACTTTCAATATATATGTAGTTATAAGTTGTTAGAATTTCGGTAACTTGCCTTCATTTGTGGTTTCGTTTGGCATCTTAGGTTATCATATGGGAATGCCATATTAAGTTATGTTCTTTTAAACATCATTGGATGTGTAACCAATTTTAATACTAAATAGCATTTGTGATATCAATTTATAGTTTGTTTAACGTAATTACTTATGTCCATTCTACTTAATCATCCTTTTTGTGTTACTTTGATTACGCTTATCTTTTACTCACATATTCCTCAATATGTCTTATGATTATTCGGGTTTATGAAATTCGCTTAGGTGTTATGGGTTTTTAAGTGACTTGGGCTTAATTTAGTTATTGGGCTTGACCTTATTTGGGTTATGTGCTTAATGAGTTATATTGGTTATTGGGCTATATGGTTTATTGGGAAAAGTGGGCCTACTTTTTTATGTTCCTTGTGGGTTCACTAATTGGGCCGGGCTAGCCCATTAACTCCTTAGTTCATTACATAGCCCATCACACAAGTTATAAGATTACTTACAAATTTTCTGTTTTTATACAACAGATTTATGAGATGTTGGCCACTAATTCGGGGTTAAAGCTAATTATTTGGACCCTCCTGATTTTTATACAACAACCTATATGTGTCCACTTATTTTGTGAATTTTGGATTAATTTATAAAGAATGTTTACTACCTCTAAATATTTTTTATAAATGGAAGTGGTCAAAACAGTCGCTGTTTTGCATACTCAAAAGTTTTATAAAAGTTCTTTGGGTTTTGCTCTTAATAAAAATTCAATGATTTTATTTTAAGGTTAGGACACATTGAACCTACTTTCCACCAAGTATGACCTCCTGGAACTTTATGGATTAGGATATAAAAATTGTTAAAGTTGGTAAAATATTCAGACAAAAATACAGTTTTGACCCGTTTTAGTAGAAAAATCATATCTTTTGTTTGGTTCAGTATTTTTGAGTAATTCTAGTTGTTGGTTAAATTTAACTTGTTTATCTACAACTTTTATTTTGAAATTTTTGCTTGAAACGGCCCTCACATGTTCGGTTTACCCGTTCCAAGACAGAAGATTGATTCTGCCAGCTTATTTTGTTTACCCAATGCATGCCTTTACTTTATGGCTTCATCCAACACTCATTTTGGTAACCCCAATACATTTTATTCATCTTAATTCATCTCTTACACTTTCATTAGTGTTTCTCCAGATTTCATTTCATATTTTATGGACAAACTACTTGATTAAAGTGAGGATGTATATATATGTGTTCTTGTGTTTTTCGGTTAGAGATTTTGGACATAGTTTTGGATTGATTCATGTAAGATTCATATTTCTTGCAACATTTGTATAAAATCCAGAATATTAACCTTTATTTAACATGAAAAATCATACTAAATGATAAATCAAAGATCCATCTCAAATTCCATAACAAAAACTATCTCAAAACTACTTGAATCTATACATGCATGTTAAGATCTAACCATTTTACATACAAATAAGTTATAATCTTTCTTATACCTTTTGAAAACTCCTTTATATTCAAAAATCATAGAATATGAACATATACCTTTCATCAAAAATCAGATTTTTAACAAGATCCTTTCATCATTTTAAAAGCTAAATCGAAAAGACACACTTTTGGTCTTGACATGGGTTGGATCATCGAATCTCCTCATAGATCTCGACATGCATGTGTCTTAGTGAGTGATTCTACCAACATCAAGACTCCCTCCTCAAGATTAACAAGAAAATAAGAATAAAATACAAGTTTCATGAAAAGCTTTTTGAAGAAACATGATTAAAACAAGTTGTTGAACAAGAAAAGAGTGTTTCTAACTACCTTCAAAGACTCGATTATATGTGAAGAAGGGGCTGATTTTCGTGACATTCAAGACCACCAAATGACTCCATACTTGACCTTAGATGATGAATTAACAAGAAAAGTTATTATTACAATAGTTTAGATTAGATTTAAGCTCCATTTTTCCTTGCAAAATCCGAAAATGGTGAAGAAAGTGTGAAGAGAAGTTGAGAGAAAGTTTTAAGATGTGTGTGTGTTTGTTTTGTGTAAAATGCAAGAGTGGGTGAGGTCTTGGGGTCATAAAAACGTGGCTAGGGTTTGTGTAGTGGGTTATGTGCTTGTTTATTGGTCAAGAGGAGTATTGGGGATGCATGGATTGGTTAACTCATGTGGGGTGGTGTTTGGTGATGTATTTGGGTGGTGTGTGTGTGGAAAGGGGGTGTTTGGCCAAAAATTTCAAGAAAAGGGCACAAATTTTAAAAGCAAATTTATATAAAAGTCTTACATTTTGTAAAAATAAGTCCTAGTTGCATCCTACATATTTATTAGCTAGCATAAGTGCATATGTATATTATAATTGTCTCAATTTTAACTGTAGTTGAGTGTGTTTACTTCATTGGAAGTATATAATTACTTGGATGCATATATACATATATATACTTTTATAAGAGTGTTGTGATTTAATTTAAATAAGTTTGGGAGTTCCTTGTTCATTTTGTTTTCCATATGTATGTATTTTGATCGCGTATATATATATATATTGGTTAATATATATATATATATTGTGTATATATTATATATATATATATTGGTACTAAACAACATAGAAATTGATAGTGTACATTATATTATTTGAGTCGTTGGTTATATTTTGGTTACATCGATACATGCTTGTTAAATATATATGTTTATTAAGTGGTCATTAATTTATTTTCCTTGAGATTGGCTTGAATGATTATAGTTTTTTTTTTTTAGGCATTTCTAAAATGGCTAGCTATCTTTGAGCATTCCATTGAACTAGAAGGTAAATATCACTATGTCTAAATGTCTAGAAGGTCAATTCTCTTAATAAACCTCTAGGGATAGATACCTAGATAAGTCCAAGTAGATTGTCCTTGTCGGATTTTGAGGGTTGTTACAAGAGGCATGATCATTCCTCCTCTTGATCACTTTAGTTCCAACAGAAGAACCAGTGGTTATTTTCAAGTCTATCACCATCCGGTTGGTTGCACTAACTGCCGCTTGAAGAGTCAAAGGATTAAAAGCGGCTACCAACCTTCGGACATCAGGTGACAAGCCATAACAGTATCTTTCGATCAATTTCTCCTCCGTATCTACCATACGAGGGACTAGTCTTGCCAACTCATGAAAACGAGTTGTGTATTTCTCGTTGTCTAGTCCAATCATACTATGATTCCAGAATTCACCTTCCATTTTTTGTACTTCCTCCCGAGGATAGTACTTTTCCATCAACATCCTTTTAAAGTTCAACCAAGGTATGCTATTAGCTGGCTCTCGACCACGAGTCCTTATCTGCTCGTTCCACCATGACAGAGCGTGCTTTTGAAATTGAGTGGCGGCATATTCCACTTTGTGCTCTTCGGCACAACGACTGATATGAAGCACCGCCTCTATGCTCTCTAGCCAAATGATTAGACCGACAAGACCTTCGGTGCCATGGAATTCTTTTGGCTTGCAATACGTGAAGGTCTTAAAGTCACTCCCTCGAAGATGAACTCAAGGAATAACTTGTTCAGCAGTAGGTTCAACATTGTTACTATTGTCAGCATGATGATTGTTATTGTCGTTCATGTTCGTCGTGATCTGAGCGACTAAAGTAGGCATAGCGGCCAATAACTGTTGTGTCACAAATGCCGCCATATTATTTTCCCCGTCAGCATTTGGGGTAGATCCAGGACCAGTGTTCACATTGGCAGCAGCAGCTTCCGGTCCTTGCTGGATCACAGGTTCTTCCAGTTCAGTCTCATTAGGTCTAGGAGTTGATCGAGTAACTCTCTTTTGCGCAGTTTTCTTACTTGGAGCCTTTTTCTGGATTTTGCTTCGCGTCTTAGGAGCCATAAGTCTATGACATAAACAAAAATATCATTTAGACATTTCCTTGAAAGGTTAATCAGAAAGTAGCTTTGCAAGACAGATGACAGTACAATGCAAGTCACAAATTGTTGACTTGTATGAATTCATGTACTAGACAAGACAAGAAAATATGGAACATCATATTTCTAGAGTTAAGAATAAACAAATGACATAGTCTGAACAAGTATGTAAGCCAAAAGACAATCGTATTTCATTGATGTTCAAAATTTTACATAGTCTGATAGGTACGATCCAAAAACATGTGGGAACTACATCCACAAAAGATAGACTACAACTCAAAGTACAAGAGTATGAGTTGTTATAAGTTCTAGGTTTACAATACGTCACTACTACAAGATTACATCTTGAAAAGAACAACAACTAGCAAAGCCACAACCAAGGCTACCAAAACTAACAGTATGCAGACCAACGTTCCAATAGTCTCCTTCCCCTCCTTAGCAACAATCATAGCCTCAGAAGCATGAAGATAAGCTCCAGTCAACGCTTGAACTTGATTCTCAATAGCCTCCCTGGTACGGATGAAAGAATTGTTCATCCTTGACATTTGTCGGAGAGCATATTCCGACCTATCAGCTGCATCAGCAACTGGCATCCCTTCAGCAGCATTGGGATTGTAAACAGGCACTCTGGAGGAACCCGCAGCATACGGATCGCCCAGAAGAAAGGAGGGACCAAACACACGGTTGTCCTGAACCGGTGCAGAAGGACCAGGAGCATTAGGATCTCGAGGAGCATAGGGTAGACAAGCTCCCTCGGTAGTCCTCCTCTGATATGGAGCTACCGGTGACAGAGATGGTTGAACATGAATAGATACATGTTCATTTCCAGATTCACTAGATGTTGACACCAGATTGATGGGGCGAGACTCATTGCCCGAAGCCTCAAATTGTTCCTCTTCAGAAGAGTGAGGAACACGAGGAATGGAGTTTGCTACAACTGGAACTTGAGGAGTACCAGGAACAACAGCATAAGAGCTAGCTCCGTCCGACATGACAAGTCTGAAATGATAGTCAAAGTATCCATATAAGTCTAATGGATAAGACAGTACAAGTCAAATGGATGTGACAGTACGCAGCACATGAGTTTTTAAAGAAATCTTTGTCTAGATTATACACATACGATTTGGGTTTCTATTACCAACATACCTTCAATGCTTATATATAGGGTCACCCGCAGCCTTCCCACCACATTTACAATATGTTGTTAATATAATCCAAACTATCACGTATATAAGTCTTATGTATATACATACGATTTGAGTTTCTATTCCTAACATACCTTCAATGCTTATATATAGGGTCACCCGCAGCCTTCCCACCACATCTACAGTATGTTGTGAATATAATTCAAATTATCACGTATATACACAATCTAGGATATTTATATCGAGCCTTATATTATTTTACAAAATCGGGACGTAGTTGATCAGGTTAGGTCTAATTATAGAAAAATAATATAACTCTCGAGCTAATTATCCTAAATCTTAATTGACTTAGATTTCCTTTTGAAACGACAATGGCTATAGATTGAGTTTTTCCGGAGGAAAAACTCTGTATTAACTATAACCTTGGCTCTGATACCAATTTTTGTCACACCCCGTTGTAGCGGAAATATAGGGTTAACAAATAATTGCGTACTAACCGTAGTTAAATAGAAATTACATCCATTAATACCAAAATACAAGTCTAATACAAGTACAATCGTTTTAGAATGTGGACCCCAAAATACAGATACACGTCATCCTCATTTGGAACTGGGCCCACTAAATACGAGTTCAATATCTGGAAAGTCTATTACAATTAATGCTAAAAACATGAGAGTCCTCAATGTCTGATGCTAATGGTACGTCCAAGTCAAAAAAATGGCCCTATAATGCCAAATACGATTCCAAGACTTAATGTTGGTCACCTGAAAAGCATGAAATTTGAAAGGGTCAACTATCGAAATAGTGGGTGAGTTTACAGTGTGTTTGACTAAAAGACCAGTCGTCATTGAGAGCACACAATGACATGTAGTTATTTAAGACAAGACATCCGGGATCAAGGTCCGACAATATATAATGACAGTCCAGACCGAAGTCCGACAATAAGACCAATTTCCTTCGCACAGGTCTCCCGTCTACAATGGGGTGCGGACCGATATACCTCGCACAGGTCTCCTGTCTACAATGGGGTGCGGACCGATATACCTCGCACAGGTCTCCCGTCTACAATGGGGTGCGGACCAGAACCAAGACAGTCAGACACAAAAACTGACAAGACAACCATTAGGATCTCATAATGGTAATAACTACATAAGGGGGATCATTTTAGTTCGTCAAACACAAAGAACAATTTAGTCAGCCGACAAAATGGCAAGTCAAGACATATAGATCAAAATTTCATAAGACATGTATACACATTTTCAGACAGCCGTCAACATGGCAATTATAAGACAAATGATTTCATTTACCAAATCTCATGGCATAGACAAAGACAAATCATTTATAAAGTAGTCGTGTATACAGTAGTACATGCTTTTCAGGCCCAAAGTAAAAGGAAAAAGGGCGCCATAAACTCACCTTAGCGATCAACGAGCTAAAAGTATGAGTAGTCTGAGAAAATGAGCAGTCTAGTCTCCACGTCTATCCAAAACCTAGGATATGAGTACCAATGGTGAGGATCAAATCTCACGACGACAAGTATCCTACGTACAACTACTTAGCTATCAACCCTAGAATGCCACGACTAAGAATGTGATTTAAACGTTCATTTTATTTGACTTTAGTTTCTAATGTCATTGACATTGTCATCATGTACTAAGGTGCCCGTATATTGTCATCAAGCACTTAAAGTGCCCGTTTATATTGTCATCAAGCACTTAAGGTGCCCGTATATTGTCATCAAGCACTTAAAGTGCCCGTTTATATTGTCATCTTGTTCACCTTGTCCATCAACTCAACCAAATCACAATGCACATACATTTCATACGACTTTACATTTAAGGAATCATAGATGCTTATATATAGGGTCACCCGCAGCCTTCCCACCACATCTACAACTCATTAAAGGTATCATCGTCTTCCATGTATGTACAACTATCCTAATCACAACATATATTCATAATCGAATGCACAATCAACCAAGCGAATAGTCCATAAATCAATCAACGTTCCAATAAGACATGTCATCTGTATGCACAATTAAACTACGTCATCAACCAAGGCAAACACATAATTGCACAATCAAGCAAGTCAACACACAAAACTTGTACACTTTTCAACCCGAATCTCAATTGAGTAGGGAACTACGAAACTCACCTTGCTTTTCGAGCAAAACGGCAAGTTAATATCGAGCTATAAAGGTCCAACAACCGCCACGTGTCCACAACCTATCAACTTATATCATGATACAACAAAAGTCAACACTAATACCTTAGGCAATAGGGTCCAGTTAGTTTAAGTCACGCCAAAATCCCACAAACGCCTTAATGACTCTCCCGAGCATGAACTAGAACACTTTGACCCAACATTTTTAGAAATGGAGGAAGATTCAAGTCAAACGAATGTTACCACAAAAACTGACAAGACAACCATTAGGATCTCATAATGGTAATAACTACATAAGGGGGATCATTTTAGTTCGTCAAACACAAAGAACAATTTAGTCAGCCGACAAGATGGCAAGTCAAGACATATAGATCAAAATTTCATAAGACATGTATACACATTTTCAGACAGCCGTCAACATGGCAATTATAAGACAAATGATTTCATTTACCAAATCTCATGGCATAGACAAAGACAAATCATTTATAAAGTAGTCGTGTATACAGTAGTACATGCTTTTCAGGCCCAAAGTAAAAGGAAAAAGGGCGCCATAAACTCACCTTAGCGATCAACGAGCTAAAAGTATGAGTAGTCTGAGAAAATGAGCAGTCTAGTCTCCACGTCTATCCAAAACCTAGGATATGAGTACCAATGGTGAGGATCAAATCTCACGACGACAAGTATCCTACGTACAACTACTTAGCTATCAACCCTAGAATGCCACGACTAAAAATGTGATTTAAACGTTCATTTTATTTGACTTTAGTTTCTAATGTCATTGACATTGTCATCATAAGGTAGTCTAAAGTACCAATTCGTATAAACGAAGTTCAAGTGTCCAAGATGTCAAAAACTGAAATTGTCAAACAGACCCAGATCTCGCGGCGCGACCTGGCTGTGCAGCACTCGCGGCGCGATTCGCAGTTCAAAGTGCAGGTTCTGTTCGAAATTAACACACCTCGCGGCGCGAGTTCTACCTGACCGAGTGAAAACTTGGTTTTTGACCATTTTTATATTGTCATCAAGCACTTAAAGTGCCCGTATATTGTCATCAAGCACTTAAAGTGCCCGTATATTGTCATCAAGCACTTAAAGTGCCCGTATATTGTCATCAAGCACTTAAAGTGCCCGTATATTGTCATCAAGCACTTAAGTGCCCGTATATTGTCATCAAGCACTTAAGTGCCCGTATATTGTCATCAAGCACTTAAAGTGCCCGTATATTGTCATCAAGCACTTAAGTGCCCGTATATTGTCATCAAGCACTTAAAGTGCCCGTATATTGTCATCAAGCACTTAAGTGCCCGTATATTGTCATCAAGCACTTAAGTGCCCGTATATTGTCATCAAGCACTTAAAGTGCCCGTATATTGTCATCAAGCACTTAAGTGCCCGTATATTGTCATCAAGCACTTAAAGTGCCCGTATATTGTCATCAAGCACTTAAGTGCCCGTATATTGTCATCAAGCACTTAAGTGCCCGTATATTGTCATCAAGCACTTAAAGTGCCCGTATATTGTCATCAAGCACTTAAGTGCCCGTATATTGTCATCAAGCACTTAAAGTGCCCGTATATTGTCATCAAGCACTTAAGTGCCCGTATATTGTCATCAAGCACTTAAGTGCCCGTATGTTGTCCTCAAGTACCTTAAGTACCCGTATATTGTCATCAAGCACTTAAGCAAACATATAGAACGAGCATTTGATATCAACAAGTATTTAGTAAGTTCTATGTTCTCACACTTGCACACATTGTCCCTCAATTGTCCATTTGTCCTCCATGTTGTCCTCAAGTACCTTAAGTACCCGTATATTGTCATCAAGCACTTAAAGTGCCCGTTTATATTGTCATCTTGTTCACCTTGTCCATCAACTCAACCAAATCACAATGCACATACATTTCATACGACTTTACATTTAAGGAATCATAGATGCTTATATATAGGGTCACCCGCAGCCTTCCCACCACATCTACAACTCATTAAAGGTATCATCGTCTTCCATGTATGTACAACTATCCTAATCACAACATATATTCATAATCGAATGCACAATCAACCAAGCGAATAGTCCATAAATCAATCAACGTTCCAATAAGACATGTCATCTGTATGCACAATTAAACTACGTCATCAACCAAGGCAAACACATAATTGCACAATCAAGCAAGTCAACACACAAAACTTGTACACTTTTCAACCCGAATCTCAATTGAGTAGGGAACTACGAAACTCACCTTGCTTTTCGAGCAAAACGGCAAGTTAATATCGAGCTATAAAGGTCCAACAACCGCCACGTGTCCACAACCTATCAACTTATATCATGATACAACAAAAGTCAACACTAATACCTTAGGCAATAGGGTCCAGTTAGTTTAAGTCACGCCAAAATCCCACAAACGCCTTAATGACTCTCCCGAGCATGAACTAGAACACTTTGACCCAACATTTTTAGAAATGGAGGAAGATTCAAGTCAAACGAATGTTACCACAAAAAACTAGACTCTTATACGATTCCAAAGATAGGTCATACGTCTAAAACGAAGTTACGGTTTGAAAGTTATGTCCGTTTCAAAAAGTTATCAAATTCAGTCCTTAACGGGAGTTACCAAAAGTAACGGCAGTTACAGGAGCAAAAGACTAACGGCAGTTACCAAGACTAACGGCAGTTACAGTAGCAAAAGACTAACGGCCGTTAGATCTTTAACGGGCGTTACGACCTGCAGATGTGAGAAACAATCATTCTTGACCTAAAAATCAATTTGAGAAGGTTCAAACTCATTTTTAAACATATACAAACATAATTAAACATAACCCACTTCATAAATCCATTTCATTACATCAAATTCATGCCAAAAACGTTTTTGACCTAAATTGAACCACCAAGAACCCTAATTCGCGTTTTGACCCGATTTGTGACCCGAATTTACTTGAAATCAATTAGAAACGAGTTAATAAACATAAAATGATGAGTAAGGGATGAGTTTAGCTTACCAAAATCCCTTCGAAGAGCAAAAATCCGAATTTGAGCAAGAATGGAGATTACTTGGACCATGAAACCCGAATTTGTGATATGATGAAGATGAGATGATAATGAAGCTTAATCTTGTATTAATTTAACTTGGACAACCATGAATGATGATGAATTAAATTAAAGAGAGAGAGGATGAGGATATGTGTGTGTTTGCATCAACTAGAGAGGGAGAAGGAGATAGAGAAATGATTGGGTGGATGGGAGGAGATGTGGGGAGATAGGGTTGGGTGAAAGGAATGGGTCATGGGTTGGGTATATCCCATGGATAGGATCCATTTACATTTACTTGTTAATTTAATTGTTATCTAAATGTAAAATCGATTAGCACCAACTAATGACCTCGACTAGCGCATAAGTCTCAAATTAAATGGTAAATTGACCTATATGAACACATTGCACCCAATTGAACCTCAAATGGCACTTGAACTACATTGGTTAACTTAATAGTTAGTTAAATTGTACATATGGTCAAAGAGTCAAGAACCACGATTGTTACATCATTCCCCCGTTAAGGGAATTTCGTCCCGAAATTCGATAGAACCCTAATCACTAAACAAATGCGGGTATTTTGACTTCATAAAGTCTTCCCGCTCCCAAGTGAATTCGGCTCCACGTCTAACATGCCATTAGACTTTGACTGTCGTGTAACGTTTGTTCTTCAATTTCTTGACCTCACGTTCTAATATTTCTACCGGCTCTTCAACAAAATTGAGCTTCTTGTCCACTTGAATCTCATTCATAGGCACATGTAATGTGGGATCCGCCAAGCACTTTCTTAAGTTACAAATATGGAACACGTTATGCACACCACTAAGTTCTTGAGGTAGCTTCAATCGGTATGCCACTTTGCCTACCCGTTCAATGATCTCAAAAGGTCCTATGTATCTTGGTCCAAGCTTGCCTCTCTTTACAAAACGAACAACACCTTTCCACGGGGAAACTTTCAAAAGAACATGATCACCAACATTGAACTCCAATGGCCTACGCCTCACATCGGCGTATTTCTTTGGTCTCTCACGGGTCAATTGTAATCTCTCCTTAATATGAGAAATCACTTTTGTCTTTTCAACTACTATTTCCGGTCCAATAAGTTGGCTTTCACCAATCTCCGCCCAAAATCAATTGCACAAACCCTCAACATGCCTTCAAGCGTTTGAATGGTTCTCTCGGTTTGTCCATACGTTTGAGAATGAAACGACGTACTCATGTCAAGTTGAGTACCCATTGCTCGTTGAAAAACTTTCCAAAAATTTGAGTTATACCGGGTATCTCTATCGGAGATGATAGAAGCCGGAACTCATGTTTAGACACCACTTCTTTAAAGTACAAGCGCGCCATGGTGTCAAACTTATCGGTCTCACAAATGGATAAGAAGTGAGCCGACTTGTCAACCGATCCACGATCACCCATATAGTAACACAACCACTTTATTGTCTTCGGTAACTTCGTGATGAAGTCCATTGCAAACCGTTCCCATTTCCATTCCGGTGTCACCGGTTGCACTAATAAACCGGGTGGCTTCTTATGATCGGCTTCCACTTGTAAGCAAGTAAGGCACTCACTCACTTATTTAGCCACATCACGTGTCATGTCCGGCCACCAAAAATCTTTCAAATCAACGTACATCTTATCCGAGCCCGGATGGACCGAATAAGCCGACTTGTGGGCTTCATTCATGAGAAATGTCCTCAAGTTGTCGAAAATGGGAATCCAAAGCCTTTCAACTAATATAGCCCATTGTCTTCCTTTTCTATCGAATTGTTGCTCTATGCCATCTAGCCTTTCATTACCAAAATTCTTCGGTAAAGTAGCTTGTACGTGTGCTCCTATGATCCGGTCATGAATACTTTGTCCCACTGTGAGACTCATGGCTCTTGTTCTTCTCGGCTTGACCCTTTCCTTTCTACTCAATGCATCGGCTACAACAATAGCTTTGCCCGGATGGTAGCGAATATCACAATCATAATCGCTAAAAGTTCAAGCCATCTTCTTTGTCTCATATTCAACTCACTTGATGGAAAATATGTTGAAGACTTTTATGATCGGTGTAGATTACACATTTGGTGCCATAAGGGTAATGTCTCCAACACTTCAAGGCGAAAACGACCGCTCCCAATTCTAAATCATGAGTGGGGGTAGTTTTTCTCATGCACTTTAAGTTAACGCGAGACATAAGCAATGACCTTGCCCCGTTGCATAAGCACACACCCCAATCCTTGACCCGAAGCATCACAACATATCACAAAATCCTCTACTCCATCCGGAAGACTCAAGATTGGTGCATCACACAACATGTCCTTGAGAGTTTGAAAGGCAATTTCTTGCTTCTCGCCCCTCTCAACGCCTCCAATTCTTGACCGCTTCAATCTTGCTAGGATCTACATGAATTCCATCTTTGCTCACCACGTGACCGAGGAAATGAACTTCTTCTAATCCAAAACTCGCATTTAGAGGATTTCGCATACAACTTCTCTTTTCTAAGCAATTCTAGCACTTCGCGTAAACATTCGGCAAGATCTTCCTTCATCCTCGAGTAAACAAGTATATCATTAATAAAGGCAAAGACAAACTTGTCCAAGTTGGGCCGTCACACCCGCTTCACCAAGTCCATGAACACCGTCGGTGCATTAGTCAACCCAAACGGCACAACGGTGTATTCTAAATGCACATACCTTGCAGGAAACGTCGTCTTTGAGATGTCATCTTTATGGACGCGCAGTTGGCTCTAACCTGAATGAAGGTAAATCTTGGAGGAAGGGCTTAACACCTTCTAGTTGATCAAATGAGTTCCCATTTATCGAAAATGGATACTGGTTCTTCATCGTGAGCTTGTTCAATACCCGGTAATCGATACACATCATAAAAGACTCATCCTTTTTCCTGACAATGGAATAGGAGCTCCCCATGGCGATTGGCTAGGATGGATGAACTCTTTCTCTTGAAGCTCTTTAGTTTGAGGTTCCAACTCTTGCATCTCCGGTAAGGCGAGTTTATAAGGAGCTTTGGCTACAGATGCGATGTTAGGAGTTAGTTCGATACAAAAATCAAGTTGTCGAGATGGGAGTAAACCAGATAAATCGTCCAAAGCACATCGGGAAGGTCATGAACAATAGGAATGGTCTTCAACTCAACTATTGTAGCGGTAGCACTAAAGACCTTTGAACTAGAAGGATCCGAAGTTTCACCTTGAACCTTAAGACCTTACCGTTAGACAATACTATCTTGACCACTCTTTCACCACAATCAATAGCCGCATTAATCGTCAACATCCAATCTAAACCCATAATGATGCCAAAACTTCCCATATCGAATGGCATAGGGTCGATGAAGAAGTCGAAGTCGTTTAAAGTCAAGATACAATCACGAACTACTTGACTAAGTCTAGTTAGAGCACCATAGACCATTTCAATATCAAGCACATAGTTTAAGACACTAGGATAAATATCTATCGAAGGAACGAAGCTATACTCGGCTCCGGAATCAAATAACACCGTGGCGTAATTACCGTTAAGAATAAATGTACCTGTCACCACATTAGGATCGTTGCGGGCTTCAGTAGTACCCGCCACAAAAGTTCTCCTAACCCCTTTCCTCTGGTTTGTCATTTTGTACAACACCCCGCTTCTCACCATAAATGCTTGGCAACACCTACTGGTACGGTTAATTGTATCCACCATAGTAATGATCTTAAAGTTTATGACCCGAAGGTTAGTCTCAAAGTTCTTACATGTTAGTCACACAAGTAGTCAATACTCTCGTACCAACATGTCACACATAAATCATATCTTTACACTAAGGCAAAAGTACTAATGTTCTAGGGGAATCGTTATGTATCATGTCATCATACCAAGTTCACAATAATTGTTCATCACCAAACCACATACTCATGTTCAATACAACACACAACCGAACAACTAAAACAAGTGGTCCAAAGTATAATCCGAATCCGATGTACTCTCTAGTTATTGGTCGGGTTTGTATACAGGGTGTACCAGCGGCTAACCCTCCACCCAACCAACTCCCATTAAGCATATCGGTTCCTTATTATACTCTAAGCCAAACATGTGCAATCCGTGATGTCATTAACTTGCTATAATACCGGGTAACCATAAAATAGTTGATCAGGCTCTTTTAGGGTCGCCACAATATTATACCATATTAATGTCATAACTTCATTTTGCCCTAAATCATCAAACAACATCAATTTAAATCATCTCAATCCAACAATATGCACATGACCTCATTGACTTCAAATAACCATATGGACCTCATGCACTTGACCATCACACAACAACACATTGTCCAACAATATGCACATGACCTCATAGACTTCAAATAACCACATTGACCTCATGCACTTGACCATCACACAACAACACATTGTCCGCATCAACCCAGTTGTACTCATGTTATCACATTCATCACACTGTACTTGCCACAACATAACACATTGTTCACATTGTACTCGTCACAAAACAACACGTTGATCACATAGTACTTATCTCAAACCAACACATTGATCACATAGTATCCATCTCAAAACAACACATTGTCCAATTGTACTCATATCATTACGTATAATGATCCTGCCTACGAACTCTTAGTGTACACTTACAAGGTTCATACAATTCACGTTGCATTCAAAATTCCTAACCATGCATGCTATATAAAGAGTTTTTACTTAAGCCGTAGTCTAGGTCAAACCACCTAATTCTCTACAACCAAGCATGGCCCACCATTTTGTAACACCCCGAGCTAGGCTCGTAATGTCACTGAAAAGATATAGCATTTGAATGGAATTATCGTAGAACATGAACTAAATGAACAAAAGGGGATTCGGTGAATCCATCATTATCAAACAAGTACATAATGCATAATGTAAAATAAGGGGCAAATGAATCCTGGATCCATGTAAGTCCAAGCCCAAGTTCTAGCACAAGCACCAATCAACCATCACATCTTGGATTCACTTGATAACCTGAAAAGTGTACTAAACAAGGTCAACACTAGGTTGGTGAGTTCGTAGGAAAGAATGACAAGGATCTAACGCCAATGCCATTCACAATATTGCACAAGGATAATGAGCAAGTAATAAACTTACAGTAAGTCCTTAAAAGGCACTAGTACTCAATTTAAGTTGGCTCGTAGCGCAACCTAGTCCCACACGTATCCATTGCACAAACTATACAATAGCTAGAACACGTATAATGCACGAGAGCACATAATATTGACATCAACAAGTATCCATCAAGTTCTAAAATGTCAAACATGTTCTCACACTTGCACACATTGTCCCTCAATTGTCCTTTTGTCCTCCATGTTGTCCTCAAGTACCATAAGTACCCGTATATTGTCATCAAGCACTTAAAGTGCCCGTTTATATTGTCATCTTGTTCACCTTGTCCATCAACTCAACCAAATCACAATGCACATACATTTCATACAACTTTACATTTAAGGAATAATAGATGCTTATATATAGGGTCACCCGCAGCCTTCCCACCACATCTACAACTCATTAAAGGTATCATCGTCTTCCATGTATGTACAACTATCCTAATCACAACATATATTCATAATCGAATGCACAATCAACCAAGCGAATAGTCCATAAATCAATCAACGTTCCAATAAGACATGTCATCCGTATGCACAATTCAACCAAGCGAATAGTCCATAAATCAATCAACGTTCCAATAAGACATGTCATCCGAATGCACAATTCAACCAAGCGAATAGTCCATAAATCAATCAACGTTCCAATAAGACATGTCATCCGAATGCACAATCAACCAAGCGAATAGTCCATAAATCAATCAACGTTCCAATAAGACATGTCATCCGAATGCACAATTCAACCAAGCGAATAGTCCATAAATCAATCAACGTTCCAATAAGACATGTCATCCGAATGCACAATCAACCAAGCGAATAGTCCATAAATCAATCAACGTTCCAATAAGACATGTCATCCGTATGCACAATTAAACTACGTCATCATCCAAGGCAAACACATAATTGCACAATCAAGCAAGTCAACACACAAAACTTGTACACTTTTCAGCCCGAATCTCAATTGAGTAGGGAACTACGAAACTCACCTTGCTTTCCGAGCAAAATGGCAAGTTAATATCGAGCTATAAAGGTCCAACAACCTCCACGTGTCCACAACCTATCAACGTATATCACGATACAACAAAAGTCAAAACTAATACCTTAGGCATTAGGGTCCAGTTAGTTTAAGTCACGCCAAAATCCTACAAACGCCTTAATGAATCTCCCGAGCATGAACTATAACACTTTGACCCAACATTTTTAGAAATGGAGGAAGATTCAAGTCAAACGAATGTTACCACAAGAAACTAGACTCTTATACGATTCCAACGATAGGTCATACGTCTAAAACGAAGTTACGATTTGAAAGTTATGTCTGTTTCAAAAAGTTATCAAATTCAGTCCTTAACGGGAGTTACCAAAAGTAACCGTAGTTACAGGAGCAAAAGACTAACGGCAGTTACCAAGACTAACGGCAGTTACAGTAGCAAAAGACTAACGGCCGTTACCAAAAGACTAACGGCAGTTACACAAAAGACTAACGGCAGTTACAGCAAAAGACTAACGGCAGTTACAGCAAAAGACTAACGGCAGTTACATCAAAAGACTAACGGCAGTTACAGCAAAAGACTAACGGCAGTTACACAAAAGACTAACGGCAGTTACAGTAGCAAAAGACTAACGGCAGTTACACAAAAGACTAACGGCAGTTACAGCAAAAGACTAACGGCAGTTACAGTACAAAAGACTAACGGCAGTTACACAAAAGACTAACGGCAGTTACAGCAAAAGACTAACGGCAGTTACAGCAAAAGACTAACGGCAGTTACATCAAAAGACTAACGGCAGTTACAGCAAAAGACTAACGGCAGTTACACAAAAGACTAACGGCAGTTACAGTAGCAAAAGACTAACGGCAGTTACACAAAAGACTAACGGCAGTTACAGCAAAAGACTAACGGCAGTTACAGTACAAAAGACTAACGGCAGTTACACAAAAGACTAACGGCAGTTACAGCAAAAGACTAACGGCAGTTACAGCAAAAGACTAACGGCAGTTACATCAAAAGACTAACGGCAGTTACAGCAAAAGACTAACGGCAGTTACACAAAAGACTAACGGCAGTTACAGTAGCAAAAGACTAACGGCAGTTACACAAAAGACTAACGGCAGTTACAGCAAAAGACTAACGGCAGTTACAGTACAAAAGACTAACGGCAGTTACACAAAAGACTAACGGCAGTTACAGCAAAAGACTAACGGCAGTTACAGCAAAAGACTAACGGCAGTTACATCAAAAGACTAACGGCAGTTACAGCAAAAGACTAACGGCAGTTACACAAAAGACTAACGGCAGTTACAGTAGCAAAAGACTAACGGCAGTTACACAAAAGACTAACGGCAGTTACAGCAAAAGACTAACGGCAGTTACAGTACAAAAGACTAACGGCAGTTACACAAAAGACTAACGGCAGTTACAGCAAAAGACTAACGGCAGTTACAGCAAAAGACTAACGGCAGTTACATCAAAAGACTAACGGCAGTTACAGCAAAAGACTAACGGCAGTTACACAAAAGACTAACGGCAGTTACAGTAGCAAAAGACTAACGGCAGTTACACAAAAGACTAACGGCAGTTACAGCAAAAGACTAACGGCAGTTACAGTACAAAAGACTAACGGCAGTTACACAAAAGACTAACGGCAGTTACAGCAAAAGACTAACGGCAGTTACAGCAAAAGACTAACGGCAGTTACATCAAAAGACTAACGGCAGTTACAGCAAAAGACTAACGGCAGTTACAGTAGCAAAAGACTAACGGCAGTTACAGTAGCAAGACTAACAGGCGTTACGACCTGCAGATGTGAGAAACAACCATTCTTGACCTAAAAATCGATTTGAGAAGGTTCAAACTCATTTTTAAACATATACAAACATAATTAAACATAACCCACTTCATAAATCCATTTCATTACATCAAATTCATGCCAAAAACGTTTTTGACCTAAATTGAACCACCAAGAACCCTAATTCGCGTTTTGACCCGATTTGTGACCCGAATTTACTTGAAATCAATTAGAAACGAGTTAATAAACATAAAATGATGAGTAAGGGTTGAGTTTAGCTTACCAAAATCCCTTCGAAGAGCAAAAATCCGAATTTGAGCAAGAATGGAGATTACTTGGACTATGAAACCCGAATTTGTGATATGATGAAGATGAGATGATAATGAAGCTTAATCTTGTATTAATTTAACTTGAACAACAATGAATGATGATGAATTAAATTAGAGAGAGAGGATGAGGATATGTGTGTGTTTGCATCAACTAGAGAGGGAGAAGGAGATAGAGAAATGATTGGGTGGATGGGAGGAGATGTGGGGAGATAGGGTTGGGTGAAAGGAATGGGTCATGGGTTGGGTATATCCCATGGATAGGATCCATTTACATTTACTTGTTAATTTAATTGTTATCTAAATGTAAAATCGATTAGCACCAACTAATGACCTCGACTAGTGCATAAGTCTCAAATTAAATGGTAAATTGACCTATATGAACATATTGCACCCAATTGAACCTCAAATGACACTTGAACTACATTGGTTAACTTAATAGTTAGTTAAATTGTACATATGGTCAAAGAGTCAAGAACCACGATTGTTACATTTCTCCTTTTGATTCACTTGTCAAAATATTTGAGAGTGTGTGTGTGTTTTTATGGGTGTGTGATCGACCAGACAAAAGAAAAGGGGGGGGGGGAGACTTTTGTTTAACATCCCAAACTTATCAAGTTTGACTTTTGACGTTGACCGTCAACTTGTCGTTAGTGACCGTTAGTAACTATGTGTTGTATATGTGCTTATGTGAATTAAACGAATTACGTGAGTTATGTGTTAAAATGATTTAAAATAATGAAATTAAAGTATATAATGATAAATGAAGTCATTTAATGTTCCCGATAAGATTTAAGGGTCGATAAGTGTTTCTGTGGGCGTTAAACGAGCCGTTAAGTGCCGAAACGAGTTATAACGAAGTGCGAGGGCCTAGATGTAAAATTGAAAGTTGTCTCCAGTATATAAGGCGCCCTATGGTCGACCAAGAACCCTTTTGATCAGTTACAAAACCCTAGAAACACCTGCAAACAAAAGCTTAGATCTAATCTTCAAGTTATAGTTGATTTCGGGAGATTTTGGAAGGGAATTCGAGTGCTTTTTGATCCGTTGATCAAGCCTACAGGTATAGCATCACCTACTGATTGTTAATCAGGTTTTCAATTAGGATTTACCCCTATAGATTCGGCCTAAAGGGTTGGGGTTCCTTGATCATGATGTTTTAGGTCAAAAACGTTGTTTTCGTGATTATAATCGTTAATAGAGTTGATTAATTATGTCAAGATGCAAACTTTAATATTGAATAATGTTGTTTATATGTAAATAAGTGAATCCTAGGTGTTTAATTAGATCCATGTGTGTTCAATTGTGTTTTTGAACCAAACGTTGCGGTTTCGAGTCGTTTTGATGATGATTTTTATGCAATTGATTTTTTTTTTCCCCCCCCCCCCCTCCCCCCCCTTTTTTTTTTTTTTTTTTTTTTTTTTTTTTTTTTTTTTTTTTTTTTTTTTTTTTTTTTTTTTTTTTTTTTTTTTTTTTTTTTTTTTTTTTTTTTTTTTTTTTTTTTTTTCCCCCCCCCCCCCCCCCCCCCCCCCCCCCCCCCCCCCCCCCCCCCCCCCCCCCCCCCCCCCCCCCCCCTTTTTTTTTTTTTCCCCCCCCCCCCCCCTTTTTTTTTTTTTTTTTTTTTTTTTTTTTTTTCCCCCCCCCCCCCCCCCCCCCCCCCCCCCCCCCCCCCCCCCCCCCTCGTTTTGATGATCAAAAAGAAGGATTCATTTATGCAATTGATTCAAGGATTAATTGATGTTTTCAAATGCTTAATTGTGACCTATTTGATGTCAATTTAATGGGTGTAAGTCGTGGTGGAGGTTTGGGATCCGTTTGGAAGGTGAATGAAGAGAAACTGAGTTGGTTTTGCTGGTCGGCACCCCAGGTGCGGCGCACCAGGTGGGTGGTGCGGCGCACCACTGCCCAGATTAGGGATTTTGATTTTCGAAGGGAGCCCGATATGCGACGCACCAAGGGCAGGTGCGGCGCACCTATACCTGATCTGAGTTTTCTGTATGATTGGTGCGACGCACCACTTGGGAGGTGCGACGCACCTGATGCCCAGTTTGCACAAAACATTTCGTTTAGCTTATAGATCGATCTTATACTCGTTCTAGGTTGTCGGGAGCACTTAGCAAGCACTGTAAGGCATACGTAACTCATTGCTAAGCAGTACCAAGGTAAGATACATGACTTTTCTCACGCTGGAGGCACAACAAAAAGTGGTTTTCTATAATTAACCTCTTAATTGGATTATCTTATGTGTGTTGGTTTTCCGGGTTATGCGGGAGGTTATGTGGGAATGTATGCATGCTGAAGTGGTTTATTATGTTATGATGACACTTAAATATGAAGTAGTTATGTGCATATGTAGTACTATGAACATAATGTTGCTGCCATGATATCTTAACGATATTTATTGTGATGTTGATTATATTGATGCTATGATTGATTATGATATATGATGAAATATATGTGGGATTTAAGTGTGTTACACGTAGGAATGCTATGATCTGTACACGTTAGTAGGATTAAACACTAAAGTAGATGTGGGATTAATGATGTTGATGTTATGATTTTACGATGATACGTGATGAATTATATGTGAGACTTAAGTGTGATAATGTCTAGTTCACTAGATATACGTAAGAAATGTTATGAGTTGTGTACGTTAGTGGGATTAAACGTTAAAGTAGATGTGGGATTAGTTAGGTAATGAATATACCTAATGTTAAAGTAAAGTGTGAAATGTTGGAAATCGTTCTAGCCTTAGTGTTAGTGCGTAAAAGTAAGAAAGATATAAATACGTGGGAAATGCTACAGCTAAATACGTGAGATTGATGTGGGAAGTGTTAAGCTTAACCCGTGCTAGTTTATGCCAAGCTAGTGCGTACGTGGTCGCTTGAATGGCTCCTTGCGGCATAGTTACGTGGGACTAGTATTTCCGGGTGGAGTGACTAACCACCAATGTTAAAAGCATGACGGGATACTATGGAAATGGCATTGCTTTTCCTAAAATTTAAGACGTGGGAAATCGTGCTAGTTGTAAAGCTAGTGCGTAATATGTAAACTAATTAAAGATGTAAGATGTGGGAATAAGTTGATTAAGATAAATATATGAATATGTGAGAAAGATGTACATGTAATTTAAGACGTGGATTACAATGTGATGTGGGATTTAATGAGATGTGTTGAGACGTGTGATAAGAACGATACATAGGCACAATTAGGAGTATATATCCTACATGTGCTATACATATATGTGCGATATGTTTATGTGTGATATGTAAGACGTGAGATGAAGTTGATTAAGCTGATTAAGTTGATAATAAGATATGTGTGAAAGAAATATATGTGCTTTACGTTGTGAGATCACGATGTGACATGAGAATATGTGCTAATATGAATACGTGTGACAAGTTTATGTGTGAAATGCCAAGATATGATATGAAGTTATGTTTAAGTGGTATCAGAGCAACCCTTGGGATTGTCAGCAGTGTATGGCACACATACATAACTCAACGAGGACGTTGAGTTGTGTTGAGGGGGGTGTGAAAGCATACATCGCTAACATACAAGGGGGATCTTGTCTATAAGTAATATCATTGGCCTTACATAACACAACGCGTTTTGGGCGCATTGGCTGTGCATGAGAGGAGAACTCCAAAGTTAAGCGTGCTCGGGCGGCAGCAATGCCATATGGGTGACCCTTCTGGGAAGTTTGCCCGAGCAACCAGAAACAAAGCCGTGAGCCTGCGGGCAAAGCGGACAATATTGTGTTGTGGTAAGGCGGGATGTTACATTTCTTTTCCCTCCACACAATGAGTAAGTCTGCCCATGCGGCCAATTTTTTTGTATATTAATACCCTTAATTTGGTAAAATGCTTACGATTAAATACCGTATGACTAAAAGGTTATAATTTAAAGTAAAGGTGTTTTCTCTCGTGTTATTTAAATTAAGACAAGCCAATAAAGTTTCGTCAAAGTGAACTTTATAATATTAAGTCTAGACAGTCTATTTATTTTGTACAAGACATAAACTTTAAATATTCATTTAAAGTTATTTTTAAAGACTCGGCATTCGTCTAGATAGCTAATAGTCTACGTCATCAAGATACGTCTAATTTGACTAAGTCAAAAGTCCAAAAGTCTAACAATTTCCACGTCAAAGACCGTCTAAATTAGACGAGATTATGATAATGACTTAGCTTAAACGAGATTAAGACTAACCCGTTGCTAATTAATTACGAGTTGTCACAAAAGTAAGTTATCTTACCTTTGCGCTTCACAAACCACAAATAATAATAGTTTACCAAGCTTGTTATGTATTCCCAAGAACCTATAATCACCAATAATTAGAATAAGTCAATAAAAGAATAAACATTTAAAATTACTAACTCTTGAATCCCACAACCATACACTTATTTTATTTTATATTATTATTATTGATTACTCTTATCTAATAGAAGTTGAACAGAATAATGTTTGTTCAGTGCCAATCTAGTCTAATCGACCTAGACTCAACAACAATGTGAAAATAACATTCTGCATAGCTCTTTTCTTTTTGACTACACATGGGAAAAACAACCAACTATTCTTTTATACAAAAGAGTTATTTGATGTTAAAAGAAATTAAATAATGACCCATATTACAAGCTGCATTCTTTCTCTGGTACAAGTCAATGACAATACCAAGACATTCTGCTTAATTTTGTTTCGAAAACTAACAATACAAAAATATACATATATGAACTTAGTTCACTCAGAAAAGAAGGTAATTAAAAGACAACAATCTTGACTTATATGATGGTGGTCCACAAGTAATTGAAACACAATTATATAATATATGTACATATATGCATCTCGTTTGATGCTATCAAAAAATAACACAAAACAACAACTATGACTCTTTTCCTTACATTGTGGACCACAATTTTATGACAGCAACATATTAAAATTTACTGATTTCGTTTTCTATAGGGGTTACTAAACGGTATTGACTTGGGCAACAACGGTCCATGTCTTTTATGCTGATGATTGTGTTTTAATGGGAGAATGGGATGCCAATAATGTGCAGAATATGGCAAGGTTAATTCGCGTTTTCTACTTATGTTCTGGGCTCAAGATTAATATGGGAAAATCAAACCTGTATGGCATCGGGGTAGAGAACGGGGAAGTGGAAAGGATGGCTGGGGTGGTTAAATGTGCTCCTGGACGGATGCCTTTCATTCATTTGGGCATTTGGGTAGGGGCTAATATTAAGAGAGTGGCAAACTCGAGCTTCATTTTTGACATATTCGAGGCGAGACTGTCAAGATGGAAGGCTAAAAGTGTGTCCATGGGGGGTAGACTTACTCTAATCAAGGCTGTCATGGAGAGTTTACCAACCTACTATTTCTCTATTTTTAAGGCCCCTCGTAAAGTTATAGAGGAGCTAGAAAAGATTATAAGGAAATTCTTATGGGGAGGCACGGAAGTTGGCAACAAGATACATTGGGTTTCTTGGGATATTGTGGCGTCTCCAATCGATAAGGGGGGCCTCGGGCTGTGTAAGTTGGGGGACACAAATTATGCCCTGCTTGCTAAATGGGCGTGGAGGTATAAAAATGAGAAAGATCGGCTTTGGAGAACGGTGGTCAAGGCTATCCATGATACCAAGAAGTGTTGGGGAGCAATTCCAATGAACAAATATTCACCAGGGGTTTGGTCTACAATTGTGATAAGTATAGATAAAGTTAAGGTCGGGGGGATTGGTTTCTCACAGATGATTAGAGGTAATGTGGGGGATGGGAAAAGCACAAGAATGTGGCTGGACGCGTGGATCTGTGGGGAGCCACTTAAGGAGAAGTTTCCAAATCTGTTCAAACTCGAGAAAGATAAAAGGTGCATGGTTTATGAGAGATTCAACTCTACAAGCAGTGGTATTGATGAATACTGGAAATGGTACAGGGCACCTAACTTTGCAATTGAAATGGGGGAGTGGATGGAGTTAAACATGTTGTTGGAGGGTGTGGTTCTATCTAACAGAGAGGACAATTGGGTGTGGCAAGGGGCGACTAAGAAGGATTTCTCCGTCAAGGCAGCCAAAGAATTTTTGATGGGTGCAATTGACTACAGCAGCAGGTATGTGTACATTTGGTCTAAATGGGTGCCGAGAAAATGCAATGTTTTCATGTGGAGGGTTGTGCTCGACCGGATACCGACGCTGGTGGCATTAAGAAACAGGAATTGTTATTTTGGTGATACTAGATGTGTGTTATGCGAGATGGGGGAGGAAACGGTTGAGCATCTGCTATGTTCTTGTAACGTTGCAATGGAGGTCTGGAACTTCATCAGTGAGTGGTTCAAGGTGAATAGGTTTTTTATATTTGGTGTAAAGGACCTGGTGGAAATACATGATCATGTGGGGATGGGAAGGGCGGAGAAAGAGGTGCTAAAAGGAATCGTTATCGTGGCATCGTGGTGTATTTGGAAAGCTAGAAATGGAAAGAGGTTCTCTAATGAAAAGGCAAGCACGGAAGGAATTATTCAAAGCATAAAGACATTGGGATTTCTTTGGTATAGAAGCAGGTGGAAGAAAAGCTCTTTGACTTGGGAAAACTGATGTAAAGGAATGTTGTTGTGATACTCTTGTATATATGTTTTGTATATAATGCCTCTGTTTTTGGAGGTTTTTGAATGAATGAAAGTCAATTTTCAAAAAAAAAAAAAACATAAATCGGTGGTCAATTCATTGACTAACAAAACCAATGATACAATCATCTATATAGTATCTATCTAGAAGTAGATATGTGTCTAGTTTACAAATAATGAACAACAAGAAAGCTCAATTCGAATCCTTACTTCTTATTGATATAAACGGCCGCCCAAACACACAGATGAGAAGTAACTTGACTCTCGTATTTTCTTTCTTGCGGGCTATTCAGGAGTAAAAACAGAATATATATTTTCTTTTTATATCGATAGGTAAGGCACAAGAAAATAATTAGGGTGAATTTTAGGTTTCCCTTAATCGACACTTAACACCCTCCTAATTTTATTAACCAATACCAACTTCAAGTAACTTCATATAATAATCTCTAATAATTATTCGACACTACTAGGGAATACATAACACCTTAACAATATTTATCAACGATTTTATTCACACTAAATGGAAACACCTACTCAAACTTATCCACATAACCACATACTAATTGACACCATAATTATTTACGTAAGTATATAACGCTATTTAACGACAGTCAACATTGACTAACGGTCAAAGTTAACGGAAATATTCGGGATGTTACAACTTGTATTATTTTGCATAATATGATTTTGGAGGATGAAGATAAAGCGTATTGTCAAGACTTCAACGAGCACGACCCGACTTTGGACCCGGATTACTGGACGCAGCAAACTCCAATGGATCAACGAATTATAAACTCAAACGCCGTCAGGAGCAGGGAAACACACAACATACTATTGGCGGATTTGGTTGATCATTTATGGGAGAACCGCCATGCACCTGTGGAAGAATACGTGCCGCCTGCTGTGGAAGATTATTTTAGTGATGACGACTAGATTTTTATTTGTTTTTTAAATGTGTGTTTAATGTTTTTTATATTATGTTTGTTGTTGTTTTTATGTTTTTAATGTTTTTTTTTATAATTTGTTTTTGTTTTTTTTATGTTTTTAATGTTTTTTATTTTATTTTTAATGTTTTAAATTCATAATTTTAATGTTTTTTCGTATTTTTAATGTATTTTTAAGTTTTACATAAATAAAATAGTCTTTTATTTAAAAACAAAGTCAAACACACAAAAATTAAAAAAAATAAATCAATCATTACCCTACCCCACCTTTCAGGCAACTTCACTCCCCCTCTTTTTCCCAGGCAACCCCCAGCAACCCAGGATGCCACATGGCGCAACGTGGTAAAAGTAGCCCAACCCCCGGCAATACCACTCCGAATAGCCTAAAAATCCTATCAAACAGAGGTTGTTTTGGTTTCTTATATCTCAAAGTTAGTATGTACGTGAAGCCTTTTACATTTAAACTTAATTACATAATACTCACACATTCAATTTTTTCCTATATATAATATGTAAGTTTAGGCGGGAAGATACAGAAATACTTTTTTAAGGATATATGTAATTATTGTAAGTTTAGGTAGCAAGGCCATAATATAAGAAACTATTTTAATTGATGTATGTGATGGGGTTTGTTTCTTTTGAGTGGGGTCTTGGGTTCAAGCTTCACTTCTAGGATTTTCTATTGCGCTTACTCCAAAGATATTTTTTGTAATGGCAACGAGTGTAACGTGTGTAAGTAAAAGCCTTCTCATTAAATTAGAGTAGCCGATCTTATTTAACCATTGTACAATACTTTGTTGCTCAAAATACCTGCCCTATCTTGAGAGCATCCCAAACGTGATGAATATTGATATCTTAAAATCAACTTTCGTGAAAATAACATTGTTTTTCTTTTGAGTAAACGACACAAATCGTCCCTGTGGTTTATCGAAACAATCACGTTTCGTCCTTTCTAATCCAAAACATCACTGACAGTTCTTTATAGGAGGATAAGGTTCGTGTTTAGTCATTTGACCAGTTGACCGTCATCTCTTCTTCGTTAAACCCCCCACATGCTACGCACGTGAGGGGTACTTTTGAGATTTCCACATTTAAAGGACCAACTATGATTATTATTTTTCCTTTTCAAATATCTGGGCGTCATTGTTCTTTCTCTATACCTTCAAACACAATAGAGTTAATTACAGAAATCGTCCTTGTCGTGGACCGCCATTTGCAGTTTTCGTCCCTAACTTTCAAAAATTACAGTTTTAGTCCATTTTTTTCTTCTCCGTCAACACTTTTGGTCCTAACCATAAACGTCCGTTTAATAAGTGGTCACATGCCAAAAACGTGATGGGTATAATTGTCTTTTCCTAACACAGGACCAAAAGTGTAAATAACTCAGTACATTTACATCATCATCACCCATATATGATATATCTGTATCTATATCTATATCCAAATCTATATACATTCATGATACATCCATCCATCCATCTACCATGAGATCTAAATTCACATCAAAATCACACACATGAATATACAGATAAAAATTTGTATATAGATTTATGCATATACTAAATCACACATATAAAAAACTTATCCAAAAATTCATCATCACATATAAAAGATTTGTATATATATACACAAACCATACCAATATTGAAAAAATCTCAAACCCAACAAACATTTTTTAGTATTTTTTTTCAAAACCCAAATTATACCAATAATGAAAATTCACCAAAAACCCCAAATCAAATCCCTCTTTACAGGAATAGTTGAAAAAATGGGTGAAGGTCGACATCTGGGTTTTACGAATCCGACCCATCACCGACATTCCACTCCACCACCAACCCAACTATCACAATTTTCCACAGTGAAGGTTAAATCCGAGCATGGAGGAATGCCCATGGGGATACAATCAACACCATAACAAGCCCATGGTTGATAATCAGATCTTGGTGATGGTTAATGACGTCTTCATCTCCTTGAATCTTTATGATTGATTACTTACAGATTAACAAGCCCATGGCTGGATGACCAAAAATTGATGGTATGTATGTATGTATAGATTTGTATATGTATGTTTTAGTTTATTGGGTGTGAATGAAATTTGAATTTGATTTATTCTGGTGATTTTATTATGTATAAATGTATGTATAAATATAGATATGGATATAGATTTAGGATCAGATGATGAATGTATGGATATAGATTTTTGTTGGATTTTGATCTATATCAGATTTGTTTTTTGGAATGATCAAGATAGACTACCAATAGATGATGATGATGATATGCATTATTAATATATAAAAAATCTAGTTTCATATAAGTTAATTACACTTTTGGTCATGTGTTAAGAAAATGACGAAAATACCCATCACGTGGCTGACACGTGATGGGTTTTTAAACGGACGTTATAAAGCAGGACCAAAAGTGTTGACGGGGCAAAGTTTTTGGACTAAAACTGTAATTTTTGAAAGTTAGGGACGAAAGCTGCAAGTGGCGGTCCATAACAGGGACGATTTCTGTAATTAACTCAACACAATATTATAAAACCAAAAAATTAATTCTTCAAACAACTCATAAAATCCTTATCCCATTTGACAAAAGATCAAAAATCATCACAGGAAGCCAACAACCACCACGTTCTATTTACTAGTATTTTCTTTCAATCAAATTTTAACCCCCCACCATCTTTCAATCGATATATCATTTGACTTTAATCCATTTCCAATCTATATCTATATTCTTTCATTTATCATATTCTACTTTGTTTTCCCAGATCTATATACATACATACATACATGTATCATACCAAAAACTTTGCCAAACAAATCATAGTCTTCTTCCCATGGATATGTGCTATTGCAGCCCTCTTGTTTCTTTCCTTCCTCTAATTCTTTCATTGGTATGTGTTGATGTTGCTACTGTAGCAATGGTGGAAAAACCTGACCACCGCTGCTATGAACCACCGCCACCGTGATGAGAAACCTACCACCGCCGCCCATAAGTGAAAACAATAGTAGAAACCCACCGTCGCGACCGAGATGAAGGGCCCACCATCGCCCATAGTAGAAATAGATCTCGTTAGGAAAAACCATCCATACCGGAAAAGATATAGATTTTGCCGTCCCATACGCCGCCCCCTTTTATCTCGTCGGAAGTGATGGTGCCCGAGAGTGGTGGTGGTCGGGAGACAACAACAAATCAAACCACCACTATCACGCCGCCCTACAAATTTGATGTGTCACGGCAAGTTTGATGGCTTCATCTTTCTTGTTCTTCTTTTCTTCACTTTCGATTTGGGGTTGTTGGCTGTGGTGGTCTGGTGATGGTGTAACAGTGATTGGTGGTGAATTAAAAGAGGAAGATGATAAAAATGAGTTTTTTTTATCAATCCTAAAAAGATGATGTGTATACATGTTCTTTTTTATTAAGTTTTTTGATTAGGGTTTTTTATGGTGATGAACATGTTTGGGGCTTTTTTTAAACCAAATTGTGTTATTTGATTTTGATTATAGATTTTATTTAGTGTAGAAAAGTTGATTTTGATGGTGATTTGATGATGTTATTTTACTCCTGGTGAGATTTTTTGTTGAAGAAATATATATGGTGTTAGAATTAAGAAGAAGAAGGATGAAGAAGAAAGGAGTAAAAAAGAAAATATCAAGTTTGGTCCTTTAAAAATGAAAATGTCAAAAGTACACCTCACGTGGGTAGCACGTGGAGGTTTAACGGAGGATAGATAACGGTCAACTAGTCAAAGGACTAAACACGAACCTTATTCTTATAAAGGACTGTCAGTGATGTTTTGGATTAGAAAGAACGAAACGTGATTGTTTTGATAAACCACATGGACGATTTGTGTCGTTTACTCTTTTCTTTTTCTTTGAACCTAACATATTGTAGTTGTGAGTTGTTCTACTACATGAGTATGCAATTAAATATTAGAAGATCATAAATATGATCACTATTTAAGAGACTTAAGCTTATTAGAAATGTCAATTATATATTCAAATTATATGTTAAACATATAGCGTTAGGCATGCAACATATATAGCGTTAGGCATCAAATTAAATATGTTGTTTATGTTTGAATTTAATCAAACCCCATGCTAACAATCCTATCAAACCGGGGTTGTTTTGGTTTCTTATATCTCAAATTTAGTATGTGAAGCCTTTTATATCTAAAGTTAACTTTAACTTTACATCTAAAGTTAATAATTTTTAGTTATACACAACACTGTATGCATTATACAGTTTTACATTACAATTGTATGGCAAAAAAATGTTGGGTAAGAATCACCTCTCATCTATACTCCCTTACTCCCTTATAATAGTTATTGGGTGGTGTTGAAAGTTTAGAATTTTAGGACATGTGAATTTACTTATTTGCCCCTACATACCCATTATTCCTTACCCCTGCTCTTCCATATTCTATAGCTACGACAAACATCCCCAATTTCTCTCTCTAATTCTTCCATCTTTAAAGAACCATCTCCCTCTTCTCCCTCTCTATCTCCGGTCGCCATCACCACCACTTCGACCTCTGTGCCACCATCAGCCCCTCCGCAACATCGACGCCACCACCAACAACAATCACCCTCTGTGGGTTTCCTCTTTCCAGATTTGGGATCGAGTTGTCCATGGTATCCGCCGCAACGCGCGGGTACCATGCTCGTATATAATTATGCAAGTCTAAGGAAGATACAGAAATGGGGCTTTAATTTTGGGTAGAAAACCAACGGAATGAAACCAAACCAAATCAAACAAAATCTTGTATTTTTGAACAATCATGTACTTTGTGTGTTGGGGGGATATGAAATTGATGCTTTCTGAAAGAAGAAAACAATGATATATTCAACCTTGTATTTATCTATAAATGTGAACTTAGGCCACAAGCCCACAAGTATCGTCGACATTTGTAGCAACTTGTGCATCTTTCGTGGCTCCCATTACTAGACAACCATTCTCCATGTAAAGTTGGGTCCCAATTGTATGTTATCAAATAGACAATTTCAATCTACTTATATATGGACTATTAGTACTATTCTTTGTTCTAATTTCTTCACCCAAAAAGAAATTACTCTTCACTCTTGTAGCCACTTTTTATTCAATTCATTGTGTTTCGGATTCCAATGACGACCACTACCAAGAGGTTCGTGGTTTTATTGGTTTCAGTTTTGCCTAGATTTTGTTTATATATATGGAAAAATATGAGATTTCTATGTCTTAAAATGATGTGTTCTTTGATTTATATTAGCATTTGTAATTGTCTTAAGTTTTTATGAAAGAAGTAATGATAAACACGTCTAAAAGAAAGACCTAAAATTAGTCTAATTGATTAGATATTTGACATATGGATTATGATTTTTCTCTAATTACCTCATCTTTATCATTGATATATCGTTTTCACCTTTGCCCCATGCCCCACCAAATAAATGAAGTTGCATAAGTGAGATTTTTTTATGTTATATCAAAGATATGATGATTTTCAAATATTTTCGTTTATTTATTGTTTTTTTTTATAGTTGTTATTTTTTGATCATGAGACTTATGGAGTTATGAAAAACATCAAAGAAATGTGAATCTAATTTTGTTGTTGTATTAAAATATTAAAGATATAAGGAATATAAAATACCAAATTTTAAGAACTTTTATGCAATTAGTATAAAAATATGATGAGGTGGATAGACTAATTAACTTCCATTTAGTTAATTGGAAAATAAAGTGCTCTCTTTTAATAAAGAGTGAGATGAGATGAGATATCTCGATGTAATATAATTAATATATGAAATTTTCTGAATGTTGTTTACAATATATATAGGCTAGAAGGAAAGGTAAAAATAATAACCGGTGGCGCAAGTGGAATTGGGGAGTGTACTGCGAAACTCTTCGCTGATCATGGAGCAAAGATAGTTATAGCCGACATCCAAGACCGACTTAGTAGGCCATAGGCCCCGCAAACTCCATATATATATGTCTGTTGTGATGTAACCAACGAAGAGGATGTAAAAAAAGTTGTAGACACTACAATTTCTACTTACGGCAAACTTGACATCATGTTTTGCAATGCGGGAATAGTAGATCCTAACAAGGCACGTATTGTCAAAAAAAAAAAAAATGGTATTTGGGTAGGAACCAAATAGTCCCGTGTACCATATTGGTACCATGCCGCACTATCGCATATTGGCATCCCGGTGAATTCCCCAAAGAACTAGGGGAGTTCTCCTTAAAGCTTTCAACCAGAGTCGAACCCACGTCCTGTAACCACCTAGGACTTTTGTGAAGGGGGCGGTGGCCACTGGGCTATTAACCCAGTGGTTTCAAGGCACGTATTGTCGATATTGAAAAAAATAGACTTTGAGCGTGTGCTTAGTGTCAATGTGACCGGCGTGTTTCTGGGCATGAAGCACGCTGCTTGAGTTATGGTTCCAGCACGATCTGGCTCCATAATATCGATGACTAGTCTTGCTTCAAATTTTGGTGGTGCGGCTTCACATGCTTACACTTGTTCAAAGCATGCGGTAGCGGGCTTAACCAAGAACCTGACAGTAGAGCTTGGGCAGTTTGGGATTCGAGTCAATTGTTTGTCACCTTATGCAATGGTCACACCATTAGCCAGTAGTTTCGTGGGGCTTGAAGCGGAAGCTCTTGAGGATTTACTGAGCTCGCGCACTAACCTTAAAGGCGTGACGCTCACGACGTATGATGTTGCCAATGGGGCTCTTTTTCTAGCGAGTAACGAGGCTAAGTACATTAGTGGACAAAATATGTCTATTGATGGTGGATTGAGCATTGTTAATCCATCATTCGACATGTTTAAGTATCCACAAGATCTTTAAATTTGAAAATGTTCTTTTTTTCTTTTTGATGTTAAAAAAAAAGATGAATTTGAATTTTAAATCTAAGTAGTTTAAATTGCATAATTAAAGGCCTTACAAAAAAAAGAATGCGTATTATTTTAGTTTTTCCTTTGTAAACAACAACTTATCTTAAAGGATGCGTAGTATTCATAAAGTAAGTACCGATAGGCATAGTTGTGAAACTCGGCCGATACAGCCAATACAGCCGAGTCGGATCGTGTATCGACCGACTGACGATACGAGTTTGCCATATTCGGTCTGAAAATCGGTCAGGGTTCCAGACTCGGGTCAACTTGGTCAAGACTCGGCTTGTATCGGATCGGGTCAACCAAAGTCAAACCTTTTTTTTTCTTTTTTTTAAAGCTTTTATCAATTATGTTAGTGTTTCTAGACAATTATGTTTAAGTTGAAAAATTATGTTATGTTTAAGTTTGAAGTTTTATATATATATTTTTAATTTTTTCTTACATATAATTTCAAAAACTATTATTTTATACATAAAAACCCACTATTCACCGATCCGATTCCGATCCGATTTTTAAAAAATCCTGACTCCCCCCTCACCGATCCGATACCGATTCCCGAGTTCTGCAACCTTGCCGATAGGTACTCGTACAATCCAGCATCGCTCAAAGCCATGGCATCCTGCATATAGCCATGGATCGTGAGTTCATAAATACGTGAAGCGGACACCACAATAATCTTCAAAATCAAAAAGTTTTCCTAAAATATGAGATTTTGCCGTTAATAGCCTCCTAAATGAGGCCAACTGAAATAGATTAAAAAGCTGGCCGGTTTGCCAGGTTTTGAATCAATCAATTATACGAATTGATATCGGTTCGTGAATGTTCATTCATTTATAT
>CM067170.1:24991473-25043973 GCA_034093135.1 Erigeron breviscapus | reverse complement strand
ATCAGTTCAGAAGGTCTCTCATGTACCTATTAGCTATAGTTAGAACTTGATGGGAACCTTACTATTGTAGAGCATGTTATTAGTAACATAAGTAAAAAATAAACTTACCCATTGTATGTTGTTGTTAGCACCTGTAGGTCGATATATAGATGCTGTAGGATATAGCTGAAATAGGAAGGTCTTCATGTCCCCATAAAAGTCAGCATGCCTCTCCCATGACTGAGAAGCATAACCTCCATATATGTAGCCTTCCTTGTCCTTAATAATCAACACGGTCGGCCCTTCAGCATTTCTGCGGGTCAATTAAAACAGGTAATTGGCAGATAAGAAAAACCACTATTGCACTCATACCAAATTTACAAGATATATTGTCGTTTCTACTTATATTTTGGCGATCAGATGTTTATGTTCAGAAATAAATGGGATGAAGTAAGCTACCCACGAAAGATTGCCCAAGAACGTGTTGAAACTTAGTCCATTAAGTGCACTATGATACATGAGTTTCCATTCATCCAACTCTTGATGTGAAAGAGCTCCTCCTATGTGCCAAGCATACTCCTCCTTCAATAGCAGCATACTAGAATCGATGTCCTGGTACACCAAATGAGGAACTTGAGTACCTGTTCCACACATAATGCACACAAAAATGGTGATATATTAGTAACGAGATCAGCTAACATTCCTAAATTATTGAAACATTCTAAACAGTAGATAACAACATAATTTTCGGAATATAAATACCTGACGTTGGCTTCAACAAGGTTACAAGAAACTTTCTGGCAGATGGAATAAGGCGACACCAGTTTCTAAAATCTTCAAAAGACATACTTTTTTCAGAACTTCCTTCATTATCCTTTGTAAATTTGGAAGCATCAAGGAATATGCTAACTGACTTGGGCTCAGACACCGATGAGGGTTCAGATTTTTTGACAGGTAATACATTATCAAGTATTTCACTTATAACAGCTTCCAAGTCAGACCTGCTAGTCAAGACAATAATGTAAGAAATTTCTAGAAGAAGAGAGCACTCTGGCATAGTTACTATTAGCAGCCATTATTGGCCTATCTGACTACGTGCAACGTAAATATATAAATTTGAATACTTCGGTAACATTACATTAAAAAAACTAATCGGCCACATAGGATTGAAGCGCATTATGTATACAATACAAAACTAAATTCAATAAATTGCAGACATTCAAAATTTACAAAAGGTCAAGTTTGGAGGTTGCAGACATTCAAAGAACTTCCTACTCACTAAAGTGCAAACATTTGCTCAAAATATATTCACATAATAACAAATTAATCCTTTTACCTCACTAAATTGCCATCACCATCAACATCACATAGTTGATACAAAAACTCATCAATCTCGTCTCTAGTTCCTTTTTCATAAGTCCCCTGGATTATAAACCAATGTATAAGTATTACCTAATCACTGTATAACTCATTATAATTATAGGTCAAGTGTTTCTTAAATGCATCTAAATTTACCCGAAAACCAATCGTAAGTATCCATACATACTTTAAAACCTACAACTATACGCATCCAACTTTCTATTATTCCCATTGCGTATATCTGACCTCTTACGACATCTAAACCAGTGGCATGCCACCGGTTTCCATCACATAACAACCCAGATACATACAACAACAATAAGTGAAAGTTCGATGCATAAAATAGCAGATTTTAAAGTATGTATGGATACATACGATAGGTTTACGGGTAACGTTCGATGCATTTATGAAACACTTAACCCTACATGATTATAATAATAATACTATGGGAGTGAAAGAGTTACTTTAGCAATAACAAGGTCTTGGAAGGTAAGTTTGTCGTCTTTTCGGTTTTGTGTAACTAAATCATAGAGTCTATCAGCTAAAGGTCCTTTAATTCCAGTATAAGCCTATTAACAGTAACAATTAAAATAGTTAATAATAATAATCATAAATGTTATAAAAATAAAAAATAAAAAAAAAGAAAGATAGAAAATAGTAAACCTTGAATACGGAGATGGAGATGTATTGACCGTCGGATTGAGATTGAGCGGCGAGAGATTCGAATAAGGATTTGAGGTCGCTGAGTTCTTTCTCAGAAAAAGATCTGTAAATTAATTATATATAAAAAAAGAGTATATAAAAATTAGTTGGCATATAATGATCGAAAAAATGAAAAAGGTAAAGGGTTATATGATGGTGAGATACCTGATGGCGGAAGTGAAACAAGGATTGGCGCCTTCTGGTGATTGAGCGTTTCCCATATTTGATTGTTGATTGCTGATTCTTTTTCTACGCTTAATGGTATGTGTCCCTTTTTTATTTTTATTTATTTTTTTTATAAAAGGAGGATGATTTGGCTTTTCAGTTTATGAAAGGGTGTTTTTCAGTTTTTCTGGCAAGATTTTAAATTCTTTGTCACGTATTGGTTGTCCACAAAAGGGGAGACCTCTGTAGATCCACGTATGCATGTTTCTCCCCATCCATCCAAAGACCAAAATGTGAGCTGGTCTAGGTGTTGATCTTTCTTCCAACGGGTCAGTAAAAAAATTAATCGACGCTTCTTTCTTAGCAGAAATCACAGCCCCCTAAAAATGTCAAAGAGAATATCATAACCAAATCGTGTCGGCATTAAACCCCGGAAGCTCTCTACAATGTATTGCATGCTCCCTAAAACAATCTAAACACACCTTGCGACAAACATGGCATCTCTCGTCAACTGGAAAATAAGGGGATCAATAGGCGGTATTTGAGAGTAGTGCGATACTCCACTGGTGACATATGTTTCCCTAACCCATCTATAGGGATAGTAAGGAGAAAGTCTTGAGCATGTGGTGCCTATAAACATTTAAAGATGACTTTTTGTCTAGTGGACATGTCAAAGTGAACCTCCATATCTTGGACAAATTTAATAAAAAGAGCACTCGCCAATGCATGTTGGGCTTTAGGTGGGGGTGTCCTTTAGTGACGCCGAAGTCAAAGCTTGGAATCATAGCACGAAGACAAGGCAAAACACAATCATAATTAGAATCCATACCACATTTAAAATTTAGATTTTATAATAATCCGGTATGATAAAATGTTTTGGGAAATTTATATATAAATTTAAAATTAGAATTGATAATAATTCGGTATGGTAAAGTGTTGTAAGAAAGATGAAAGTAACATACAATATTGTTTTTATTGGTTTTAGCCTTTTAGGTTTCAATATTGGCAATGTATGAGGAGAATGAGACGTACTATATTCCTATTTAAGGTAGATAGTCGGCTTACAGGTTCTATTTAAGATAGATTTGGATTCCATTAGGTGTGACAAGCATATTTTGTGTATGTGTTATGATTTTTTATATTACAGAGGCTTTGATCAAGTGGTTAACTTAACCTTTTATCTTTGAAGACCGAAGTTAAAGATTCAATCATTATTTTTGACAAGAAGTGAAACACCTCCATACGATTCGCCCATAATGCACCACTTCTGAATTCAAAGAAACTTACATATTTTGGTATTTTTAGGGGTGTTTGGGACTGCATTTATAAAATATATTATGCGTTTAAAAACTACGTTTTGAAATAACATGTTTTAATTTACTTTTTAAAACCTGCGTTTTTCCAATGTTAAAATGCAGATAATCACTTTTTTTTTTCAAACAAAATTTTTTATTATTTAGTATAACAATCATGTCAAAACACAATCACAACCAATCTCTTTAAAACTTTTTCTTTTTAATTTTTATGGGCGATTTTGTTTATAGATAATCCTCTTTTATGTCTGATCATCTAAAATAGGAAAAAATTGTCGGAATAACAAACAAACATCGCCCCCAAATATTTTCACAACAATCACACTTGTTGACCATCTTGGATCCACATCAGGTACTCTCATTCCTTCCAATTTTTTTTATTATTTTTTACTTTTCTCAGTTCAATCTTTCTAATTTTATCCACATTCACCACACCACATATATTCATTACTAGACATTTAATTAAGACATTAATTAGGGTTTACAAACATCTATATCTATCATCTATGTATATATGATGTTATATTATGTTATTATATTCTGTTTTTTTAAGAATTTGTGGACTTGCTATCATGCTATGGATTAATTAGTCATATGTTTGTGTAAAAAATGTTTTTTTTTAAGCAGGGTGAATAGAGAAAGGTGATTCGGTGATGTCGAGGCCGATTTTATTGGTTTCGTTGCTATTGTTTTTGGTATTCACTTCTCAGTTTGAGTGGAACCAACACATTGTGAACGAGGTCGAAGCTAGGCCGGTTGCGATTTCTCAAAAACAGCAGTATTTGTTAGATAGGGAAGAATCTGTTAAAGAGAAGGTAAGTTTTCGTACTTTTTTGTATCTGATTTTGATAAGTTTGTAGTGTGTTATTTAGTATGATATGTTATGTATATACATATAAAAACCTAAGGTTCAATCCACGTAGATTACGACTTTGGGGCCAACCTTGAAGTGTGTAGCCCATTTGGTTCTGTAGGAGATGTATTTTGCGAATATGGTATTGTTTCCTGGTTGGGCGGGCACTCATGATTGGTATTTTAATATAGAAAGTATGTTCATTTCTGAATTATTGTGAATTTAGGTTTTTGTCATTTGGCAGCTACATGTAACAAGTTTCAATAAGTGTTGTAGCTAATCACGAGTGTTACGTGTATTGCACACTATATGTCAACAAATGCATTCGATTATTTCTACTGATGTGCATGATTATTTGTCAATGGTAGTAGTGATAGGATAAATAAGTGGCTACACAAAGTAAGAAGATTCTAGCTTTACTTTATACTACTGTTAGATTTTAGTGGGACGTGAGCTACTAGGCTTAGTTGGTGGTGGATGAGGGACTATTTTAAGCATTCTTTTGTTCGAGTGCTCAAAAACTCTCACAGTGATACGCATTCTAACCAAGCCAATCCCAGTTTCTTCTGATGGCGTTAGGCGCAAATATCTTGCTTCCAACCTTGTCTTATATGATAGATCTGGCCATGCCCCGAGGGAGCCTGCCTTAAGAGTTATCATATTGCATCCAGCCTGCCCACACCCCCACTCCCAAGTTTTCGGTTGAAAGTAGACTGAAGATTACAATAGCAAATGTAGTGACTTGTTTACCACAATTCTAGGTCTTCTACATTACCCTTTATATTTAAACTTATGGTAGTTCCGTAGTTCCAAAACAGTAGCTGATGTATCCTAGAGGTTGCCTATGAGTGGACAAACCAATTAATGGTATATCATCTCATATCAATTTTTCATTTAGTTTGCTATCTGCTTTCACATTGGTCATTCCAAAGTTTACGTTGTTTCAAGCCATCATATATGGCATCAGCGCCCTTACTCATCTCAGCCATCATATAATAACTCTGCGCTGTCTCTCTCCTCCCCTCCCTATAATCCTATATAGTTTTGACTTTCCTGATCAGAATAACTGATAGGATCCGGAGACACCTTTTCTATCAGTTTCACACTATCTTCATTAGTTCAACTGATAGGATCTGGAGACTTCCAATGAACCAAAAGCAAACCACGTAGTTTGGTAACATTTGATTGTTCGAGAGGTCAACCATCTCTCTGACGGTGTACCTAATCTAATACTTCTCTTCATTAGGATTTCAGCCTAATAAGATAGTTCTCCTAATCCTCATTTATATAAATTTTTAGTTGAGAATCATAATTTATTTAAAATAGTAATCATAATCCTAGCGATACAAATGATTCTTGATACTTATACACTACAATATGAATAAGACCTACCCCTGAAATGAATCACTTCTTCTCATGGTGGGATTGGGTATTGTTGACTTTAACATTTACCCCTAAATGAATCACTTCTGACATTGACCTTAATTGAGTTCATTGCATACTGATCTTACCTACATGGGTAGAACATTAGCTATTTTTACTTGTTTAGAAAAGATATGTAGTCCTGCACTCCTGCATACCAATTGCTCTATTATGCAGATGTTTTTATGTCTTTCTACTATAAAAGGAGGTTGAATACGGTACTGACCAGAATTTATTGGCTCTATAAATAATGAGGTTGAGCTCATAAATGTAGGACTACAAAGATACACATAATGAAAAAGATTGTCAGAAAAAGAATGGGTCTTTCCGCTATGTGCTGTGTTCTCTACAATAAGGCTAACATAGGTACTAGTGATTTCCATTTCTATCTAAGTTCATTCTTTGTTATGATACTCCAGGATATTCTACCTGTCAATGTAGCACATCAATACCTTAAATCTTGATGCATAAGTCATAATTTGACTGTAATCCGAATGGGACGGATTACACAAGTCAGATATGGAGTTTTGTTTAAGCTAGCAAAATGGCCTACAGATATGTACGAGTTACTACTGAGGTTTTTAATTTGGAGTAATAGGAGTAAATATCCTCATTTGAAGATATCTGGACTGAACTAGAATTTAATCCTATAGTAAGACTATCAGTATCCTTCAAATTGGTAAAAGTTTGAAGCTAGTTGGCAACATAGGTTTCCCCTGTCACTATACGAGTATTGAGGTCCTCTATGAAGCCTAAGTTGACCATGGAGTTAAAACTGTCATTAGTTTTGTGCTTATGGCTCAATCTGTGAAGGTAAAAGTAGTAACTTTTAGGGAGTATAATTGTACATGTGTATGCGTGGTCATATTCATGTAATTGAGTATTTGGTGCTAGGCTTTGCTTAATTCTTTAAGGATATAAGAAGTTTCGGATTTTTTTCGATTTAGGTTGGAACTAAAGGTTTTCTATCAATATTTTTGTGTTTTTGCTTTTCCAAATTGCCTCCTATTGTTTGGTATTCAAATCTTCTTGATCTGGTGTGCATTTCCTGACTTCTGGCTGTTTCTCATGCATAATTAATTACTGGATAGATTTTAGATTTTATTTTTTGCTTGTGTTATAGTGTTTATGAACGGATGCATCCTCTTGCATTTATATTTCTTTCCTGCATATTAGTTAGATTAAAGACTCGAGATGAAATTGTCAAATTGTTGGACTTTTGATATGATTCCTAATCGCATAGTCAAGGGTAGCAGTAATTGCATAACTAAGAGGCTATGTGAAATAAGTAGTTTCATGTTGTTCCCTATACTATGATTAGCTTTTAGTGAGACTTGGCTTACTAGGCTTAGTTGGTGGAGATGGAACTATCGTCACAGTATACCTATGTTTGAGTGCTCAAACACCCTCATTTGTTGTGAGCTTCTTAAAGTTTTATAAAGCAACGATCAGGTGATACTGGTGTCTACTGGCAATTCTTGGCCCTTTGAGTAGATATGGTGTTTAACTCTTCTGTAGGTCTGTACTTACAACACCAGTTGGAAAGGTATATTAGTAACTTGTAAGTAGTATATGCATGCATGTCCATGTATAGACATATCGGCTTACAAATATTTGATATTATAAATGTTGAAATAATTAAGACCTATAGCTCTTCGCGATAAAGGGTTAGAACTAAGATTATTTTTTATCAAAACTTCAGTGGTTTCAATTTCCCCTGTAGCCCAGACTGTCAAATCTTCATCTGGCTTAGACAGTAACAACAATAAGTGCATGTGTTGGGCACTCCAATTTAAATCAGTGAGGACAAATTAGCAAACGGTGTCTGGTAGTTATATCATAAAGCAACCATTCTTCTGAAATTGTGTGTATCTCAGCTACTTATTACACATTATCTTGCCGGTGCAGATTATCCTATCGCAAGAGAAGCATATTCAGAAACTTAAATCACTTGTGCAGAGTCTTGAGGAGCAGTTGTCGGCATGCAAGGGCAAAGATGAGTTTGTGAATGACACTACGGGATCTTTGACCGAGATACTAAATGAACTAAATCATCACAAAATCATGGAGTAATCACCATTGCTTTCTTTCTGTAAGTAATATTAATCTTGAATTTAGCTTCACTCTCATGGCATGTTTTAATTGATTTAATTACACACCCTAAGAGATGCCTAGATGTTAGGGGCAGTTTGGTTCACAGAATGTTTTTGAAGGAATTGAAATCTGTCAAAGGAATTGGAATTTGAAGGAATTGGAATCTGAAAGTTTTAAAATCGGACTTGTGTTTGGTTGACAGAATTCAATGGAATTCAGTTAAAAGAATTAATGTTAGACGACAAAATTAAACCTTTGGTATAATATAATTTATTTTCATTTTATTAATATATACTATAATAATAATAATAATGATAATAATAATATAATAATAATAAATAATAATAATAATAATAATAATAATAATAAACATCGACATAACATGGTCCGCGACACCCTTGTTGACATATGCACTCGTTCGGGGATTTCAGTTCGTAAAGAAGTTGATATTGGACTTAGTGGAGAAAGAGACAAACACTTACGACCTGCCGACATGTTGTTGTACTCGTGGGACAGAGGACTTGATGTATGTGTTGACTTGACAGGCTCATCTCCCTTGACGCAATCTGGTATGATCGATTTTGTGCCTGGTCGTGCGGTAACTGAAGCCGCGCAACGTAAGCGTGTTAAGTATGAGGCTAAGTGTACTGACATCTTGGTTTTAAAAAGCGCGCCTAGAGCTCGCTTAAGCGCAAGGCGCATCAAGGCTCTAGCCACATCGCTTTCTACTACTCTAGGCGCAGGTTGTCATAAAAGCGTGCGCTTTTTGCAAGTTTTTTTGGCTTTTGGATGCCGCTTTTTTGAGCTTTCTGTACACTAGAGTCAAAAGTAGTTCTGAACAGTAAAATAGCATAGGCCCAGTTGGTGATTTTGAAACATGATGCAAATAAAAAAAGGAAGAGTACATACTTTCTGCAGAAAGTGAATAATAAAGGACTTGGCCCAGCTTTTATATATATATGTACTTTTCATTCATAGTAAAATAATATAAATATATTTTTTAAGCCTAATTGATACAATACCAATCCGATAATAATATTTAATTTTGGTATTCAATTTATTTAGCATTCAAAAATTCAAATGGGCAAAAGGGCTTGTTATATATATATATATATACTCCCTCCGTCCCATTTTAATTGTCCTATTTTGACTGGTCAAGTCTTTTTCTTTCGATTTTGACCGTAAATATCTTTGTATGTGATGGTGTTTTGGTATTTTATGTGTTATAAATTATATATCTGTTATAAAAATATATATATATATATATATATATATGCGCGCCTAGCGTACGAAAAGCCCGCCGCTTTTGCGCTTTGCGCTTTGGAAATGGACCCTATCGCTTTTGTGCGCCTATCACCTTTTAAAACCAAGACTGACATTGGATATGGGTTTCTCCCCTTCTCTTTCTCTTCCTTCGGAGAACTTGAGAAAGATGCAGTAGCCCTACTAAAAAGGATCCGAAAGTTCTATATTTTTCATAGGATTAGCTTTGCTATAGCTAGAGGTGTGAGGAGCTCAGATAGTATCGCGGCTCCCCACTAATTTCTTGTAATTTCTATGAAAAATTAATAAAAGTGTTATTTTATTAAATATAAAATAATAATAATAATAATAATAATAATAATAATAATAATAAAAACAATAATAATAGATAGATATGACAGCCATATACCAACAAAGCCCCAATTTTTTTCACAAAAAAACCCTCTGGTCGTCTCTTTCCTCTTTGTCCAGAACTATCACTCCACCACTTTATTGATTTCATGTACCAAGAAAATAAAAAGGAAATAATAACAAACAATTGGTAATAGTAGGTTATTGTTTTATTTCACACACATAAAGAATAACTTTTTTTTTGAACGGCGGGTGGGAAGGTCGTTCCATCGAGTTGAGCAGTGACATCCAAACGGGCAGTATGCTCAGGGTTCGAGGCGCCTTACATCGCTGGTACCCCAAAGGGAGCCCATTTTACGCTAAAGAGGTAAATGCCCGAGGTCAATGGGGAATACAAGATTTGATCCCATGACCTCCAAGCCAACATCCCCTCTCGCCAAGATACCCAGAAGGTACCCCAGCTAACCTAATTCCACTCCTAAGCAACAGCAGCAGCAAAATGATGGTTAGTACCCAGAATTTATAAGCAGCAGCCGTGGTGGTGGTAGGTGTTTAGCAGCGGTGGCCGGAAAACGGGGGTTTAGTGCTAAGTCGATTGAAGAGGGGGAGAAAAGCGTTGACGAACAACAACGTTTAAGTGGCGGTGGCATCATCGGTGGTGTTGAGCCAACGGTGGTTAGTGGCCGAGCAATAGCAATGTTTGGTGTTCTATCGCCGATGGTGTTCAAGAGGAAAGAAGAGGTTTGTAACTTCCTACATGAAGGGCTTTATTGTCTAAATGTTGAATTCCATTGGAATTGGAAACTTTCCATGGCATAAGTAAAGGAATTCTAGATTCTTTATTTTAAGGAATTTGTAGGAATGTTTTGAATTCCAATTCCAAAGTTTTTTCCAACCAAACACAAGAAAGCATGGAATTCAAATTCCAATTCCAAAGAATTCCTAAGAATTCAGTGAACCAAACACCCCCTTAGTGTTTGATATATGAATTTTTATATAACCACGTGAGCTCTATTTGCTAATATTCTGATAATATGATCAACAAAAACTGACATTCTCCAACAGCTGTGCATATCAAATGTTTACCTCTTTTAAGTTTAGTGGCTATGAGGCCACATTGGATAGTGAACGTCCTTGTTGGGTCTTTAAGGGAGGGTTAAGGTTTGGCCTATGGCTGTTAAATTTTTTTTAGTGAAATGACATTAAGAGAGAAATTTTAGAGAAGATCATTAACGTTTACAACAGATATGAAACAGAAATACTCAAGTCTAGAGATTCTTGAGTATACCAAAGATACCAAGATGGATAGTGATTGCTTTAAAAGTTAAGACTCAACTTCGATAAAGTGAAGTGAACCTTAATTAAACTTTAAACCCTTATCTTTACATACTTTGGAATGAGAACCTTCATTATAAAGAGCTGAAGCCCTTTAACCACTTTTAGCCATAAAGAAGTTAGAGTATTAACGTCACATACATGATAAGTATCTTTTGAATGATAAGTCAATAGGAGATACATCACTCTATCAGGCAACAAGCCAACAACCAAATAGGGTAAATAGAGAAGATCATTAACGTTTACAACAGATTGTAAACAGAAATACTCAAGTCTAGAGATTCTTGAGTATACCAAAGATACCAAGATGGATAGTGATGCTTCAAAAATTAAGACTCAACTTCGATAAAGTAAAGTGAACCTTAATTAAACCCTTATCTTTACAAACTTTGGAACGAGAACCTTGATTATAAAGAACTGAAGCCCTTTAACGACTTTTAGCCATAAAGAAGTTAGAGTATTAACGCCACATTCATGCTTTTGCATGATAAGTCAATAGAAATTACATCACTCTATCAGGCAATAGTATGCATCATACTTTTCTCCTTGGGCATATTCATTTCTTCTTTGTTCCAAGTTGCTTTGACGGTTTGTTCAAATATTGAAGTGTTTTGTCTTTACATTTTGGATGCTGGTCTTGTAATTGGTTAAACAATGTTATGAAGTGGATCTGTTGAATAAGGACCTGGGCCTTGAATGTTGTCATCACTTGAAAGCCCTTGGGCTTGTGGTCTTTGATCTGCCATCTCTTCCATGGGACGTGTCCGCTAGATTGTCTCCATCAAAATCAAATGAAATATGTATTATCTTCTATTGTTTGTAAGTTGGATATACCAGACAACTTATACCCAAGGATTTTTTACCCGTTAGATTGTTACACATGCTTCACTATGTAGTGGTAAATAATTCTTTTATGGGACCTTAAGTTTCTCACTATATCAGGTTGAAGCTTAACATTTTCCTCAAGTAATTGAAGGGTGTTAGAAATCTCTTAGTCTTAACCTGGTCTTGACCAGTGAAATGCAATAACCTCTTCTTTCCCATCGATAGGAAGCAAAGACACGATGCTAAATGTTAGTAAGTTTTATTACGGAAGACCTAAGATTGACAGAGATTTTTACTTCCCGTTGTTGTTATACTCTCAGTATTCTGAAATATGTTCCTCCTTTCGTGGTTCTGTAGGTAATATTGTTATCTAAAGTAGATAAACATCATACTCTAACCTGTTAATTAACGTTAAATTCTATCAAATACGAGAATCTGATGTTTGCTGTGCTACCAGCATCTGTGAACACATCATCAACGTAAGTTTCTTGTTGATAGGCCATATTATGATACAAGCTTGCATATTATAGATAAACAAACACCTTCCAACCCATCCTGTCATGTCCTTTCGTTAGATTTACTTTTGATTATAAACCCAAATGGAGTAGATTGAATATCTTTGCAAGAATCTGAAATCTCTAGAGTGATTAAAACTTGGGTAATTTCAAGTGGTTTATTATTGGCACATATTGCAGTTTTCATATGATGTGATAATTCATCATTCTGTTTTCTCTCACATTTTTCCATGTGGCTATTTTAATATTACCTTGTGGATTTGTGCCTAAACAGGTATTAATGGAGGAACGTTAGCTGTTTTCTGCTTTGTAAACATGTACCTCTAAAGCAGGTTAGTCATCAAAACCATTATGAGCCTTAATTACATCAACGATATATCGTTGTTCTCATAAATTGTAATCTCAACAGTGCATTAGTATTAATAGTTGGCAGTCTGTCTGTGTCAAAGGGTTTCGAAGCTACATGTGCACATTCAACACTCTAGCTTGAATCGACATCTATCTTTGTAAAAAAACCAAATAGTATCCCAGGAAAAAAAGTCGCAAATTTCAAAAGTTAAATGTATCCAAGATGTTTTTTGAGATGTTTCTAATCAAGGTTGGTAACACGTTACCATCATTATTTATTTATCTATCGTGATCACTAACATATCACTATTGTATCTATATTGGACACTAATTAAGGATCATTTAATGAATACCTCTAACTTCTTGTTTTTGTGTACTTTAAACTTTAAGACCACAAATCAACCAACAGTTCTTTGACATTACATGTAATTTATGCTTATAAACACCAATCCTCATAATTTAAAGTGCGATAAGATCGGTTCTCCGAAAGGTCAAAATCAAGTGTAACATCATTGTTATTATAAATCAATGATGCACACCCAACTTGTGGATGTTGTAGATTTATCACGGTAGGGAAATGTTATTATTGTACTCATTATTATTACGTAAGTGGTAGAATAGCTCCAACGTCACGATCCACTAAGGTTCAACATTGTTTCTTCATGGCGATTATTTTTTAGATATTAGATAAATACATGCTTAAGGTGCATATTCTTTGTTTATCATTACTACATTAGATGAATAGATAAAAGCGTTGAAGAGGGTCAAAGGGTACCCAACGTAAAATGAGGTTGATGAAAATTGATGGCAATTTCGTACTTTCTTACTCGAGTAGGCAAACCCTATTTTTGTTCTTTGTTTGGATCAAGGGGAGTTATAGTGTAAGTTTATATATTGTCAGTGAGATGTTTAGATAGAAGACAGAGCTTAGGTAAGGTCAGGTCAGGTTAGCATCCTATAAGCTTCTGTGTTTGCTTTAACTTCCACCATATAGCTGGTATGGCTTTTACTTCCACATTAAGACGTACATACCTTATGGGAGAACATAATGGTCAAATTTTTAAACAACCAACATTTCACGATACATTAATTGAAGTTTTCTTATGCATAAATATGAATGACAAAAGAGTTGGTAAATATTTGGTTTAGTGTATCATTATATAGATATAGAGAGAAACTATAGATATTTTGTTAACTAGTTTTCTCCAGAGTTTGCATGTCATTATGATTATGTTCATGTGGTAATCTTATTATTTTCATCTTGAATGTTGTGCGTGATATCAATTTTATCAATAATAGTAACATTAATTTGGTTGATGTATGATCTATGCAAGTACTGTTGCGTATATACACTAGTCAAAATTGAGGTATCATTTAATGAAACATTTAATTTAAGCAGATAGCTTTAGATAAATAAATATATATTGTATTTCTAGTCTAATGTCAAATATACTTGTGGATAGTAATAATTGCGTAGAATAAATTAAAAACAAAAATGTAGTTTGTGATAGATGTCATGTTAAAGGAAAGAAGTTTTTGAATCACTAACGGATCATGGGACGGAATATCATGGTGTCACAACATTTAAAGTGGCTCATTCATACCAGAATTAATATCAATGTGACATTTAAAGGCTAAGAAGGAAAACGCAACATATTTGTTGTTAGATATCGTTGCTTGCTTTTAAACACCATCAATTTAAGTTTATTTATTGATCTTTTAATCATCCATACATTAAATATGATGCATAAATGACTTTCGGTTCAAGTGGGTTAAGGTGAGGTAATGTAGAGATATGCGACAAAAATTTGAGGTTTCACGTTAAGCCATGGGGTTTTCTTACATCTATGGTGCAGTTTCCTTGGGATGTGGAAATGATCGAGTGAGCCGTCAGTTATCTCAACTTGCCGTTGAAAATCAAAATATATAACACACACGTTACAAATATGAATCATAGGATAGCGGTAATTTAGTATCCGTAAAAATGTCTCATATAAAATAGACTCTCTTTGTTTCATTTTATCGTGTGCATATCAATGGTACAAAGAGATTATTCACATAATTCTAATCTTTGTCGGGATTTTCAGTCAAATAGGCTCTTCACAGATTAAAAAAATATATAGATCATTAATACATCAAATTGTTTATAAGAGCTATATATTGTACAAAACTCTTTTTGACTTCGGATTTTAAGTATTTGAAAAGACCAACTTTACATTTTTCATATTATCTAGCTTTTATTTTACTTTACCAGTTAAGATTAATTACAAAAAATGATGCAACTAGGGATAAACCAATTATGTTTATCTATTTATTATTGGCGCTTTCTATTATCCCCACTTCGATATATTAATGACGTATCTGTAAAAAATGGATAACCGACTTACTATCGGCCTCTCACCAAACGGTTCTACGGCCGAAATTGGGAAAGGTAAACCACATAACATTATACTTAAAGGGACATGAGACAAATTTGGTACCCAAGACCTCCGTATTATGTTACATGTCTCCCATCACTAGCCTACCATCACGGGACGTGACAAATCATTTCATATATATACATTCTAGTTCTTTTGAAAATATAGCATTTCTCAAGTACAATATGTCTGTACCCATTATTAAGTGCATAAACATAGAAAATAACAATCTCAAAATTTATTAGAAAGAAAATAATTAAAGAAGGTAGTACATAAAAGAGTAGTAATGGGCAGGAGGCACTTGAATGAGTTTCATAATAGCAAATTGCCAGAGTGGGATTGAATTCCTGAGAGGGTCCTTTTTGATGGAGTTTGGTTGGCACTTAAAAATGGTTCCCTTAATGTGTGTGTTTAAATGCAATTTTGAAACTTCAATGTGGGGAAGTTGAGAGATTAATTTAAGTTTCATGAATGAAGTCACATATGAATTCAAAGCTTTTCACCCTCCTCAATTCTTTGTATCAAAATGGTGCTTTCTACCTTGTCCTACCATTTCTACCCTTCACCTTCACCATTTTTAATTTTAATTTTAATATATCAGTAAGTTGCAAAATGACCGTATATCAAAATACGAATTTTGTATTTTGTTTTTAACATAGGCATTGTATTGACGCATCCATGGTTTGGATTATATAAACAAAATGGGTTAAAAAGAGAAACAAAAACTAGATTTTCAAAAAGTGGACAGTGTGAAAGTCAAATTTCTTTGAGTTTACAAACATAATGGATGGTAACTTTTGCCATCCTTGATTCAAAACATAATTTGTAATCATCACGCGAACCATAGATAATAAGTAATAAGTTTTCCAAAAGAGCACCCAATGACGTAACACCAAACATCTCTCTTAATAGCATGTCTCGCTTATTATGTGGAGTAAAACATCCTTTTTATGTCCTATAGATATATGATACATTATTCTTGTTAAAACTTAAAATTACTCCATGACATACGATTAAATGATTTAATTTTACATTGGAAACAGATTTTATTTTTTTTAAAAATTTTTTTTATGAAATAATATTTAATTTTTATAAAGATTATTTCTATTCTATAAAAGTTATTAATTTTTATAAATGTATTTTATTCTATAAAATTATTAATTTTTATAAATGATTATTTCTATTCTATAAAAGTTATTAATTTTTATAAATGTATTTTATTGAAAACTATAAATATATTAATTTTTATAAAGATTATTTCTATTCTATAAAAGTTATTAATTTTTATAAATGTATTTTATTGAAAACTATAAATATATTAATTTTTATAAAGATTATTTCTATTCTATAAAAGTTATTAATTTTTATAAAATTATAATTTTTATAAACTATTATTAATATTTTAGTTTATAAAACTATATTTTATCAATTAGTATTATTTAATAAAAATTAATATTCTTAATGACTATTATTTAGTAATAAATTATAATTTTATAAATATTATTTATTTATAGACTATTATTTAGTAATAAATTATAATTTTATAAAAATTTATTAATATTTTATAAATATTTATTTTTTAAAAAATATTTACTTTTATTTTATGAAATAATATTTAATTTTTATAAAAGATTATTTCTATTCTATAAAAGTTATTAATTTTTATAAAAAAATGTATTTTATTGAAAACTATAAATATATTGAATTATAGATCCATGATTATTTTGATAAATGCGTATTTTCATATTTATTTATTTTTAAAAAAAATATTGCATGGTGGTTGTGTAGGTACTAATGCGATACAAGAGATTAAGACATTCCTTCTAATTTACCTTTTTTTAAAAGAAGAAAATAAATCTTGAAATACATATCTATCAAGATCATTATAGATATATAATTCAATATGTAATAGTTTTTAATCAAATAAAAATATTAGAAAAATAATATCTTTTATAGACTAATAATAATTTTTTATAAAAATAAAATGTTATATTTTAAAACAATATAAATATTTATAAAATATTAATAAATTTTTATAAAATTAAATACTAATAATAATTTTTTTATAAAAATAAAATGTTATATTTTAAAACAATATAAATATTTATAAAATATTAATAAATTTTTATAAAATTATAATTTATTACTACATAATAATCATTAACAATAATATTTTTAATTAATTATACCAATACTAATTGATAAAATATAATTTTATAAGTATTAATAATAAGGGCAGATTACAAAGATGGTACCTGAAGTATAGTAAAAATTACATATTTCATACCTGTACATCAAATAGAGCATGCAAAATGACGAAAATACCCCTCACGTGCACGGCACATGGGGGCACTTAACAGCACAACTAACGGACGTTTGGTCCATATGGTCCGAGTAGAAAAATGGTAAGTTTGGGTATGACGGACGTAATTAATAAACCCTGGGTATGATTTGTGCATTATGATAGGATAGTTATTTTTGTAATTAACCCTATGTTTTATTCCAAAGCCAATCAGCAGCTGCAAAACTAACTACACAATAGCCAAAAGGCAAGTCCAAATAATACAATAAGATATATATAGCAGAATATGTTTTATTCCAAAGCCAATCAGCAAAACCAACAGGGAACATATATATATGCCACCATCTCTTCCACTAAGACTCACAACCATAAGAAATATAATCTCAAATTAATTTCTACCATCGAGTTGAAAATTTTGAGCCAAACAGCCCCTAAGCGTGACAACGAACCTTTGGATGGTACCAAAAACATGTTCATTCCTGATTTTAGTAGCCTCTTTCTCGACAATTTTTTTTTTCTTATGTGGAAACTTGTCGAATTTCTAAACACACCAAGTTTGATTTTGTTTTACTCTTTGAAGGATATGATCATTGATTGTCTTACACGATTAGCAATGGCAATTACACGCAACAAATATAGAGCGGTGTTCTATTATTATTGTTATTTTTGTTTCTAACTTCTAAGTAGCCAATTAGGTCTAATTATGGAACAATATTTGTTGTCATTATTGCATAGATATATGTATTAGTTTTGGTGATGTGGCTAGATGGCCTATATATATTAACCATGAAATCGGCATCAGGTAAACATCCATATATCTGTCTTGATAAATCGAGCCTTATATAGACATATAATAAAATACATGGTCTCTGTTGCATGTCTAATTTCGGTTTGTAAATACAGCTTAGGTCGTGACAACTGTTAGCTTAATCTGTACATGTTAGCTCAATGATTATTATTTTTTTGGTAAAAAGGGCCAACGTACGTTTAAAGCCTGCCTATAGATTCTGAGTAATCCAATGGTGAGAGGCGACCCCTTACACCCAACGTTGGGTAGCGCAAGCCATGAGCCACCATGTAGCTCTATTCCCAAAAGAAAGCCTCCATGAGGTTGCTGCCAAGGTTTGAACACCCAATCTCTTGGCGTTAGCTCAATGATAAATTTTGTTTTAAAAATAGTAAACGGCCGAAATCGTCCTTGTGGTTTACCCTAATAATCAAGTTTCGTCCTTAACTATCTGAAATGACACTGACAGTCCTTTTGAGGAAGATAAGGATCACATCCAGTCCTTTATGCAAACGGACGTTTTCTCATATCCGTTAACTCTCTCATGTGCAGTGCACATGAGGGTACTTGTGTCTTTTTCCACCAATAAAGACCAATATTGATAAAAAAAATATATAAAAAATTATCACTTTTTATTTCTCTTTCTTTCTTCATTTCTTCCTTTCTTTTATCTTTTTCTTCATACATACTGACATACATAATCTCCTTCAACTACCAAACATCCCTAACCACCGCCGAACACCCACAAACACATCATTCATGCTTTACATTACGTTTTTTTTTTATTATTATACAACTCCTATCGAATGACAATAACAAAACTTAACTACATCGGTCATATATTTCAAGAATGTGGTCTGATAACTCTCTCCCACCCCTCCCTTACAACTCCAGCCGGCCACCACCACCGCCGGTGTGCAGACGTCGCCGGACGGCCATCTAACCACCGTAAACCGCCGTCGCTACTTGCTACACATCCATCAGCCATCACGACTCTTTAAAACCACACCATCTTCATCCCAAGACAAATATATGTATACAGATCCATTGGGTTTTCAAATCCATTTTGTTTTCAGATTTGTATACATATATATATAAACTATATATGTATATGTATGTATATATTTGGTTTTGATTGAATTTTTGAATTGTGATATAAATTTTGATTATATAAATATAAATAGGGAAAAGTAGAGCCGGCAAAATCAACCCGGTTGAATGAATTTGGATCATCCTGGGCTGAATTAAAAACTAGTTGGGTTGTATTGGGCTTTGTAAAAAGTTCACGCGGGTCATTACGGACCAAAGAAAAAGTTCATGTTTTTATAACGGGTCAGAATGGGTGGCGAGGCAAAGAGAGAATGGGTGATTGGGTGGTCAGGGCGGACTGGCAGGAGACTAAGAGAGGGTACTTGCTTACACATCTTTTCCACTAAAAAACAAGAGACAAAATTTAGAAAACAGTTGTGACATGTGATTCCTCCTGAACAAATGGGAACATAACTTTAGCGATTGAATTCTTTTTTTTTTCATTATAATTAAATTAGATATATATGTGTGAACTCAACACACTGTTAAAATATTACATGTGAAATATAAAAACTTAAATTTCATTATTTGTTGTAATGATAAATTTATCCATTAAAATTTTTTTGTTTGTTTATTACGAGTAATTTTAAACTGATCAAACTTCTCAAATTTCCTCACTAGTTTATTTTTTTGTTTTACTGGCACTTCATGTTCATAGCGGCAATATCATTTTTTTGGGTCTTTTGCTTACTCAAGAAGCTTCCATGATATCTACTATTTTTATTTTAATATTTATAAAATATATAATAGTAATAAAGTTTAAAAAAATTAAATATAATAAGAAGACATAATCTATATGGCTTGTTTTCCGTCACTGACAAAATCAATATCATTACATCTTTTTCATTGTATTTATTAATGAACTTTTTTAAATTATTAAATATAGTGTTTTATTTATTTAATCCGTTAAAAAAAAGCAAGTACCTTTAGTTTAATTTAGTTATATATGTAGATGAAACTAGCTGCTAGTCTCCTACTATCAGTGGCTTGTTTTGTCCTTTCAAAAACAAGTATTTTTTCATTTTGTATGGCATTTATAGTTCATGGAATTGATATATAGACTCGACAACGATGTTGTACAATGTTTAGCATGGAATTGAGATGATTGTAATGTATTTTCGTCACAAAAAAAAACAGCCCAAATTGACCCGGACCCATTATGACCCGAACCCGGTATGACCCGGACCGTATTGACCCGTTTTTAAAAAGACCCATTTCGACCCGGACCCATTTTGACCCAAACCCATATTGACCCGTTGCCCAAACCCACCCGACCCGCCCATTTTGCCGGCTATAGGGAAAAGTTTAACTGAAAAGCACTGTTATGTTCGTTGTATTTAATCAGGGGTCAATGGAGTGCTGCTACTGCTGCTTGATTCGAACTAAAGTTAAGCCAGAAGGTTTTTCTTTTCTTGTTTTGGCGGCTCCAACCACACGAACAAAACAACCTGCTCAATATTAACTGTCTTTTTGTTTTTTGGGGGCTACCAACTCAAGCCCAACTCCCTTGCCACCTCCTGCCGATTCCCCTCTACAAACGAACTCCAATACCTTTTTTTTATTATTGATAGATTGAAAGCTTATATAGATATAAGGGCTAGATATAAATATAGATATACATATACTTGGGGATGTGAGTTTTGGTATACAAGGTAGATTTTTTTTTTTTTGGAACGGCAAACTTTTATTGATATAAAAATAACATTTTCGGCAAGACACCGAATATGGAAAGTAATAACAATTACAACAATAAAGACGGGCTCATAGCCCATAAGTGCCAAGGAATAGACACCTTACGAGAGCGAATGGAAATCCAAGAAAAAGAAGTCGTTACAATCGAATGAAAGATCTCACTGGTAGAAACCGAGCCCCCCTTAAAGACGAGATGGTTCCTTTTTTTCCACAATGACCACCACCAAACAAACGAAATTGCTTCAATAATGTCTTTGAATCTTCTTTGGTGGCTGGACTGATGAATCCACTCGACCACCACGTTAGGACTATCACATGGAATTTCCACACAAAGCCAGTTTTTAATGAGCAAGTGGAGTTTAGTATACACACTGCATCGCTCGAATAAATGGTCAGAAGCTTCTGCACCAGTTAAGCATAAAGGGCACAAAATAGATTGTATTTCGAGGCCGCGTTGACTAAGATTGAAACGAGTCGGTAATCTGTCTTTCATTAGGCGCCAAATGAAGATATTAACTTTCTTAGGCACTAACGAATTCGTATTATGAGAGGTCGGGAGAATAGATTTATCAATGAAGCATCGTAGATTCTTTACTAGAAAAACGGGATTACCTTGTAGGCACCAGGTCCATTCGTCATCAACTTCAGTTAAGCGCGCATGTTGTAGTATCATCATGAGTTCAGAAAATTGTTGTTGTTCACTACCACCACGCACGGGACGCCTCCAAGACCAGCACCAACCTTCCAGATTGTGTTTGCTGCTTACTAGACAGTTTTTGTCTACTTCAAGCGCATATAGCCTTGGAAATCTAGAGGCAAGCAATGAGCCTTCTAACCAAATATCCTTCCAGAAGCGAACTTTATTACTATTTCCGACTCGTAAAGAAAGAACAGATTCTGGTAAGGAGCTGCGCATATGTGTCGTGAAGAAAGAAGAGCATATTTTAGACCATATACCATTCCCTTTGCCTTTGAACGACGTTAAGCAATCTTGGCCATGTATCTCCGAGACAATCCTCACCCATAAGGATTCATTGTTTACTAAAGCTCTCCACCTCCATTTATATAGAAGAGCAAGATTTAGAGCTTCCAGGCTATCAATGCCAAGTCCCCCAACATCCTTAGAAGACATGGCTGTTTTCCAGCTAACCCACGCCAGAATCTTAGAGTCCTTCGGTTTTCCCCAAAAAAATGAAGATCTCAACTTTTCTAATTGATTGTTGACCAATCTTGGCATTTGAACAGAGACAGAAAATAAATACCGAGAGCACCGAGAACAGACTTGATCAGGGTGGCTCTTCCACCAATTGATAATAACCTAGCATTCCATCCAGAAAGTCGTTTCTTGAACTTTTGAACAACAGAATCCCAATCTTTAGCTCTGGACATAGACGATCCAATAGGAATACCCAAATATTTAAATGGAAGGGTGGCCACTCTACAACCACTTGACGTAGCAATGGAGTCAAGCTCGGTTCTTGGGGCGCCAATGCCAAACAAGGAGGATTTTTGGAGATTAATCCTTAGTCCCGACACCATGTAGAAAATTTTGAAGGCTATGCTAATCGTATCCAAGTTTTTCAAAGACCATTCTCCTAGCAGGATCACATCATCAGCATAAAACAAGTGAGAAATGTTCATATGATTCACTTTAGCACCGCTAAACATACCAGAGTAAGTAAGACGATTAATAACAACATGTAACCCCTCCATAGCGATGATAAAAAGAAAAGGCGCCATCGGGTCCCCTTGGCGAAGACCCCGCTGAATCGGGAATTCTTTTGTTGGACTTCCATTAATGAGAATAGAAGTCCGAGCAAAGACCAAGCAACTCTTAATCCACCCCAGCCATTTGTCTCCAAAGCCCATAGATTTCATTACCGAAAGAAGAAAATCCCAAGAGAGAGAATCGTAAGCCTTTGCGAAGTCTATTTTGAAAAGTAACAACTTCCTATTTCTTTTAGAATACCAATCAATCACCTTGCTAAGGATCAGATGTAACACCCCAAGCCAGGGCTCGAAATATTACGGAAATCATATAGCGCAAGGTGGAATTATAATAGAACAAGAACTAAATGCAAATAAAGATTCAGTGAATCCATTACAAAACGAAACAAGTACTAAAATACATAAGGAGCAAATAACCATCACAGTTTACAAAAGAACATCCAGAAGATGGCAAATCGATCCTAAGTATAATGCAAAAGAGAAGGTCGATGAATCCTTGATTCATAAGGTCCAAAGCCCGGGTTTAACAGCAAGCAAGCAACTAAACTCCACGTCCGGGGATAACCTGATTACCTGAAAAGTGTACTAAGCATAGTCAACACAAGGTTGGTGAGTTCGTAGTAATGGTCCATAAGGAACCATCGTCAATAATCACAGTATACGAGTAGAGGCTAGACATGACTTACAGCGAGCCTCTAAGTAACACAATAACTTCCAACAACAAGATTACACAAGCAAATAAGCGTGTAATAGGAGTGCACAAATGATATAAGTATCAATGTAAGTGCCGAATGCATAAATAAGCCAACATGCCTATCTTATGCGTGAACTCAAGTCACCTATGCAACGATACCCGCCTGTCATCACAATGAACAAGGTTGTATCTCAAAATCATCGAGATATATATGTCTATATACTCGGAGTCATGTCACCAACATCTCATAGATTAAGTGTATACATCTATACACTTGGATGTTTGAGTCCTCAACCGAGGGCTTATGTAACTACGTATGCATGCTTACAATCAACCGTATATGCATCAATCACAAATCGTCTGTCATAAACCAACAATCAATATTCGTCAATCATAAACCAATAATCAATATTCGTCAATCATAAACCAATAATCACCATTCAAACCAACTATACGTACATACACTTAAGAGGATTATCCATTCTTCGAGTTCAGATGCTTATATATAGGGTCACCCGCAGCCTTCCCACCACATCTAAAACCCATTGAAGGCATAACCGACTTCCATGTATGTACGTCTATCCTAATATTAATGAAATACTTAACAAAACATAAACCAAGTCAATCAAACGTGATAAACCGTCTCATCAGTACAACATTTAAACCAAATCAATCAATCAATCAATCATCAACGTAAGTAAACACGCAAGTTTTACACTTTTCAGCCCGAATCTCAAAGGAGTAGGGAGCTACGGAACTCACCTTGTTCGGCAAAAGAAGCTAGTATTGATAATATAAGATTATAAGCGAGTATTGGGCTCCACGCGTCCACAACCTATCAATGTACATCATAATACCATAAATGTCACTCTACAAACTTAAACAAGTTGGTTCAGTAAGTTTAAGTCGAGTCGCAAACTCAAAGACACTTCTACAACTTTACCGAGTAAGGAAACAAGATACTTTGACTCAACATTTTTAGAAATGGGGAAAGTCTCGTACAAAATGAATGTTACTACAAGAAACTAGGCTCTCTCACGATTCCAACGATAGGTCATATGGCTCGATTGGACTTACGGATCAAAAGTTATAAGCGTTTCAAAATGTTGTCAAAATCAGTCCTTAACGGGCGTTACCAAAGTAACGGCCGTTACAGGTACTAACGGCTGTTACGAGGCCGTTACAGAAGCAATAGCCTAACGGCCGTTAACCCCCTAACGGGCGTTACGACCTGCAGGTTTTCCTTTTCTTTTCCAAAATCGACCCAAAACCCATTTTCTCAAAACCTAAGACCCCAAATCGATTTATAAAGCTTATGGATCCGTTTTGAAGCTACTTTTGACCTTCTAATACCTAAATACACTTGCCCAAACCCGTATTTCCATCCATAACATCATCAAATTCTCCAAATCGATCAAACCCTAAATTGACCCGAATCTCGTTTTAAGTCGCTCTAAGACCTGTAACTTCTTGAAAAGGCTAGAAATGCATAAACAAACATAAATAGATGCAAATGGGATGAATTAGACTTACCAAAACTTCCTTTCCGAGCTAGAACCCGATTTATGGCAAAATGGGTAAAATGGGTAAACTTTGACCTTTGATTCTTCGATATGATGATAATAAGATATAAAGGACTATGATTCTAGTGTTATATCAGTTCCAACACACCAAGTCGATGTAAAGGAGATGAAGAAATGAAATGGGTTTCCTTGCTTTTTACTTGAGAGAAAAAGAGAAAGAGAGATAGAAGAGAGAAATGAAAGGTAAAGGAAAGGATAAGGGGAGAAATGGGCCAAATAGGGCTGATGGGTCGTGGATGACCCACGGGCCGACCCGTTTCTCTTCTCAAGCCAAAACACAATCGTTATGCATTTAAACACCAATCAAAACATATTAACGACCCGAATAACCCACATTGTCATTTAATTCACAAAACGACCCAAATTATTCATTAACTTAAATTGTTAGTCATATTACACGTAAAGTCAACGGGTCAAAACTCACGGATGTTACATTATTCCCCCGTTGAAAGAATTTCGTCCCGAAATTCAACAAAACACTAATTACTAAACAAATGCGGATACTTAGACTTCATATGGTCCTCTCGCTCCCAAGTGAACTCGGCTCCACGTCTAGCATTCCATCTAACTTTAACAATCGTGTAGTGTTTACTCTTGAGTTTCTTGACTTGACGGTCCAAGATCTCTACCGGCTCTTCAACAAAATTTAGATTCGAATCCACCCTAATCTCGTCCATGGGCACATGATGTGTAGGGTCCGCCAAACACTTACGTAGGTTACAAATATGAAACACATCATGTACCCCACTAAGCTCTTGTGGTAATTCTAATCGGTAGGCAACCTTTCCAACCCGTTCAAGAATCTTGAAAGGACCAATATACCTTGGCGCAAGTTTTCCCCGCTTCACAAAACGTACAACACCTTTCCAAGGTGACACTTTCAAAAGTACATAATCACCAATTTCAAACTCTAACGGTCTCCGCCTTACATCGGCATACTTCTTTTGACGTTCACGGGCCAATTGCAACTTCTCCTTAATTTGAGAAATCACTTTTGTCGTTTCAACTACAATTTCTGGCCCGATGAGTTGACTCTCACCAATTTCCGCCCAAGCTAGAGGAGAACGACATATCCTACCATACAATGCTCTAAAGGGCGCCATTTGGATGGTGGCATGGTAGCTATTGTTGTACGAGAATTCAACTAGTGGCAAATGGTCTTCCCAACTTCCACCAAAATCAATTGCACAAGCCCTCAACATGTCTTCAAGGGTTTGAATGGTTCTCTCTGTTTGTCCATCCGTTTGAGGATGAAACGCCGTGCTCATGTCGAGTCGAGTACCCATTGTCTTTGAAAAGCTTCCCAAAAGTTTGATTTGAAACGGGCATCTCTATCTGAAATGATAGAAATCGGCACCCCATGCTTAGATATTACTTCCTTGATGTACAAACGAAGCCAATGTGTCAAATTTATCGGTTTCATGAATGGCTAAAAATTGAGCCGACTTCGTTAACCGATCTACTATCACCCAAATCGTGTCACGACCGCTTCTCGTCTTCGGTAGTTTAGTAATAAAGTCCATTGAAATATGTTCCCACTTCCATTCGGGCATCACCGGTTGTACCAACAATCCGGGTGGCTTCTTGTGATCGGCTTTGACTTGTAAGCAAGTAAGACACTCACTCACATACTTAGCCACATCACGCTTCATGCTCGGCCACCAATACAAGTTTTTCAAATCAAAGTACATCTTATCCGACCCGGGATGGACCGAATAAGGCGATTGATGAGCTTCATTCATAATAAGTGTTCTTAAGTCACCGAAAATAGGAACCCAAAGTCTTTCAACCAAGTATAGCCCATTATCACTCTTTCGGTCAAATTGTTGTTCCATGCCATCTAGGTTCTCGTTTCCAAAGTTTTTTTCGGTAGGGTGGCTTGAATTTGGGCTTCAATGATCCGGTCACGAATATTTGGCCCCACCGTGAGGCTCATAGCTCTAGCCCGTCTCGGCTTTACTCTCTCCTTTCTACTCAAGGCATCGGCTACAACATTTGCCTTGCCCGGATGATAACGGATGTCACAATCATAATCACTAAATAGTTCAAGCCAACGCCTCTGCCTCATATTCAATTCACTTTGGTTAAAGATGTGTTGAATACTTTTGTGGTCGGTATAAATCACACATTTGGTGCCGTAGAGATAATGTCTCCAACACTTCAAAGCAAACACAACCACTCCCAATTCCAAATCATGTGTCGGGTAGTTCTTCTCATGCACCTTCAATTGACGAGAGGCATAAGCAATGACTTTACCCCTTTGCATAATAACACAACCCAAACCTTGTCCCGAGGCATCACAATAAACAACAAAATCCTCAATTCCATCCGGTAGCGTCAAAATAGGAGCGTCACATAGCATATCCTTAAGAGTTTGGAAGGCGTTTTCTTGTTTTCGCCCATTCAAAGTTTCTCTCCTTTTGAGTCAAGAGAGTGAGTGGTTGTGCAATACGGGAAAATTTTCAATAAATCTTCTATAGTAACCCGCCAATCCAAGGAATTGACGGATCTCGGATGGTGTTTCGGGCCTTCTCCAATTCTTGACCGCTTCAATCTTGCTTGGGTCCACATGAATACCATCCTTGCTCACTACGTGACCAAGAAAGTGGACCTCTTCCAACCAAAACTCACATTTGGAGAATTTGGCATACAACTTCTCCTTCCTTAGTAGCTCAAGCACCTCACGCAAGTGCTCAACATGCTCTTCCTTTGACTTCGAGTATACAAGTATGTCATCAATGAACACAATGACATACTTGTCTAAGTATGGTTGACACACCCGGTTCATCAAGTCCATGAACCGCCGGTGCATTAGTCAACCCGAAGGGCATCACGGTGAATTCAAAATGACCATACCTTGTGCGAAAATCCGTCTTGGGGATATCATCTTCATGTACCCGGAGTTGATGATAACCCGAGCGAAGATCGATTTTTGAGAAGTGCTTAGCACCTTGCAGTTGATCAAATAAGTCATCGATTCTAGGGAGGGGATACCGGTTCTTCACTGTGAGCTTGTTTAATTCCCGGTAGTCGATACACATTCTAAAGGACCCGTCTTTCTTTTTGACAAAGAGAACAGGAGCACCCCAAGGAGATTGACTAGGGCGAATGAAACCCTTCTCTTGGAGTTCCTTGAGTTGAGTTTGTAACTCTTGCATTTCGGTTAGAGCTAGTCTATACGGAGCTTTTTCTACGGGCGCGGCTTCGGGGATAAGATTAATACGAAAGTCAAGTTCACGAGTTGGAGGTAATCCCGGTAAGTCATCCGGAAAAACATCAAGAAATTCACAAACAATAGGAACAGTCTTCAATTCTACCTTTGTGATGGTAGCACTAAAGACCTTAGAATTTGAGGAATCAGAGATTTCGCCTTGAACCCTAAGAATTCTACCGTTAGTCAAAGGTATCTTAACAACTCTCTCACCACAATCAATAGTCGCGTTTACTGCCGTCAACCAATCCATACCCACAATGACATCAAAACTCCCAATATCGAAAGGCATGAGGTCTATGAGGAATTCAACATCGTCTAGAGTCAAGACACAATCACGTATTATTTGGCTAAGTTTAGTTAGTGACCCGTTTACCATTTCAATGTCAAGCACATAGTTTAGAGCACAAGGATGCACATCAATCAAATGGACAAAGTTAGAGGACACGAGGCTATAATCGGCTCCGGAATCAAATAAAACTGTTGCATAGTGACCATTAAGAAGAAAGGTACCTGCTACTACGTTGGGATCGTTGCGGGCTTCATTTACATTGGCCGCAAAGGCTCGGCCGCGGGTTGCACTTGATGGCCTTGTTGTCCCCGGTTTTGGTTAGGCCCGACCATTTGTAGTTGGTTGGGGTGGACGGCTACTTGAACTTGTTGTCCCACCCATCGAGGACAATTATTACGGTAGTGGTCACGACTACCACATTCAAAACATTCACCTCTTCGTTGGTTACCTTGAGGAGGGACGGCCCGAACAGGAGCCACATTCATTGGGCCCGTTCTTGGAGCTCTACAATTCTTGGATTCGTGCCCAACTCGGTTGCAGTTAAAGCATGCCCCACATTGGACATTGGCGGGATGATGCCTGTTGCATCTCCCACAGAAAGGATGAGTCCCAGTATAAGCTTTCCTAGTCGGTTCCACCGCCGCCATTATTCTACCCCTATTTGCATTCTTGGGGTCAAACCTTCCCACTTTCTTTACCCCGCTAGACTCTCCCACTTCCTTTCTCTTGTATGTTGAGGATTTGCTTAAAACACCGCTCCTCAACAAGTCTTCGGTCACGCTACCGGCCCGATTAACCGCATCGGCCAAAGAAGTAGGCATGTTAGAATTCACATAAGATCGGACTTGAGGATTCAAGCCCAATACAAACTTCTCGATGGCCCGAGACTCGGAATCCACCAAGTGAGGAATGAGGGTAGACAACTCTTGAAATCGTCTAACATAGCTCTTGTAATCGGCTCCCTCCATATTGAGATTAGAAAACTCAATGGTCAAGTTTTGTAGTTCATAGGGAGGACAAAACTTTGCCTTCACTTTGTTCTTGAAATCGATCCATTCCAAGTTATAAGTCCGCCCCAAAGTTATCTCTTGGTTCCACCAACTCAAGGCGTCATGTCTAAACATGCCGGATGCATAAGAAATCCGGTCGTCATAGGTGCAATGACTTCTTTCAATCACTGCCTCGATCTCCTCAAACCACCTTATACACTCTGTGGGACCGCCTCTTCCATCAAACTCCGGTGCCCCACAACTTTTGAAGTCTTTAAATATACACCCCTGTCGGTATCCTCCATGTTGATTATACATGGGCATACGGTTATCAACTCCCACTGGTTCCTCTTCTTCCTCCTCCACATCATGAGGTTGAGCATTTTCATTATTCACATTAATTGGGGCTTCATTGTTTTGAGCCGCATTGTTTCCCCCAAGACTTGCCGTGACTTGAGCAATAATGGTCGGCATGATATTGGTGACCGTTTGAGCGATCACCTCAGCCAAGTTTGGCCCGGGAGCTTTACCATGACCCCTTCCTTGGCCTCTACCACGACCTCTACCACGGCCCCTACCACGGCCCCTACCACGGCCCCTACCTCTACCTCCTTGTACCTCCGGTTGAGCTTCCTGTTGAGGTTCTTCCGATTCAGCCCTATAGTTCGTTCCGGCTCTCCTTGGTCTCACCATTTCTATAAAACAAGTGACACGTTGACCCGAGAGTTAGTCTCAAATGCTCACATGTTAGTCACACAAGTAGTCATGCTCTCATACCGATACCACATACTCATTTCATATCATTAAGCTAAGGCAAGAGTGCTGGAATCCTATGGGATTGTTACTTAGCATATCATCATGTCAAATTCATTACAATTGTCTATCATTAACTCATGTAATCATGCTCATTACATCATGCAATCAAACAACTAACACGAATGATTCAAAGTATAATCCGAAATCGATATGCTCTCTAGTTATTGACTGGGTATGTATACAGGGTGTACCAATGGCTAACCCTCCACCTAATCAACTTCCATTAAGCATATCGGTTCCTTATTATACTTTAAGCCACACGTGTGCAATCCACGATGTCATTAACTTGTTATAATGTGGGTAACCATAAAAGAGTTGATCGGGTTCTTTTAGGGTTGCCACAATATTATACTAAGTTAATGGCATAACTTCATTTTGCCCTAAATCATCAAATTAGCTCCAACCAATAACAACAACAAACCATATTAACCACATTCATCACATTGAATTCAAGCTATCACACAAGTGGTCTTAACTACGAACTCACACGGGGATTCACATAATTCACATTGCACATGAATTTCCTAACCATGCATGCTATATGAAGAGTTTTAACTTAAGTCGTAGTCTAGGTCAAACCGCCTAATTCTCTACGACCATGCATGGGCCACCATTCTGTAACACCCCAAGCCAGGGCTCGAAATATTACGGAAATCATATAGCGCAAGGTGGAATTATAATAGAACAAGAACTAAATGCAAATAAAGATTCAGTGAATCCATTACAAAACGAAACAAGTACTAAAATACATAAGGAGCAAATAACCATCACAGTTTACAAAAGAACATCCAGAAGATGGCAAATCGATCCTAAGTATAATGCAAAAGAGAAGGTCGATGAATCCTTGATTCATAAGGTCCAAAGCCCGGGTTTAACAGCAAGCAAGCAACTAAACTCCACGTCCGGGGATAACCTGATTACCTGAAAAGTGTACTAAGCATAGTCAACACAAGGTTGGTGAGTTCGTAGTAATGGTCCATAAGGAACCATCGTCAATAATCACAGTATACGAGTAGAGGCTAGACATGACTTACAGCGAGCCTCTAAGTAACACAATAACTTCCAACAACAAGATTACACAAGCAAATAAGCGTGTAATAGGAGTGCACAAATGATATAAGTATCAATGTAAGTGTCGAATGCATAAATAAGCCAACATGCCTATCTTATGCGTGAACTCAAGTCACCTATGCAACGATACCCGCCTGTCATCACAATGAACAAGGTTGTATCTCAAAATCATCGAGATATATATGTCTATATACTCGGAGTCATGTCACCAACATCTCATAGATTAAGTGTATACATCTATACACTTGGATGTTTGAGTCCTCAACCGAGGGCTTATGTAACTACGTATGCATGCTTACAATCAACCGTATATGCATCAATCACAAATCGTCTGTCATAAACCAACAATCAATATTCGTCAATCATAAACCAATAATCAATATTCGTCAATCATAAACCAATAATCACCATTCAAACCAACTATACGTACATACACTTAAGAGGATTATCCATTCTTCGAGTTCCAGATGCTTATATATAGGGTCACCCGCAGCCTTCCCACCACATCTAAAACCCATTGAAGGCATAACCGACTTCCATGTATGTACGTCTATCCTAATATTAATGAAATACTTAACAAAACATAAACCAAGTCAATCAAACGTGATAAACCGTCTCATCAGTCCAACATTTAAACCAAATCAATCAATCAAGCAAACTCAAAGACACTTCTACAACTTTACCGAGTAAGGAAACAAGATACTTTGACTCAACATTTTTAGAAATGGGGAAAGTCTCGTACAAAATGAATGTTACTACAAGAAACTAGGCTCTCTCACGATTCCAACGATAGGTCATATGGCTCGATTGGACTTACGGATCAAAAGTTATAAGCGTTTCAAAATGTTGTCAAAATCAGTCCTTAACGGGCGTTACCAAAGTAACGGCCGTTACAGGTACTAACGGCTGTTACGAGGCCGTTACAGAAGCAATAGCCTAACGGCCGTTAACCCCCTAACGGGCGTTACGACCTGCAGGTTTTCCTTTTCTTTTCCAAAATCGACCCAAAACCCATTTTCTCAAAACCTAAGACCCCAAAATCGACCCAAAACCCATTGCCATAAACAAACATAAATAGATGCAAATGGGATGAATTAGACTTACCAAAACTTCCTTTCGAGCTAGAACCCGATTTATGGCAAAATGGGTAAAATGGGTAAACTTTGACCTTTGATTCTTCGATATGATGATAATAAGATATAAAGGATGATTCTGTGTTATATCAGTTCCAACACACCAAGTCGATGTAAAGGAGATGAAGAAATGAAATGGGTTTCCTTGCTTTTTACTTGAGAGAAAAAGAGAAAGAGAGATAGAAGAGAGAAATGAAAGGTAAAGGAAAGGATAAGGGGAGAAATGGGCCAAATAGGGCTGATGGGTCGTGGATGAACCACGGGCCGACCCGTTTCTCTTCTCAAGACAAAACACAATCGTTATGCATTTAAACACCAATCAAAACATATTAACGACCCGAATAACCCACATTGTCATTTAATTCACAAAACGACCCAAATTATTCATTAACTTAAATTGTTAGTCATATTACACGTAAAGTCAACGGGTCAAAACTCACGGATGTTACATCAGAGGTCCATCGAGGATCTGCCTCCCTTTTACATACGCGGATTGCACATCGCTTACCAGCTTATCCACAACTTTAGCTAGTCTATTGGCCAAGATCTTGGCAATTATATTGTACTGGATACCAATTAGGCTAATGGGGCGAAAGTCGGTTACCAACAATGGGTTGTCCACCTTAGGAATCAAAGTGATAAAAGAAGAGTTGCATCCCAGGGGAATGTGTCCTTTACGGAAGAAATCATCTACGAAGCCAAAAATGTGAGAATTCAATAATTCCCAGTAACGTTTGACAAACCCAAACATAAAGCCATCCGGGTCCGGGGATTTGTCACTACCACAATCCCAGATGGCCTGTTTTATTTCTTCTAAGGTCACCAGTCGTTCAATGTTGTTTGCTTCGGCAATGTCCAACCGTTTGAACTCGTTTTCCATAAAAACAAAGCTAATACCCTCGAATTTCTTGAATTTGTTTACATAGTACTCATAAAAGTTGTTTTTTATGTCAAAAGGAGAATCCAACCAACGGCCTGCGACTTTTACCCCTTTAAAAGAGCTAGTGCGACGCCTGTGATTAACTAAGTGATGAAAATATTTAGAATTTTCGTCACCCTCGATACACCATTTAACTAAGTCGCAGGCCGTTGGGTCCCATCTGACACGCTGCAGAGGTCAACAACAGTTTGATGTGCCTGGGCCCCAAGTATTAGCGACGACGTCGCCGCTAATACTAAAACCTAGTTCTCGATGTGCGTACATTGATGCCACCGCACGTGCAGGCGGGGTTGCGTAGTGTGACCATTCTGGATTCTTGTAAGCCATTGGGTACTCACCTGATAATTCCACTGCAACAAAATGGCTCTCCTCATTTACGAGAGCAATAGTTATCGGTTGAGCCAACATTAATTGATCCAAGCCATGATGCATCGGGAATACTGTTCGGGCGTCACGTAAGCTGATGCAGTTGATTATTATACCCAGCTTATTGGCCAGGAGGATATGGAAAAACACTTTACTCATCCAATGGTCTTTGGGACGCCATTTTTTATAATAAGAGGTTTGCAACGCCTCTAATATGCGTTTGCCCTCGGGCCCATACATTCGCATGTACCCTTCGAGGTCAGATTCAAACTCCTCGAGCATCTGCGTACGAACCCACTCCGAACCGTAATCCTCATCTAGCCCCAAAGCAACAGAGGTAGCTCGAAATCCACAACTACCATCTCCTTTGACATTCTGTGCGCCGACAACGTAAGGTCGAATGTACGTTGGCAGCTCATCTAGTACCCATGCGATGTTTCGGGACAGTCTGGCGTTCATCGGTTCCGCAATATACCCAACCCAACTGGCCACTGACTCTGGCTCTGACTTTGCCTCTGACACCTGCCCATGCGATGTTTCATATATGGGTGCATACGTAGGTTTTGTTGGTGGTGCCCGGAACAAGTCATCAACAAAGCTGGCATATGGCTGCTCAGATTGGACCCCATAGGATTGGGACGGTTCCCCCCAGCCATATAATTTTTGGACCCCGTGGAACCCATAGGATTGGGACGGGTCGCCGAATGTATATATATTTTCAAGACTTGGATATGGGAACAGGTTTCCGAATAAGTCTGGATTCTCGTTGACCCAATCGGATTGGGACGGCTCCCCGAAGAAGTTTCGTGTCTGGGGAGATGACAGGATTGGGACGGCTCGTACATACTGTGTCGCGCACCCTGCGGGTCATCAAACCGTGATTTGGTGGGCGCGTACTCACTTTGTCTGGCGGGCTGCACAGGTGGCGGCATGTTCAGATCGGGCACCTCTTCAGTCCTCGGTCGACTGGACTTGGATTTCCGAAGCCCAGGTGGGTTTTTGTTAAGATCGGGCACCTACACCATTAATAAAAAACAATTACTTAAAATCAGGTAGTTTTATATTTTTTCTTTAATCACCCATTAAGTTTATGATGTATTTGGTCTACCTTTGGCGGCTTTTGTTTCGACCCGACCGGTCTTCCGCGTGTGCTCTTCTGAACGAGAGGATCTTTCACTTGTGTGTTACCCGGCTTAAACATGTCCTTTATCTTCGACAACCAATGTTTCCGTTGGGCCTTGGGTTGCTCAACCAAGAATGTCGTAAGATCACCTACGACTTCATGGACAGCTTCTACATCGTCTCCGTCTTTTAGGCATGTCGACGGTGTTAAGTCAAGCTTTCTCCAAAACGGGTCTATCACATTCGGCTGAATACGAGTCTCTGCATTTTTTGATATCAATAAGTATACGACATTATGTCGGTATGATTAAAAAAAAGTATTAAAACATACTAACCGCGCTGCATGTACTCGGCAATATTGCAGGCACATGGTAGCCCACAACTATACCGAACCTTGCACCCGCACTTTTTCACCTGTTTTTTCAGTTGTTTGTCTAACCGAACGATTTCATCAGCCATGATGTCCAAAGCTTTATGTGAAACCTTTCCCAGCAGGGCCTTCATACAGTTGTAGTTGTGTTTACCCAATAAGGTTCCCTTGCTATACCCCAGTTGGCCCCTTATTTCTGTGTCTTGACCGATCATGACAGAATCAACACATTGCAGGATTCTAGTAAATGTACATTTCCCCTTCAGCTCTTCCTTCAGAAGGTGGTGCTCGGCCTCGACTCTGTTTGTGGTGTGGTTCTGATAGTTGAGATGTTCATCGACCCAACATGACACAAACTGCTCTCGGTACGGGGACAACCAATTATCGTACAGGTACTTGTAGACACCTGGAAAAGCTGCCAATTTTTTCTTTAATCACCCATTAAGTTTATGATGTATTTGGTCTACCTTTGGCGGCTTTTGTTTCGACCCGACCGGTCTTCCGCGTGTGCTCTTCTGAACGAGAGGATCTTTCACTTGTGTGTTACCCGGCTTAAACATGTCCTTTATCTTCGACAACCAATGTTTCCGTTGGGCCTTGGGTTGCTCAACCAAGAATGTCGTAAGATCACCTACGACTTCATGGACAGCTTCTACATCGTCTCCGTCTTTTAGGCATGTCGACGGTGTTAAGTCAAGCTTTCTCCAAAACGGGTCTATCACATTCGGCTGAATACGAGTCTCTGCATTTTTTGATATCAATAAGTATACGACATTATGTCGGTATGATTAAAAAAAAGTATTAAAACATACTAACCGCGCTGCATGTACTCGGCAATATTGCAGGCACATGGTAGCCCACAACTATACCGAACCTTGCACCCGCACTTTTTCACCTGTTTTTTCAGTTGTTTGTCTAACCGAACGATTTCATCAGCCATGATGTCCAAAGCTTTATGTGAAACCTTTCCCAGCAGGGCCTTCATACAGTTGTAGTTGTGTTTACCCAATAAGGTTCCCTTGCTATACCCCAGTTGGCCCCTTATTTCTGTGTCTTGACCGATCATGACAGAATCAACACATTGCAGGATTCTAGTAAATGTACATTTCCCCTTCAGCTCTTCCTTCAGAAGGTGGTGCTCGGCCTCGACTCTGTTTGTGGTGTGGTTCTGATAGTTGAGATGTTCATCGACCCAACATGACACAAACTGCTCTCGGTACGGGGACAACCAATTATCGTACAGGTACTTGTAGACACCTGGAAAAGCTGCCAATTTTTTCTTTAACTCCTTCTCGTATGATTTAAACTCGTCAAGAGTCCGAGATTCATAGACTCTTTTCCACCAGACGTTAAGCCTTTCAATGTTAACATCTTTCTTCAACCGCAATGCCGGTTCGCAGTGTTTGATTATGTTTTGCCATATGTGGTACCTACACAGCAGGTGTTTCGCTTGCGGCATAACAACCTTCACTGCTCTCATCAGGGCCAGCTCCCTGTCAGTTAGAACGACACGAACGGCAAAGCCTTCAACAAGGGTGGACTTGAGACATTGTAACACCCATTGATAATTCGCCTCCTGCTCATTTACGATAAAAGCATCTGCTAAACTGAAGGTCCTGCACGTTGAAGTCACGCCGATAATCTCAACAAGCGGCATGTTGTACACGTTGGTTTTGTACGTGGAGTCTATTTCAATAACCCAGGGAAATGTGCGCCATAGGGTCATTGATGTTGGATGCATGAAAAAGAGGTTCTCCAACCGTCCATTTTTAGTATTTGTAGTAAACTGGTAAAAGTAGTTTTTCTCCTGTAGCAGTGAGAACATAACCTGCGACAGGTGAACAAGATATAGTAAATAAGTCACTTCCAACAACGTAGTACATAATCACTAATATGATGTTTGTACCTGCATTGGAGTATGCCCTGCTTGGCCCGCCCTCCGTCTCGATTTCAGAAAGTTGGTAATGTCTCCTCTTCGAGTCAGGTTTCCTGGAAATTATTTTTGAGGTTTACCAGGATCTGGCGTGGGTACATACCGCGATCCGATAGGTTTCCCACATATTGCTTTTCTTCTTCCGTCATCCGTCTCGCGTATGCATTCCCCTGCAGATCGGTAGCTGGATCATGATTGTGTTTCCAGTCCTTGACCGTTACCCTCCAACCACCATCATACCCGGGGCGGCCTTCCAAAGTAAAGGGACAGCCTATCTTGTTCGACCGTTTGGGTGGCCCAGTTAACCTTTTATCGCGTGGTCCACCGTGGTGACATATTAGTGTCACTTTATTGACCACCTTTAACGAGTTTTTGTTCGACCGCCGTACGACTAGAACATAACCCAACTCCATTGCTGTTCTTTTAGCCCACTCCGTCAACTCTTCGAAGGAAGCGAACACCTACTCGGTTTCTAAGTCTCCAGCTTCGCATTCAAATTCACCGTCTGCATCAGGTGACTCAAACTCATCATCCGACACTTCAATACGTACGTTATCTGGGTCTGCCCAAATATCCTCCAAACTATCCATCTGAAACAATTCAAGTAAACAAGTCAACATCTAGTTCAGTAACTATTGATGGTATCCATACTATATATGTAGTTAGTACAATAACTATAACTACATATAGGTATAATATCTATATCTATGTTCATAATATATATATGTATACGTAAGATATATACTTGTGCGAAAGAGAATTAGTATGTATTTGAAAAGAGAAAGCAGAGAATGCGTACGATCGAATATCCATACTATATATGTAGTTAGTACAATAACTATAACTACATATAGGTATAATATCTATATCTATGTTCATAATATATATATGTATACGTAAGATATATACTTGTGCGAAAGAGAATTAGTATGTATTTGAAAAGAGAAAGCAGAGAATGCGTACGATCGAATGCCATGCATGGCATGTAGTATATATAACGAGATTTCTCCCAATTATATGATCAGTATCGCCGCTAATACTCCGACAGGACAAAATCTAATCCTATACCTCAGATCAAATGATTGGGAGAATGATCCCCGAGGTGCCACGTGGCAAGTATTAGCGGCGACGTCGCCGCTAATACTTGTGACGTGGCACCTCGGGAACGGGCGTCGTCAGTCATGGTTCCAAGATTGTCGGGCCCCACCATTAGCGGCGACGTCGCCGCTAATACCCTGGTGGGGTTGCCCTTTTCCTGGTGGGGTTACCCTGTGCCATAAAAAATTTAGAAGCGCTTTCTTTAAATTCCGATTCAAAATTGACATTTAATTACTAGCTTGTGAAAATTTAGTTATTACGGTAAATACTAACATTTGTTATTTTGAAAAAAACCATTACAACCTAGTGATTAATTAATGCATCGGGTCATCTAATTCTTATATTTATTTTTATATCCAACTAAGTCCATGTAATTGATGGCTTAAAAGTAATGATCCAACTTACGATCTTGATGAAATTAAGCCAATTTGCGAAATCTAATTAAGTTTTAAATTCACATTTGACAAACAAGTATATGTATATTTAATGGATGAGATCATGGCATGTCTGTCATGCTTTTGCATTTATATATGTATTTAGGTATGCATGTCTACAATTAATGTATGATAACTTACGAAGTATGTTAAATGCTATTCAATCGTAAACTAATTTTCCAGCAAATCCAACCATACTCCGTAAATTTATAAATAACTAGATACTTAATTATACTTTTGTAGTTTTAGACTTATTAATGTTGTGCTTTATTAATGTTAAGAAAAAAAAAAACCAGCTAGACTATATTCTCGTTATACATAAATATAAAACTCTAAAAGATGATGTATATTCAAATAAAAATGTAACTGTTTCGTTTCAAAGTATTCATTATATCGCATGTAAAACTCTAAAAAGTTAGATTTTTTCTTCAGTAGTTATAATTAGTATTCAAAACACCACTAATAAGTCTAGCTAGTTTACTCTTGTCTATCAAACCATCATCACGCCACCATAAAACAACATTATATTAGTTTCCGCTACAAATCCAACTTAAACACCAACCTTGACTATATATGTTAGTGTATATATATTTATACATGCATACATAACTAGGTTGTAGCAGCAAATCAATTGATTTGGAAAGAACCCTACCATAGGAAATTTGACAATATAGATGGACCACAAAATGGAGATGTGGTCGGTGTTGTACGGATCCACTCGAGTAAACAATCATAGATTGACCTTGTAATTAAACTTAACAACCAATATATCTATATAAAAAATCATTTGTTTATAAAAAAAATTAAACTATATAAAAATATATGTCACTTATATATATAATAATATATAATAATATGTGTTATATGAATATATATTTTATTGTTATTTGTTGCTGGACTATATATGAATGAGTAATTACTAAGCAATGAATGAGGGTCTTGATCATCTCAACTCAAGAAAAATAAATATGTATAAATGCAATCTTTATCAAAAGTTTTAATTTTCTGCACCGATATTGTGACATTTTTCAACAATTAATTTCATTGCTTGAATTACTTATGAGTTCAATTCCTATATAAATGGTCTTTGACTCTTTCAGGCTCCAAACTAACAAACACATCTCTCTCTTTCTTTCTCCCTCGCTCTCTCTTGTTATTTTTCTTGTTTGATCTCAAGGAGTTGCCAATTTGAAGGTATTATATTTGTTGGTTTTCCATAACATCTAATTATGATTAAATCTTTTTGGCATATCTAATATAGTATATATCGAAATCTTATGATCAAACCTGACCATGCTTTTGTTGCAAATTTTGATAAACAATTAAAGTTGATGACTTAGATATTGTATGTTTTGATGCATATAAATTAAGTTAACTTGCAATAGGTGTTTTTCTTCGTAGAGACGTACATCCGAATTAAGGTGAAATTGGAAGATGAGTCGAAGAAACGGTGGTGGAGGTCCCAAGCTTGACTTGAAGCTAAATCTTTCTCCACCAACACGTCGTAGACCAATGATTGAATCGCCAAACGAATCAGCCACGGTTTCTCCTACAAACTCTTGTTTGTCGTCGGAGCTTGTTCATGACGACACAGGCCTCCACTACTCAACGAGCCCAGAAGCGACGTCTATGATGTTGGTCGGTTGTCCTCGATGCCTTATGTATATTATGCTTTCCGAGGAATACCCTAAGTGCCCTAAATGCAAGAGCACTGTTTTACTTGATGTTGTTCAGGACAACGTCAAGAAAACAAAAAATAGGTAAAATAAGTTTTAAATCTTTAGAAGCTAGTAGCAGATTATTTTACTTTAATGTGTAATGTTATTTAACCTCCTCTTAATTTCACTTTGTAATTCAAGAAGACTTTATGCAAATTGAGTGGATTCGGAGATAGTGGCCTCGTTTTTTCCCTCTTATTTTGGCTAATTAGATCTCTCTTGTACTTAATATAAATGGGTAATACATGTCGACCCGAATTTTCTATTTTTTTGGAAAATATGTTTAAAGATTTACAATATTTATTGCATTATATAATGACAAATAATACGAGTCAAACTTATATATATATATATACACTAATTCAAATTTGCCACACTTCTCAACTTATAAAGAACATTGGGTGTCTTAATCGGTGATCAAATTAATTTTTTTTTTCCTTGGAGGTTTCATTTTAAGAGATGAGAGTTCAAATCTTGTCAAAAACATTCGAAGAGAATGTCTTTATAACGTTATATCTATCCAAAATATAAGAAAGCAAACTTTTTAAAATATTATCAAGATTCAAATTCGATGAAAACATCAATTTTAAGAAGAGTTACCTTATAAATGAATGTGAAGTAAACATATATTCAGATACTCAATGGCATGACCGTATATATAATAATGTACTAGTATGGTGTCCGCGCAATGCGGCGGTGGTGACAAAAATGTGTTGGTGACCGGTGGTGGTGACGACGAGTAGCATAGGCTGTTGATGTAAATGTAATTGATATAATGGTTGGTGTAGTTATTTTTAAAGTTGAGAGACTGGTGGTGTAATTATATCATTAAAGGTATTTTAGATATATCAGTGGGGATAATTAAATTAATGAATAAAGAAGAGGGAGATTTAAAAAAAAAAAGTATTCGACATATCACATAGAGTAACTCTCAATATTTCCAAATAAAAAAGGCTATTTTTTTTATAAGTAAGTATAGATAGTGGTAATAGTCTATCTCAAAAGATGTTACTTTTGATCATGCAATCTTTCATTCACTGAGATGCACAATACATAGTTCGATTATACAAGTTCTAGGGAGATATTTTTTTTTATAACTAAAAACAAAAGTATCGATGACATTAATGATCAATTGATTGAAATATTTCTTGGAGAGAAATATATTTACTACTACATTTTCAACAAATTAAGCTAAATAAGACGATAACAACTTCTATCTGATAAAATTGGTTTTCTTCGTCATTCGCTTCAACGGAGAATTAGATGTCAGTAATTCTAATAAGAAATTTCTATCCATCAAATGGATTATGTGTAAATAAAAGAGATCAACATGCTAACGTTTTCATGGATGATGAGATTGGCGTTGTGTGAAAGAGATTACAAGAATTCCTTTATGTCCATTAGATTAGAAGACGATATGCTATTATTCATATTTAAGAGAAAATAGTTTCGTGTTCAACTTAGTTTTGTTTTCACAAATACTAAAATTCAAAGGCTAGACAATATTTATGGATGTAAAATGATGTACACATATTACTTTCAAAGGGTAGAATATAGATGCTTGATGGGTATATAGGCAATTCAGAATTCTAGAAGCTCAAGTTATTCTTTAGAAACTACTTTAGGAAATTATATGGTTTATAAACTCAACAAGTATTTATAAAACATTGTTATTTCATCATATATAATCAACCTACAAATCATTACACATACATATTATTCATCAGTGCCGGAGTTAGGATTTTCATTCTAGAGATTGCCGAACAATTTTCATGATATTTATAAGCATAAAATTAAAACTATAAAATTAAATTACATTAGTCTGTGGTTGTCAGCACAAAATACATCTCCTTTATTAATAATTTAAAATATACATAAATTGACTAATTAGAGACCTAACTCATAATCAATTGTAAATAACAATCTCTTATAATTAAATCAAAAGGGATCTCAAGTTGTCGATAATAATAAAACAAAGTTCGAATTATTAGAAAAATGAAATAAAATATAATGTTGTTTTGAATTGCATTATTTTATATTGATTTTATTTACACTATTTACATTTAAATTACCTGTTTGTTATTTTTACATCTTTAAAATTAGATTTGTTAGTTTTTTCAGTTCTATTTATATAATAACTTTTATTTTTATTTTATTTTGAAAATAACATTAATGTCCTGTGTATTTGACACGAACTAAATCAAATACTTACTACACCTATCTATAAGTAGTATAATACATCTTCTAAAATTATAAACTACAAGTTGTTTGGTATTTAAACAAGGAAAATATTAAATGAATTAACATAGATAAAAAAATTATACATTTCCATATTAAAAGTGAATTTTCTGATAAATGTACAACTAAATAATCCACCTTTAACTAACGTGAAAAACAAATGCTAAATTTGTGTTAATTTATTTCATCATTCAACCCTCTTTTATCCCTTTTTTGCCCTTTTGTTTAGATTCTGCGTTCAATCTCTCACACCTCTTCGACCAAAACCGATCTTTACAAAATTCCCAATAACAATTTTGATTAACCAAACTCATGACGCTTGGCTCAGGTGGATCCAGTGTAGTTGGTAAGTTTTCTTTATAGATATAATATAGATACAATATATACAATATTATATCTATTTTCCATCTTTGATCATCTGGGTTTCTTTCTTTTTTGTCAAATCCGTTTCATTTCATCATGTTTTTCATTCTTATGATATAAAGATTGTTAATTTATGTAATGAGTATGTTTTATTTGTTACTTTAGTCTAACATAATAGGAAATCTTGAACTACAGTTAAAATCAAAATTTGTTTTTACTGTTTGGGAATATATTTTTTGTTGCTGCTATATTTTTACTTTTTAGTTAATTTTTTCGATATACCCAGCTCATGGCTGGATTGCGTATCGTTGTTGTTGTTGTTTGATTTATGGGTTAGAGTTAAAACTATTGGATGTCTTATGGATTCTTAGAAAAAAAGTTTAGTTATGAAAAGGAGAGAATTGATGTCAAGCTGAATGTTTGACTTTTCCAAGAAATTTTCGATAGCAAATGAATTGTGATTCGTTTTTGAAAATGTGTGCTAATAATTGTGCAGTCATTCTTGAAGTTGTAGGATGTCGCAAAATTGAGTTTCTATTCGGTTAGTAATTTGTTGGTTTTAATTCTTGTTGGTGTTGAATAGGCAGAGTTGAAATGGTATGTTAGGTTTGTGTATGTAGTCTCTATAAGATTGTAACCAAACCGACAGTTTTGATATTGTATATTTAGCCGAATATGAATTGAAGATTCAGGTTGTCAATTACTGAATGTGTTGTTTGATGAATAGGTATAGATTTATATTGATTTTATTTACACTATTTACATTTAAATTACCTGTTTGTTATTTTTACATCTTTAAAATTAGATTTGTTAGTTTTTTCAGTTCTATTTATATAATAACTTTTATTTTTATTTTATTTTGAAAATAACATTAATGTCCTGTGTATTTGACACGAACTAAATCAAATACTTACTACACCTATCTATAAGTAGTATAATACATCTTCTAAAATTATAAACTACAAGTTGTTTGGTATTTAAACAAGGAAAATATTAAATGAATTAACATAGATAAAAAAATTATACATTTCCATATTAAAAGTGAATTTTCTGATAAATGTACAACTAAATAATCCACCTTTAACTAACGTGAAAAACAAATGCTAAATTTGTGTTAATTTATTTCATCATTCAACCCTCTTTTATCCCTTTTTTGCCCTTTTGTTTAGATTCTGCGTTCAATCTCTCACACCTCTTCGACCAAAACCGATCTTTACAAAATTCCCAATAACAATTTTGATTAACCAAACTCATGACGCTTGGCTCAGGTGGATCCAGTGTAGTTGGTAAGTTTTCTTTATAGATATAATATAGATACAATATATACAATATTATATCTATTTTCCATCTTTGATCATCTGGGTTTCTTTCTTTTTTGTCAAATCCGTTTCATTTCATCATGTTTTTCATTCTTATGATATAAAGATTGTTAATTTATGTAATGAGTATGTTTTATTTGTTACTTTAGTCTAACATAATAGGAAATCTTGAACTACAGTTAAAATCAAAATTTGTTTTTACTGTTTGGGAATATATTTTTTGTTGCTGCTATATTTTTACTTTTTAGTTAATTTTTTCGATATACCCAGCTCATGGCTGGATTGCGTATCGTTGTTGTTGTTGTTTGATTTATGGGTTAGAGTTAAAACTATTGGATGTCTTATGGATTCTTAGAAAAAAAGTTTAGTTATGAAAAGGAGAGAATTGATGTCAAGCTGAATGTTTGACTTTTCCAAGAAATTTTCGATAGCAAATGAATTGTGATTCGTTTTTGAAAATGTGTGCTAATAATTGTGCAGTCATTCTTGAAGTTGTAGGATGTCGCAAAATTGAGTTTCTATTCGGTTAGTAATTTGTTGGTTTTAATTCTTGTTGGTGTTGAATAGGCAGAGTTGAAATGGTATGTTAGGTTTGTGTATGTAGTCTCTATAAGATTGTAACCAAACCGACAGTTTTGATATTGTATATTTAGCCGAATATGAATTGAAGATTCAGGTTGTCAATTACTGAATGTGTTGTTTGATGAATAGGTATAGAATATGAATGTTTTAAAGGTTTGGAATTTAGCTTGGGCTGGCAATTGTGTCATGTTTGGTTGATGAGTCCGGGTGGTGGGTTCATTTATCCCAACATATCTTGTTAATGGTGTAGCAAAGCTGAATCGTAACCCAACATGAATAAAAACAAGTTAGTCATGTTGACCCATTTAACGACACATATTAAATTAAAGGGTTCATGATTAACACTATTAGTCGAGAGTCTAGATATCTTGATTGCTCACGCTAAATATTAGGATATAAGTATAAGCAACTTTAAGATACATAATATGTGTTTAAGGGATAAACATATGAAGTATACAAATGATATAGTTTCGGAAGAAAAAAAATGAATTAATATAGTATCAATTGTGTTCATGAGTTGTAAACATGGCTAGGAAGGTCTAACCGAACCCAACCCAATTATTGAATGTGCTAGTCCTTTCGACGCATTTATGACTTAAACTTGTTTAGCCTCATGCTAAACCCATTTATTTTTTTGTCAGGTTCGTCTAGTGTGGTATCGAGAATTGTCATCTTTTTCTTTTGCTTTTAGGACCTTAATATTTGTCCTGCTTCCATTTATCCTATGAGATTGATTTCATCCTTTAATAGTGATCGATAACGCATACTGGTGTTACTTGCTGGCTTGCAGTTACTGTGCAAAATGAGTTGATTGCAGATTTAATAAATTTATTATCCATGTGCGTGTATATGTTTGGTTGTACGTTTGATTTATTGATGACTTGAGCTGTATATGTTTGCTTGTAGCTTTGATTTAAGTAGTTATTGGTTCTCACCAAGTTGTTAAGATCGACTTACACACATAATTATAGTGATAGGCAACTAAAGATTCATGCTCATGATGTTTTATGACACATAGAAGTTTGTCATTGTGAGAATTTCTTTGAATCTTCAGCTGTACACTCAAAGAAAAAGGTTGGTATCATTTTTAATGTTAAGAATAAATTTTAGAATGAAAAAATGGATATACCAGAGATACTGTATTACTGTCATCAAAAGGATATGTTGTGTATTCCTATATAGTGAAATTAGGCTCTATATCTATGTATGTACTTCACATATAAGGTGTCTAAAGCATTTAAGGTTTCATTCATTATACCATTTAGCACCCTTCTCGAATATTCAAGCCAATTCCATCTCTCCCTGTGTTAGTAACATACTAACATGGGACCCATAACTAAGTTAATTGGTCATGAATGATCCTTGAAGTAATGATAAATTTAAAGATTTTGGTTGCTCAAGTACTTGAAAGTATTTTGCAGTGCCTCGGAATTTCAGATTGTTGGAGGAGCTTGAGCGTGGAGAAAAGGGTATTGGAGATGGCACTGTGAGTTATGGAATGGATGATGGTGATGACATTTATATGCGCTCTTGGACGGGAACCATCATCGGCCCTCACAATGTAAGCTCCAATCATTGTGTAACTTGAGTTTTACTTTAAATGAAGGTTAATTGATGTTTACTTGGAAGCTGGAACTTCTAATCTTGATTGTTTGGAACTTGTTTTGCCAAATTATCTAGTAATTAAGGATGTATGTAGAGGTGCCAATTTTGACCCATTTGTAGGTAAAAGGGCCGGTTTTGTTTGTTTTATCTTTAATGGGTCTAGGGTTTCATTTTTTAAAAAATGAAATTAAGCTTAACAGATTAACTGGGTAGGAAGTCACTCACAGTAATCAAAATACACCAATCCTCTTAATCCATTTTTGAATAGAACATTAGATTAGCATTGTAATAATATAGCTCACTAATCATATTTATAGCATAATTTAATGTAAACTTCAAAATCTATCGACAACCCTACCTGATGTGTTTTGGCTAGAAACTACATGATTTGATTTGTTACCGCTTACCAAGCATGTTTTTTTTCCACCCTCAAATACACGTGATTGTGAATGATGAACAGGAGCAAATTATGTTACACTAGATTGTACTATTTGGATGATAATTTTATCAAGCTTTACTTCTGGGGCAGAGGGCCTAATAGTATGAGTCTTGGTTCTTAGTAGCCAAATACACTGATACACGCCGATATTGGGTGAGGTTACATGATTAAAGGAAGGATATGTTATTTTGGGTCTTAAATCTGGCAAAATGGTTATGGGACCACAAATCAGAGAACTTACAACTTTCGATCTGTCTAATACTTTATCTATGGTATTTCAGTCTGTACATGAAGGCCGGATCTATCAACTGAAGCTATTTTGTGACAAAGATTACCCAGAGAAGCCTCCTACTGTCCGTTTTCACTCTCGGGTCAACATGACTTGTGTTAATCATGAGTCTGGAGTGGTACATGAATGTTTAACTTTGCATATATTTTCCTTTTACTAGTTCCTTTTCCTAGAAAAGAGTCTGCATTTCAATATAACCTTTGGGTACAAAATGGATAGCTTCACTCCAACTTTAATAAAATATATTTCGTTTTTGGATACATTGTCTTACAATTGCACTAATGGTTGAAGATGCCTACAATCATACAAGACCTGTGAATTATGATTAAGAGTACGGCCACAAATGGTTGTGTATGTGTCTGTACATGTATCTTGATAGCGAACATGGAAATGTTAACGCTTGCAGTTTTGAGGTGTGTTGGGGACAAAACTATTGGTTGACTAATTGACCACACCATCTTGCAGGTGGACCCTAAGAAATTTGGGATACTAGGAAATTGGCAGAGAGAGTACACGATGGAAGATGTACTGACCCAACTGAAGAAAGAAATGGCAGCTCCACACAACCGAAAGCTCGTCCAGCCACCAGAAGGTACGTTTTTCTAGATAATGTAATAGATATGAATATGAAGACGATAGTTGCATATTTCAGTATGCAAAATATTAGGTTTGGATGTAGAGGATGATGAGTTGAAGGAATGTTTTAATTGACTCTCATGGCTGTTTCTGCATGATGTTTGATTCATGGGATTCTTGTTTGTGTCAAAAGTTTAATATACATATGTAACTTCTTTTAGTAATTTTCTTTATCCTTGAGATTATATGTTGATATTGAATTGCTCCGAATATTTTTGCTGGTGGTGGAATGCCATTGTCTCTTGCCACAACCGCCATCACCACCGCACAACATCCCCCAATAACAGCTTTGGGGGAGTTTGCGTTTGTCAATATAGTTAATTGAAAATCCGTGTATAAGCTCTTTTTACTAGCAACGTGTCAAACTGATGAACGACCTTTTTGTTAATATTTTGATTCTATGAACGACAACACTTCCTAAAAGACAAATTTTGTTTTATGTAAGAAACGGATGTTGTCCTTGGATCGACACCATCTTTGGTGGTTCATTAATCTACAGGTTTATGATTATCTCCCATTCACATAACCCAGGTAGTCTCGTTCTTTGTAAGAAGATATGCGTTGTGATATTTGAATTTGAAGAACTTTTTTCTAATGAAACCAAGTCTTGATACTTATACAAGTCCTTTTGTAGTATCATGAGGTTTAGACATTTCAAAAAAATTTGTGAAATTTGAATAAAAGTTATACAATCTTTTAATACGTGTAATTTATACAAAGTTCTACGAAAAATAACTATTGTACCTTTTGCGTTAATATTTGGTTTTAGTATCGTTGAATGGGATTAACCTTTTGAAGGGTTGTGCAATCTTTTAAACATTTTGATACTATTTAATGATAGATGTATGTAAAAATTTGTCACATGACAAGTTGAAAAAAACAAGAAGAAAACAAAAAGTACGAAATTCATGTCTCATAATAATTACGAGCAACTTTTACTGAAGTATTTTCGGCTTAGCAATATTGTGTGATTATTCGTAAGTAAAATAGAAGATTTATGCCTAAAATTATAGTCGCTTAAAAAGACTACAAAACTGAACCCATAACCTTTAAGTTATACTCTTTTTTTTTTTTTAAGAAAAAAACTTTTGAGTTTAAAATCTTAAGCTCTGTTTGGTCGGGCTTTTAAAAGCTTAATATATGGGTTTTTTAAATAGCCCATTTACGTTTGTCAAACAAATTCCATCTCATAGGTTTTTGGCCCAAAGAAAAGAAAGTCTATTCAAGAATGACAAACATTTTTTATTTTTTTTTATAAAAAATAAGTTAGTATACATAAAACTAAAGGCATTGCTCAGTTACAAAACTGAACGTGAGCATCCAGGATCCGAGGTTTTAAATAGATTATGAACCAATATCTGAAAGCAATTTTAAAGAATTAAACCCAAAGTGAATATTTTTTTTAATTAATACGGTACAAAATGAGTATTCAAGTTTTAAGGGAGAGATAACTATGAAGAAAAGTGTAACACCCGTCGTTTAAAAATATGGATTTCCAAAAATTTTCGTCTAACGACGTCAAAAGATAGCGGAAGTAAACTTTAAATGACCAAACCAAAAGGAAGTGTTTGGTTCATTTATTAAATGGTGTTACTAGCAATGTCATAACAAATAGTTCAAATGGAAATCCAACGGTTGCCCAACATTAAACAACCGACATCAAAGGTAACTACATAGTCAATAACATCTAAATAAACATCAAGTGTCTAATGAGAAGCAACTATGGGTAAACTAAAGCCAGCTTCAAGACCATCTACCCATGCCTCGCATCTTCTCACATCTACCTGCTCACTATGTTGGACCTGAGGGCACAACACATTTAAAAAGAACAAGTGTTAGCTAACAAATTAGCTAAGTAAGATAACACATCATTAATAAAACATTTGTCCATTTAAACATTATAGAAAAGTCACATTTCATCTTTAAGGCACATATCATCACAAGTCATCACATATATCATATCACATCTTGCATTAAACATCTTTCATATAGGATGGGTCATCCTAAATGTGCCTAGTCATCTTTTGCATCTCACATATAACATCTAAACATCTTGTAGTTGTGACATAAGTCACACATCTCATATAACATATAACATCTAAACATCTTTGTAGTTGTGACATAAGTCACACATCTCATATAACATATAACATCTTTATAAGTGTGACATAAGTCCCACCCGACTAGATGGACAAACCTTACGGCTGTACATCGATGTCGTTAAGGAATGGCAAGCCAATCCCGGAGTAATCCGTATGTTCAAGACAAATGGGGCTCGTCAGACCTCCCGTATTACTCTTCACATCTCAAACCATGTTGCAAGGAGCCACCCAAGCAACCACATCTACGCACTTAGCCGGGCAAGGGCAAGTACGGGTTAAGCTTAACACTTTCATCTAAATTACGAGCTCGATTTCACATCTCATATAGTTTAGGTGTGCACATTACCTAAACATTCATCATATAGTTTCATCTTAACGTTTGGGCCCTTAAACGTGCACGTGTCATGGCAACTTACAAAGTCTAGTGAACTAGATGAGCAAGCCATGTAATCATCACATCTACACATGCACATATACATATCATTTCATCTCATATCATATATTTTTACATATCGTATTTCATAACATCTCAAAGCATTCCATAGCATTTCATGGCATCTCATCTAAAAACATATCATATCACATCTTGCATTAAACATCTTTCATATAGGATGGGTCATCCTAAATGTGCCTAGTCATCTTTTGCATCTCACATATAACATCTTTGTAGTTGTGACATAAGTCACACATCTCATATAGTTTAGGTGTGCACATTACCTAAACATTCATCATATAGTTTCATCTTAACGTTTGGGCCCTTAAACGTGCACGTGTCATGGCAACTTACAAAGTCTAGTGAACTAGATGAACAAGCCATGTAATCATCACATCTACACATGCCTCGCATCTTCTCACATCTACCTGCTCACTATGTTGGACCTGAGGGCACAACACATTTAAAAAGAACAAGTGTTAGCTAACAAATTAGCTAAGTAAGATAACACATCATTAATAAAACATTTGTCCATTTAAACATTATAGAAAAGTCACATTTCATCTTTAAGGCACATATCATCACAAGTCATCACATATATCATATCACATCTTGCATTAAACATCTTTCATATAGGATGGGTCATCCTAAATGTGCCTAGTCATCTTTTGCATCTCACATAAACATCTTTGTAGTTGTGACATAAGTCACACATCTCATATAGTTTAGGTGTGCACATTACCTAAACATTCATCATATAGTTTCATCTTAACGTTTGGGCCCTTAAACGTGCACGTGTCATGGCAACTTACAAAGTCTAGTGAACTAGATGAGCAAGCCATGTAATCATCACATCTACACATGCACATATACATATCATTTCATCTCATATCATATATTTTTACATATCGTATTTCATAACATCTCAAAGCATTCCATAGCATTTCATGGCATCTCATCTAAAAACATATCATATCAATACATGTAACAACCCTCCTTTTTAAATATTATATATGTGCTAGTTATGTTGCCTATGATCTCGCAAGCCATAGTTACATTAGAAACTAGTAGATGATGCCCCTAAATTAGCAATCTAAAGCTATTATTTAGTCCTAAATTGAATCCAAGACAAAGCCATTGAACAAAAACTCTATTGTTGATTCAATCAAGTTATATAAATAATAATGCGAGTCTCACAAGTTGAGATAACTATCAAAAATCCTTATAAATGTCCAACAATTTAATCATTAAGTTAATTAAAGTAACTATGGTCATGAAAATAAAATTTCCATCTCGAAATATATTTATAAGTACATATGTGCATAAAAGCGTTTAAATAATAATAATTATATATATATATATATGCCTAAAATAAATACAAGATTATAAATAATGGCCTATGTAATAAATAAAACACATATATATATATATATATATATATATATATATATATATATATATATATATATATATATATATATATATATATATATATATATATATATATATATATATATATATATATATATATATATATATATATATATATATATATATATATATATATATATATATATATATATATATATATATATATATATATATATATATATATATATATATATATATATATATATATATATATATATATATATATATATATATATATATATATATATATATATATATATATATATATATATATATATATATATATATATATATATATATATATATATATATATATATATATATATATATATATATATATATATATATATATATATATATATATATATATATATATATATATATATATATATATATATATATATATATATATATATATATATATATATATATATATATATATATATATATATATATATATATATATATATATATATATATATATATATATATATATATATATATATATATATATATATATATATATATATATATATATATATATATATATATATATATATATATATATATATATATATATATATATATATATATATATATATATATATATATATATATATATATATATATATATATATATATATATATATATATATATATATATATATATATATATATATATATATATATATATATATATATATATATATATATATATATATATATATATATATATATATATATATATATATAT
>CM067170.1:24878973-24986473 GCA_034093135.1 Erigeron breviscapus | reverse complement strand
GGCTACGTTTCATATTTTATGGGTTTTGTCCAGTTCATCCGTCTTAAACCACTTTTACACGCTCCAAGTTCAGAAACAGATTCTGTGAACTTTTTGGTCACTTAAGAGCATGCTTGCTTTACTTTAAAATACCCAATCACTTATTTAATTTTAATGGGAAGCTTGGCATTAATAAGAAAGGAGGATGGGTTTATGTAAATATATATATGGTGGTCATGTAGTGGCCTTATGCAAAGCACATTCGCGACAATTCAAAGCTCAACTATTGTGGCCATGAACAATAAGTTCGAACTTGGGATAGGTAATCATATAAGTATATGTATACGCATATGTACTCGTGTGTGATCGTGAAGTTGTGAGTTGAAACTATATCATACGATTTAGCGCAAGAATAACTAAACTACCTTACTCTTTGTTATAGAACTATGGCGCCCCGAAGGAACAACGAAGAAACAAGCGAGGAGGCTCAACGCCGTGCGGAAGAGGCCCGACGACAGGCTGAGCTGGCAAATTTGATCTCCCAGCAGATCAACTCCGTCATGCCAGCCATAGCCACTCAAATTGCGGAAAGCGTGACCGCCACACTTAACACGAACCGAAGGCAAGATGGGGGAGGAAATGCTATTGACAGGAATGCTTACAAGGCTTTCACGTCTTGCAACCCCAAGGAATTTCATGGGACAGAAGGTCCTGTTGGGTTGCTTACTTGGTTCCAAAGCATGGAAGCCCACTTGAACATCATTGATTGTGCACCGGCTGACCGTGTTAAGTTTGCTGCTAGTAAGCTTCAAGGAAGAGCTCTTACTTGGTGGAATCTCCAAGCGACTACTAGAGATCCTGCAGCAGTCAATGCTTTGACTTGGGAGCAGTTTAAGGAAGAGTTGAAGCGTGAGTATTGTCCACGGGAAGAGGTACAAAAACTGGAGATGGAATTCTGGAACCATGCCATGAGGGGACTGGAATTGGAGGCATATGTGATCCGCTTCCACGAGTTGAGCGTGTTGGTGCCGGAGATGGTAACCCCTGTGGCTAAGAAGGTTGAAAGGTTTATCTACGGGTTGGCACCTGAAATTAGGTTGATGGTCACTGCTGCGAGCCCTACCACTCTTGAGCAGGCTATAAGCTTGGCAACCAGACTAGTAAATGACTTGGTTAGGCGTGGGAAGTACACGAGAGGCGAATCAAGTTCGAGACAAGGTGGAGGAAATCAGTTTGGTAATCGCAAGGGGAATGGGCCGGATAAGAGGCAAAAGATTGTGAGGAACTATGGCGTTGTGGATGCTAACCCCAACCCAAATCGTGGCATGCCTCCAAGGTGCAACCAATGCGGTTATAACCACTTGGGTGAATGCAAACGTTGCACAACATGCAACCGAATGGGGCACCTTGCTACATATTGTCGGAGTGGGGCAAGGGTTGGAGGAAACCCAGGGGGGTGCCGCGAGTGTGGAAGCATGGATCATTGGAGAAATGCTTGTCCTAGGTTGAGAAGAGCACAAGGCAACCGTGGAAATGGAAATGGTAACCGTGGCAACTTTAGAAATGTTGGAAATCGCGGGAACCAAGCAAACCGAGGCAACAATGGAAATCAAGTTAACCGAGGAAATGTTGGGAATCCAGCTAATGTGGGGAATCAAGGCAACAACGTTAATCAAGGGAATCGTGGGAATCAAGGAGGTCAAGCTCGAGGAAGGGTGTATGCCATGGGAGTGAATGAGGCACGTGATGACCCTAATGTCATCGTAGGTACGTTTCCACTAAATAATGTTTATGCCTCTATGTTATTTGATTCTGGAGCTGAAAGAAGTTTTATTTCCTTTGAATTTAAAGAATTGATTGATAAGAAACCTAGTGAACTTGATGAACTATTATGTCTTGTTTTCGTTTCTTGAACATTTCTACTTGTGTGTGATGATGATCGCGATGTATTTGGCATTTAGCAAATTTTGTAAACTTATCTTGAATGATATATATATATGCTTAATGCCTTTCTATGGTTACATGATGTGTTACTTCCTTCGTATTATTGCTATCCTCATTGTGAAGGTTGTTGTTGCAATAGAATTCCAGATTTGACCACTTTTGGTAGAAAAATCATAACTCGAATTCTACTTCGTCTTTTGACCTGATTCCAGTGGGAGATGAAAGTTAACTCATAGGGCTACGTTTCATATTTTATGGGTTTTGTCCAGTTCATCCGTCTTAAACCACTTTTACACGCTCCAAGTTCAGAAACAGATTCTGTGAACTTTTTGGTCACTTAAGAGCATGCTTGCTTTACTTTAAAATACCCAATCACTTATTTAATTTTAATGGGAAGCTTGGCATTAATAAGAAAGGAGGATGGGTTTATGTAAATATATATATAGTAGTCATATAGTGGCCTTATGCAAAGCACATTACAATAATAATTAATAAGAAAGGAGGATGGGTTTAGATATATATATATATATGGTGGTCATGTAGTGGCCTTATGCAAAGCACATTCGCGACAATTCAAAGCTCAACTATTGTGGCCATGAACAATAAGTTCGAACTTGGGATAGGTAATCATATAAGTATATGTATACGCATATGTACTCGTGTGTGATCGTGAAGTTGTGAGTTGAAACTATATCATACGATTTAGCGCAAGAATAACTAAACTACCTTACTCTTTGTTATAGAACTATGGCGCCCCGAAGGAACAACGAAGAAACAAGCGAGGAGGCTCAACGCCGTGCGGAAGAGGCCCGACGACAGGCTGAGCTGGCAAATTTGATCTCCCAGCAGATCAACTCCGTCATGCCAGCCATAGCCACTCAAATTGCGGAAAGCGTGACCGCCACACTTAACACGAACCGAAGGCAAGATGGGGGAGGAAATGCTATTGACAGGAATGCTTACAAGGCTTTCACGTCTTGCAACCCCAAGGAATTTCATGGGACAGAAGGTCCTGTTGGGTTGCTTACTTGGTTCCAAAGCATGGAAGCCCACTTGAACATCATTGATTGTGCACCGGCTGACCGTGTTAAGTTTGCTGCTAGTAAGCTTCAAGGAAGAGCTCTTACTTGGTGGAATCTCCAAGCGACTACTAGAGATCCTGCAGCAGTCAATGCTTTGACTTGGGAGCAGTTTAAGGAAGAGTTGAAGCGTGAGTATTGTCCACGGGAAGAGGTACAAAAACTGGAGATGGAATTCTGGAACCATGCCATGAGGGGACTGGAATTGGAGGCATATGTGATCCGCTTCCACGAGTTGAGCGTGTTGGTGCCGGAGATGGTAACCCCTGTGGCTAAGAAGGTTGAAAGGTTTATCTACGGGTTGGCACCTGAAATTAGGTTGATGGTCACTGCTGCGAGCCCTACCACTCTTGAGCAGGCTATAAGCTTGGCAACCAGACTAGTAAATGACTTGGTTAGGCGTGGGAAGTACACGAGAGGCGAATCAAGTTCGAGACAAGGTGGAGGAAATCAGTTTGGTAATCGCAAGGGGAATGGGCCGGATAAGAGGCAAAAGATTGTGAGGAACTATGGCGTTGTGGATGCTAACCCCAACCCAAATCGTGGCATGCCTCCAAGGTGCAACCAATGCGGTTATAACCACTTGGGTGAATGCAAACGTTGCACAACATGCAACCGAATGGGGCACCTTGCTACATATTGTCGGAGTGGGGCAAGGGTTGGAGGAAACCCAGGGGGGTGCCGCGAGTGTGGAAGCATGGATCATTGGAGAAATGCTTGTCCTAGGTTGAGAAGAGCACAAGGCAACCGTGGAAATGGAAATGGTAACCGTGGCAACTTTAGAAATGTTGGAAATCGCGGGAACCAAGCAAACCGAGGCAACAATGGAAATCAAGTTAACCGAGGAAATGTTGGGAATCCAGCTAATGTGGGGAATCAAGGCAACAACGTTAATCAAGGGAATCGTGGGAATCAAGGAGGTCAAGCTCGAGGAAGGGTGTATGCCATGGGAGTGAATGAGGCACGTGATGACCCTAATGTCATCGTAGGTACGTTTCCACTAAATAATGTTTATGCCTCTATGTTATTTGATTCTGGAGCTGAAAGAAGTTTTATTTCCTTTGAATTTAAAGAATTGATTGATAAGAAACCTAGTGAACTTGATGAAACTTATTATGTTGAATATGCCAATGGAAATGAGTATGAAACTAAGGAAATTATCCCTGATTGCAAGCTGACTTTAGATGATAAGAGCTATAGTATTGACTTGATTCCCATAGAAATAGGAAGTTTTGATATAATCGTAGGAATGGATTGGTTGTCAAAAATGCGTGCCGAAATCATTTGTCATGAGAAGATCATACGGATTCCCTTGGAAAATGGAGAAGTGTTGATAGTGCAAGGTCATAAGGCTGGAGTCCAACCTAAGTTGGTGTCGTCCATGAAGGTGAGGAAGTACCTACGAAAGGAATACCACACGTACTTGGCACAAGTAGTGGATAAGCGAGTGAAGAGCAAGGATCCTCACAAGGTGACAGTGGTCCGGGACTTTCCTGACGTGTTTCCTGACGAACTACCTGGACTTCCACCTACGAGACAAGTGGAATTTACGATCGATTTAGTTCCCGGGGCAGCCCCCGTAGCTAAGGCACCTTATAGACTAGCGCCCTCCGAGATGCGAGAACTATCCGAGCAATTGCAAGAATTGCTTGATAAAGGTTTGATCCAACCTAGTTCGTCGCCATGGGGTGCGCCGATCCTTTTTGTCAAAAAGAAGGATGGGTCTTTGAGAATGTGTATCGATTACAGGGAGTTGAATAAACTGACTATCAAGAACAAATATCCGCTGCCACGAATAGATGATTTGTTCGATCAACTCCAAGGAGCGTCGTATTTTTCTAAGATCGACCTTAGATCCGGCTATCACCAGTTGAAGGTACGAGAAGAGGATGTACCTAAAACGGCTTTTAGGACTCTCTATGGACATTATGAGTTCCTAGTGATGCCATTTGGTCTTACCAATGCACCGGCCGTATTCATGGACTTGATGAATAGAATTTGTAGGCCATACTTGGACAAATTTGTGATAGTATTCATCGACGATATTTTGATATATTCAAGAAGCAAGGAGGAGCATGAGAAACATCTGAGGATGGTCTTGCAGTTACTTAGAGACGAAAAGCTATATGCTAAGTTTTCTAAGTGTGAGTTTTGGCTACGCCAAGTCCAATTTCTTGGTCATATCGTGAACGAAGAAGGAATCCACGTAGATCCGTCTAAGATTGAAGCGATCAAGAAGTGGGAAGCTCCCAAGACGCCAACGGAAGTGCGTAGCTTCCTAGGCCTAGCGGGCTATTATAGGAGATTTATTCAAGGATTTTCGAAGATTGCGGTACCTTTAACTCAATTGACCCAAAAGTCAAGAGAGTTCGTGTGGGGTAAAGAACAAGAGCAAGCGTTCCAAACGCTAAAGAACATGTTGTGTGAGGCTCCAATACTAGCGTTGCCGGATGGAATAGAAGTGTGGATTTGAATGCATGCATGCTAGATTTAAGAAAGTTGGATCTTTTGTTGGATTATGAGATGGATATGGACTTGTTATAAGTGAAAAATATGTTAATATTGATGTCAATATTCTGTAAAAATTAATGAAATAACAAAGAGACAAAGCTTGGACCAAAACTAGTAAAAATAAGCTTGAAATCACAAACCGAAAACATGCAAAAAGCTATTTTGAGCACACACTTGCACCATAATCAAAGGAAAAGAAAAATATATTAAACTTACTGGAAATAAGTTGTTTCAAAAGTATAAAACTCAAGTCTTTTGGTTCATGACAACAATAAGCTCAAAAATCACCTTTTCGGGTCAAATAAGCACTAACCGAAAGCACTAAATTGCACATATCACACCACCACCACTATCACGACTTTGAACACCAAAATATGATGAACTTTCTGGAAATAATGAAACAAGAATAAAAACCCCTTTTGAAGCACTTTAATTGCTTAAGAAATGAGGCTAAAATCACTATTTCGGTAAACGATTTTTAAGCTTAAAGTCCTCAAAATAAGCAAGACACAAGAGAGGTTGAATTGATATGAATTTTTATTGATAAAAGTTTCCTAAAAGGCCTGGGATTTTTGGCTAAAATGTTTAGTGGTGATTTCTAAGAATTTTCATGAATTATTGAATTTAAATGGTAATTAAAAGACATATAAATCAATAAATAAATTATGTAAATCAAGAATGTGGTTAAATCATCATAACCAATGGTAAAAATAACTCAAACCTACTGGATAAAAATAATTAAAAGCTAACAAACAAGTGTTACATGATTTAAAGGTAAATAATTATGTGAAAATCCTCAATTAATCACTATTATTAAATTAATGGAAAAATACACAAATATATATATAAAACATAAAATTCTAAGTTAAAAAGCATAAAAGTCAGTATATAACTCAATTATAATTATTCATAATTTATAAAGATAAATATGGAACTTAAAAGTATTTTTAAGGAATTATTTAATTAATAAATCAATAAAATGAATAAATAATTAATTAAATAATATTAAATTAAATAAAAACTTATAAATCAGAAAATATTCACAAAAATGAATATTATTAAGTAACTAATGACAAGTATCAAGAATGAGTAAAACTCATAATGGAAACCTTGACAAACAAAACCAAGATACCGAAATTCCAACAATGCTAAATTACGTATAGTGAGAAAATGACTTTCTCCATCAAATATCTTCCAACCAAACATTATGAACAATGTAACACACTTTAACTCCATAAACTAATAACAACCAAAGGAGGGCAAGTCTACTAGTATACATCTCATGACCTAGCTCACTAGTTCATGTCACGCGAACTTACGTCGTGAATATATACATTATGGTTTAGGCTTGCTTGAGGCGCAACAAATCTAGGCGAAGAACTCGCGTTTGATCAGCCCACTTCAATCTCAAATCAAGTGAGTCATAGCCCCCTTTCAAACTCTTTTATATGTTTTACTTACGGGGTGAAAAGCATGATAAATAAAATTGATTTCTTTTATGAAATGATATTCGAAAGAATGATTATGATATGGGAATTATATTGTATGTTCAACGTGTTATATGTTATATGATGAGCTTGAGTACTGTCAAACGGTGGTCCCCTGTACACTACTATTAACTCATTGAGGCCTGTAGTTAGAGGGTTGCGCAACTAGGATTCGTCCCCTCACTCACATCAGTGGCGACAGGTTGATTGGCCGCCTACGTGGTCGCCTTCAACGGTGTCGGTCATGGGGTGCTATAATCTACTTTATACGTATTATCGGTCGTTTCCATGGCACGACCCCTTTTATATGTTTTACTTACGGGGTGAAAAGCATGATAAATAAAATTGATTTCTTTTATGAAATGATATTCGAAAGAATGATTATGATATGGGAATTATATTGTATGTTCAACGTGTTATATGTTATATGATGAGCTTGAGTACTGTCAAACGGTGGTCCCCTGTACACTACTATTAACTCATTGAGGCCTGTAGTTAGAGGGTTGCGCAACTAGGATTCGTCCCCTCACTCACATCAGTGGCGACAGGTTGATTGGCCGCCTACGTGGTCGCCTTCAACGGTGTCGGTCATGGGGTGCTCTAATCTACTTTATACGTATTATCGGTCGTTTCCATGGCACGACTCTTTTATATGTTTTACTTACGGGGTGAAAAGCATGATAAATAAAATTGATTTCTTTTATGAAATGATATTCGAAAGAATGATTATGATATGGGAATTATATTGTATGTTCAACGTGTTATATGTTATATGATGAGCTTGAGTACTGTCAAACGGTGGTCCCCTGTACACTACTATTAACTCATTGAGGCCTGTAGTTAGAGGGTTGCGCAACTAGGATTCGTCCCCTCACTCACATCAGTGGCGACAGGTTGATTGGCCGCCTACGTGGTCGCCTTCAACGTGTGATTCGAGTGTGTTTTGTCAAGAGTTTTGCATCCTATTTGTGATCTACAGGTAGAAAAGGTATTGTAATGTAGATTTAATGCATATATGTAGTTAAAGTGTGATTGTGTGTGAGGTTTGAAAGCCTAAAATGTATAATGCAGGGATATGTCTGTATATAATGTAGTTAAACGCCTATGTAGTGGCATCTAAAGAAGTATATATGTTGTATATGGTCCATAGAGTAGTTTTTGACTAGTAATGAAGGATTAGGAAGCTTGGGGGTTGATTTTGACATATGAGGAAAACTAAAAACGGGATTAGGGAATTAGAGGGAGTCCCTAGATCATAATTTGCAGCCATTACATTCTCTAAACAAGCCCTAAGTCACCCCATAGCATTCCTCCATCAAATTGCAAGCCGAAAAACCTTCCAACGTGTGATTCGAGTGTGTTTTGTCAAGAGTTTTGCATCCTATTTGTGATCTACAGGTAGAAAAGGTATTGTAATGTAGATTTAATGCATATATGTAGTTAAAGTGTGATTGTGTGTGAGGTTTGAAAGCCTAAAATGTATAATGCAGGGATATGTCTGTATATAATGTAGTTAAACGCCTATGTAGTGGCATCTAAAGAAGTATATATGTTGTATATAATGTAGTTAAACGCCTATGTAGTGGCATCTAAAGAAGTATATATGTTGTATATGGTCCATAGAGTAGTTTTTGACTAGTAATGAAGGATTAGGAAGCTTGGGGGTTGATTTTGACATATGAGGAAAACTAAAAACGGGATTAGGGAATTAGAGGGAGTCCCTAGATCATAATTTGCAGCCATTACATTCTCTAAACAAGCCCTAAGTCACCCCATAGCATTCCTCCATCAAATTGCAAGCCGAAAAACCTTCCAACGTGTGATTCGAGTGTGTTTTGTCAAGAGTTTTGCATCCTATTTGTGATCTACAGGTAGAAAAGGTATTGTAATGTAGATTTAATGCATATATGTAGTTAAAGTGTGATTGTGTGTGAGGTTTGAAAGCCTAAAATGTATAATGCAGGATATGTCTGTATATAATGTAGTTAAACGCCTATGTAGTGGCATCTAAAGAAGTATATATGTTGTATATGGTCCATAGAGTAGTTTTTGACTAGTAATGAAGGATTAGGAAGCTTGGGGGTTGATTTTGACATATGAGGAAAACTAAAAACGGGATTAGGGAATTAGAGGGAGTCCCTAGATCATAATTTGCAGCCATTACATTCTCTAAACAAGCCCTAAGTCACCCCATAGCATTCCTCCATCAAATTGCAAGCCGAAAAACCTTCCAACGTGTGATTCGAGTGTGTTTTGTCAAGAGTTTTGCATCCTATTTGTGATCTACAGGTAGAAAAGGTATTGTAATGTAGATTTAATGCATATATGTAGTTAAAGTGTGATTGTGTGTGAGGTTTGAAAGCCTAAAATGTATAATGCAGGGATATGTCTGTATATAATGTAGTTAAACGCCTATGTAGTGGCATCTAAAGAAGTATATATGTTGTATATGGTCCATAGAGTAGTTTTTGACTAGTAATGAAGGATTAGGAAGCTTGGGGGTTGATTTTGACATATGAGGAAAACTAAAAACGGGATTAGGGAATTAGAGGGAGTCCCTAGATCATAATTTGCAGCCATTACATTCTCTAAACAAGCCCTAAGTCACCCCATAGCATTCCTCCATCAAATTGCAAGCCGAAAAACCTTCCAACGTGTGATTCGAGTGTGTTTTGTCAAGAGTTTTGCATCCTATTTGTGATCTACAGGTAGAAAAGGTATTGTAATGTAGATTTATTATCTTTTCAATTGTATGGATTATTAAGAAGTGGTTTAGGTCATTGGAGGATCAATCGATGTCGTAATAACGTTTGTTTTTATGAAGAAAATCATATGTTGTTTGATGGGGAAGTTTATTTCATTTGATTGGTCATAAAATGAATGGATTTAATTCAGGTCTTAGGGTTTGGAGAAGGGTTTGGGTTGTTGGAAATCAATTGTGGTTAATTGATCGAGTTTTGATGTTAGGAATGGTTGTTTAATGTGACCTAATGATCCATTTTGTTAACAATTCGTTCATGGAGCAATTGATGGTGTCAAATCATCAATTAGGTTTAAAAGAGTCTTTTTCTGGTGTAAAACCCGTTTTTGGAAAAACAGACCAAAAGAGACTAATACCTCGGGTAATAGTCTAGAAATGGACAAAATTGAGAATAGTCAGAAAGAGACAAATACCTCGGGTAATAGTCTAAAAATGGACAAAATTGAGAATAGTCAGAAAGAGACAAATACCTCGGGTAATAGTCTAAAAATGGACAAAAATTGAGAATAGTCGTAAAGAGACAAATACCTAGGGTAATAGTCAAAATGGACAAAATTGAGAATAGTCAAAAGAGACAAATACCTCGGGTAATAGTCTAGAAATGGACAAAATTGAGAATAGTCAGAAAGAGACAAATACCTCGGGTAATAGTCTAGAAATGGACAAAATTGAGAATAGTCAGAAAGAGACAAATACCTCGGGTAATAGTCTAGAAATGGACAAAATTGAGAATAGTCAGAAAGAGACAAATACCTCGGGTAATAGTCTAGAAATGGACAAAATTGAGAATAGTCAGAAAGAGACAAATACCTCGGGTAATAGTCTAGAAATGGACAAAATTGAGAATAGTCGGAAAGAGACAAATACCTCGGGTAATAGTCTAGAAATGGACAAAATTGAGAATAGTTAGAAAAGAGACTAATACCTCGGGTAATAGTCTAGAAATGGACAAAATTGAGAATAGTCAGAAAGAGACAAATACCTCGGGTAATAGTCTAGAAATGGACAAAATTGAGAATAGTCAGAAAGAGACAAATACCTCGGGTAATAGTCTAGAAATGGACAAAATTGAGAATAGTCAGAAAGAGACAAATACCTCGGGTAATAGTCTAGAAATGGACAAAATTGAGAATAGTCAGAAAGAGACAAATACCTCGGGTAATAGTCTAGAAATGGACAAAATTGAGAATAGTCAGAAAGAGACAAATACCTCGGGTAATAGTCTAGAAATGGACAAAATTGAGAATAGTCAGAAAGAGACAAATACCTCGGGTAATAGTCTAAAAATGGACAAAAATTGAGAATAGCCAAAAGAGACAAATACCTCGGGTAATAGTCTAGAAATGGACAAAATTGAGAATAGTCAGAAAGAGACAAATACCTCGGGTAATAGTCTAGAAATGGACAAAATTGAGAATAGTCAGAAAGAGACAAATACCTCGGGTAATAGTCTAGAAATGGACAAAATTGAGAATAGTCAGAAAGAGACAAATACCTCGGGTAATAGTCTAGAAATGGACAAAATTGAGAATAGTCAGAAAGAGACAAATACCTCGGGTAATAGTCTAGAAATGGACAAAATTGAGAATAGTCAGAAAGAGACAAATACCTCGGGTAATAGTCTAAAAATGGACAAAAATTGAGAATAGTTAGAAAGAGACAAATACCTCGGGTAATAGTCTAGAAATGGACAAAATTGAGAATAGTCAAAAGAGACAAATACCTCGGGTAATAGTCTAGAAATGGACAAAATTGAGAATAGTCAGAAAGAGACAAATACCTCGGGTAATAGTCTAGAAATGGACAAAATTGAGAATAGTCAGAAAGAGACAAATACCTCGGGTAATAGTCTAGAAATGGACAAAATTGAGAATAGTCAGAAAGAGACAAATACCTCGGGTAATAGTCTAAAAATGGACAAAAATTGAGAATAGCCGTAAAGAGACAAATACCTCGGGTAATAGTCTAGAAATGGACAAAATTGAGAATAGTCAGAAAGAGACAAATACCTCGGGTAATAGTCTAAAAATGGACAAAAATTGAGAATAGCCGAAAGAGACCTGAAATGCAGTCCCTAATGTAGTGAAATGAAGTATTGCTTAATGTAGTGTATGGTTATGCAGTTTATGTAGTATTACGAAGTATCTCATTATGCATGAAATGTAGAAATGAAGTTGATGTGTGATATATGCATGCTTACATGGCTTGTACACCTAGCTCACTAGACTTATTAGGTTGTCATGTCACTTGCACGTTTAAGGATCCAAACGTAATGAAGATAAAGTGTGCGAATGTCTAGGAATGTGTGTTACCTAGACTATATGTGTGTGACGGTTTAGGAATGTGTGTTACCTAAACCATATGTGTGAAACGGTTTAGGAATGTGTGTTACCTAGACTATATGTGTGTGACGGTTTAGGAATGTGTGTTACCTAGACTATAGTGTGTGACGGTTTAGGAATGTGTGTTACCTAGACTATATGTGTGTGACGGTTTAGGAATGTGTGTTACCTAGACTATATGTGTGTGACGGTTTAGGAATGTGTGTTACCTAGACTATATGTGTGTGACGGTTTAGGAATGTGTGTTACCTAGACTATATGTGTGTGACGGTTTAGGAATGTGTGTTACCTAAACCATATGTGTGACGGTCTAGGCATGTGTGTTACCTAGACTATATGTGTGTGACGGTTTAGGAATGTGTGTTACCTAGACTATAGTGTGTGACGGTTTAGGAATGTGTGTTACCTAGACTATATGTGTGTGACGGTTTAGGAATGTGTGTTACCTAGACTATATGTGTGTGACGGTTTAGGAATGTGTGTTACCTAGACTATATGTGTGTGACGGTTTAGGAATGTGTGTTACCTAGACTATATGTGTGTGACGGTTTAGGAATGTGTGTTACCTAGACTATATGTGTGTGACGGTTTAGGAATGTGTGTTACCTAGACTATATGTGTGTGACGGTTTAGGAATGTGTGTTACCTAGACTATATGTGTGTGACGGTTTAGGAATGTGTGTTACCTAGACTATATGTGTGTGACGGTTTAGGAATGTGTGTTACCTAGACTATATGTGTGTGACGGTTTAGGAATGTGTGTTACCTAGACTATATGTGTGTGACGGTTTAGGAATGTGTGTTACCTAGACTATATGTGTGTGACGGTTTAGGAATGTGTGTTACCTAGACTATATGTGTGTGACGGTTTAGGAATGTGTGTTACCTAGACTATATGTGTGTGACGGTTTAGGAATGTGTGTTACCTAGACTATATGTGTGTGACGGTTTAGGAATGTGTGTTACCTAGACTATATGTGTGTGACGGTTTAGGAATGTGTGTTACCTAGACTATATGTGTGTGACGGTTTAGGAATGTGTGTTACCTAGACTATATGTGTGTGACGGTTTAGGAATGTGTGTTACCTAGACTATATGTGTGTGACGGTTTAGGAATGTGTGTTACCTAGACTATATGTGTGTGACGGTTTAGGAATGTGTGTTACCTAGACTATATGTGTGTGACGGTTTAGGAATGTGTGTTACCTAGACTATATGTGTGTGACGGTTTAGGAATGTGTGTTACCTAGACTATATGTGTGTGACGGTTTAGGAATGTGTGTTACCTAGACTATATGTGTGTGACGGTTTAGGAATGTGTGTTACCTAGACTATATGTGTGTGACGGTTTAGGAATGTGTGTTACCTAGACTATATGTGTGTGACGGTTTAGGAATGTGTGTTACCTAGACTATATGTGTGTGACGGTTTAGGAATGTGTGTTACCTAGACTATATGTGTGTGACGGTTTAGGAATGTGTGTTTATTGATATGTGGATATGTGTTTTAGCCTTTATTCTTCCGTTTCTCGCTCCTCCGTCGCTAGTTATCCTATTGCTACCATAGACGGTCCCTGAGGTAATGTACCATTTCCCCAACTGAATTTAATAAACGTGTGATATAACTTATTAGTGAAGTATCTGAGGTGAACGAAGTGGAGAGTTAGGTGAAATGGTATCCCATCAACGTTGTCTAGCCCGTGGGGTTAGTGACAAGGACCGCAAAGGGTATGAGATGTAGTATGTGTGCTGAGAATTATGTGGATTGGAATGGATGGAAAAAGGAGACGATACACAATGGTGGTAACGAACACGCATGTGAAAGGATACAATTACAATTATGGTCCGGAACATAATTGCAAGCGTATCACGACGCGAGTGTGTTTGTATAGCCATACTTGTGTTGACCGGTGTGCAAAGTAATGAAGTTGGAGAGGTTTCTATGTAGTGAACCTTATGTGCCGAGAGTAAACATCGTGTAGCAACTTTAATGACGTTGATGTCTCGTGTGTGTGGAAATGTGTGAAGATCAATGAAAAGTTATAGCCGGTTAAAGGTGTATGATGATTATCATGCACATGAAGTTAAATGAAGACTAAAGGTACGTGAGGAATGAAGTGATTGGTAGACATTGTTGTTGAGTCTACTAGTTCAAGGGATATGGACTTGAAGTTGACAAGTAGAGTTAATGCAGGATAGTTGAAGAGTGATGAATAGGTGATGCACAGCAGGGTTACCGGGTACACGTATGGAAGGATACATTTACAATTCCGGTCGCGAACGTAATTGTAAATGTATCACGACATGTGTGTGTTTGTGAGACTGTGTCTGTGTTGATCCAAATGAAGAAGAATTGGCTCGAGCAAGGGCCGAAAGTGAGGCTGAAATGAGAAGCTAACTTGCGTCGGGATGAGCAAACCGATGGGAATAACTCTAATCCCTTTAATGAAGGTGAGCCATCTAATGTGAGGTCGTAAGTTGCTCCTGAAAATGTTGTTGCAGGAGTGAATGGTGGAGGTAACGTGGTGGAGCCTTGTGTAGTGGTTGCTCCTCGTACCACTAACTTCAAATACGAGAGTTTTTCGAATTGCGGAGCTAAGGATTTTGACGATACACAAAATGCAGTTGGTACAATGGAGTGGATAGCGGACATTGAGGTGGTCCTTGCTTCATGTTATTGTCCTGATGACATGAAGGTTTTGTGTGCAACTCGATTGCTGAAGAAGAATGCCCGTAATTGGTGGAGGGCTACTACGGTGTCAATAGCTCCCGAGGTACTAGCGGTGATGCCTTGGGGTACATTTAAGGAGAAGTTCTTGGAAGAGTATGTGGGAACTTGAGAGATGAGGCTTATTGTGATGGCCTCCCGGCTAATTAACGTGGTTTATGTAATTGAATACAACCCAAACCCTAAGACCAGAAATCAATGGGTTGAAAGGACTCACATGACATGAAATCAATGTGGTTAATCATCAATTACCTGGAGATAGCAAAAAGGGATGCAAAACTTGATCAAAACACTCTCGAATCACCCAAACGACGATGAAATCGAATAAGGAATTGATTGTGGCAATGGGGGCGGTTAGGGTTCAGAGAGAACTGATTATTTTGTGTAATTAGAGGCTAATGACAGCTACCAAACCCTTAATCCCGTTTTTGAGGTTTCACAATTGGCAAGATTAGTCTCTGGACTTCCAAATGTCTCAAATCAGGCTAAATTCACCTATTGGGAACACTTACAACACATTAAATACTTCAAGCACCTCTAAACGCATACAAATATACCTTAAACACATTAGTACATCAATCATTAAGGCATTAGAGCCTCACACATATAGCACGTTAAACACAACTAAGCATTAAATCTCCTATAAACTTAACGGACACGTTGTGTTGACTTAACGACTCAAGTCAACCGTTAATTAAAAAGTTTGGGATGTTACAGAAAGACGTACATGTAGAGGGGGATAAGTCACCTTGGTGATTTAGTTTGGCAAACGATAAACATACCTTGCATGCGTATGTTTAAAAAGTTTACACATACATCAATGATTTGCACATTAAAATGTTTATATATTATGATTCATTATACACTTTTTTTTATGCATGTAGTAAGTTTTAAAACATAATATCGGGGTTATTTTTGTGAAGAGTACAAGTTGAATCAATAAGAGTATTTTGTAATTCAAAATTTCTCAATGAAATTAATATTTTTTTTAACGTTCAAATTGTCAGAACTTGTTCGTGTCACTTATCGGCACCTACGTCCTTCGGGCAGGATGTCATTTGAATTTTCAGGGAACCACAGAGGGAAAAAAAACCTTCTATTAATCCGCGCAAACGACACGACGATAAATAGGAGTAAATCTTGCATCCGCAAGAATCAAACTTGGGCTTCCCCAGGCCTAAAACCCTCATAGAAGGACTGTGATACCAAAGAGGTTTAGTTTTGTAAAAAAAGAAAAAAAGAAAAGATGAACTATTGAATTTTTTATTTTTTTTGAAAGGTGTGGATCATTTGCTCGCAACAGGAGATCTAACTTACGTTGTCTTAACCGGGTCCGCGCTAGAGAGTCCCCTCACCCTCAATACCTAGTAGGAGGAGAAACTCCCAACTAAACCGCCGAAGGCACGACATTTAATTGGGATAAAACTTTGCCCCCTCTGCAGGACTCAAACCTGCTTCACTGGAGGACTTTATTGTGAAATTCCTTCAAATGTCTTTCCCATGTCTCGAACTCGAGACCTCCAGCATGAAAAGCTGGTGCTCAACCACTGAGCTATGATGAGAAGTACAACTATTGAATTTATTTGATTAAATAGAAGTTACACTTCAAAAAAAATTATCTTAAAGTTGATATCGAATATACAACAATAACACCAAACATATCAATAAATCGATAATATATAAAATTATGCATCTAGTACAACTTTAATATAATATATATATTATCTATATCTATCTATATCTATTTATTTTATCAAAAAATGACCCGATGAACCCAAATTACTGTTACTTTTATTAACTAGTTTGAATACATCTAACTATATACCTATAATACTATTATAACCATCTCACTTTGGTGGGATGGCCACCAGCCGCCACTCCTTGGGAGAAACTCAGGTTCGAATCTTGCTAAAGGCAAGATTAATCGTGGCTGAATTACCTTGACACTATCCTTGCTGGGGTTATGTGGGTACTAAAAAGGTACATGGACCTAAGGGGTTCCCATCAATTTATCTTTTTTTTTTTAATTTTATAATACTACTCTACTTATAATACTTTTAATTAAATTATTTTCAAAATATATCTATCAACCTTTAAAATAAAATATTACTTCATTTTAAATTAACTATTTTTACACGGCGTTATTATCACGTTGTTACTACCGCATTAGACAAACATATGACTAATTGGACATAAAAAGATACCTCTTCGTTATCACATATATTAATTATTTTATCATGTAACTTTTTAAAAGTTATCACAACTTTGCTTCGTAAAACAACTAACCATGAAGAGTATTACCACTATTTTATTCTTTATTTTCCTCATAAACAAATGTTAATCACCATTTCCAAGCAAATACACACTCCACACTTCTCTCTCCTTTTACCTCCCAATACTTTCATTACACCCTTCTCTCTCCTTTTACATAATATACAACAAAATGTTTAGATACATATAGCAACAATCTTCAATAGATTTGTTTTTCTTCCAAATTCTTCTTTCTTTCTTTTGTTTTTCTTTATAAGGTAATTTTCTTCTTTCTCATTATAAAAATCATTAATCATTCTTGCATTACAGATCCCAAATGGGTTTCTCTTTTTGCATTATATATAATCTTAGTCTATATCTATATTCAATGATATGTAAAGGGATTTGACAACTTGAAGTCAACTAAAGCTACTTAATTTCTTTATAATAAAAGTCAGATTCAATTGGGTTAAGTTCCATTTCTATAAAGCTAAAAGTAAAAATGAAGTTATTATAGCTCAATAAATTTAATCCATTTTTTTATTATCATTTGTCTTCATTTCATCTTGTATTATTGTCAATTGAATTGGGTGTGAATCAAGTTATAGTTTTTTTTTTTTTGAGATAAACTAATGTGTGTATATTTATTATTTAATCAAGATTTTGAGATCAATAATGACAAACTTTTGGGTTTTTTTTTTTTGGCAGTTAAATTTGTATAATATTGTGGAAGAAGATGTTGGGTGATCTCATTACAAATAGTCTTGTGTAAGTAGCCTTCCATTAATCAATCTCAAATTTATATATTATTTATTTATATTTTTTTGGGGGAAATTGGGTTTTTAGTCGATTAAGTTGGAGGTCTTTCTCGAAGCACTCTACACGAGGGATTGAGTATTGTTGTTGTCGGGTTTTAAGTCAAGTTTATTGTTGTTTGATTATGATATTGTTATCAGGTTGATACTTGGATATGCATATCCAGCATTTGAGTGTTTTAAGACCATTGAGAAGCATAGTGCAGCTAATTCAGAATTAAGATTTTGGTGTCAATATTGGTAACTTTATTTTTTTTCTCATAAAATTATGAATTAAAGTTGACCTATTTGTTATTGGTCAGTTAGTTTTTAGGATTAGATATTTAGATCAACTTCATTTTGTTTTGATTATTGAATGAGATATTTGTCATTTATGTGCCAAAATGGGGTATGAGTTACTTGTTGATGTCTTAATCTTACGAATATGCTGATAAAGAAACATTTTCCTTATCTAAGAAAGGTCAAACTTGGACTTTGAAAGGTCAAACCCCTTTTTTTCATCAAATGTGAAGTAGTAAGGCTATAATGACATTTTTTATAGTGAAAGTTGTACATTGTATTGGATTTGGTTACCATTGCATTCGTATTTGAGTTGATGACTTGGTCTTACCAATAGGATACATTAATTTCGCAGAATTTTCTTTTCTTTTCAAACTTCATAACTTTCTTGAAAGAGTCATATCTTTTTTCAAGTATAGAAATAGTCCAATCTGAGGTAGTAATGTGCTAGTGACTTGTACGCTGTTATGTGAAAATTGTGAATGCGGATACGTTTATTGCTTCTTATCTGCTTTCAGTTTGTTAGATCATAATTCTAGTTCAATGATTGAATTTTGATTCAGTTGGTTATGATATTTCCATAGGGTGATCATCGCAATTCTTACAGTTTTTGAAAGAATCGGCAATATATTCATTTCATGGTTAGTATCAGAACAGCTGTGTACACTAGTAACTGATGATTCTAGATGAGAATTCACCATAACTTATCATGTGACAAATGTTTGTAGGGTACCGATGTATGGAGAGTTGAAGCTAGCCCTTATTATCTACTTATGGTATCCTAAAACTAAGGTAAAGGATGAATGTAAATAGTTTTATGATATGTCACCGTTTATTTGTTTCTAAAAAGCTTAAGTTTATCGGTGTTTCAGGGAACAGGGTATGTATATAACGCCATGTTGAGGCCTTTTATTGCTCGACATGAAACTGATATAGAAAGAAGTATAAGGGAAATGAGAGCAAAAGCGTGGGATGTAGCAATATACTATTGGCACAATTCCTCAGAGTTGGGACAGACTAGAATTTTTGAAATCTTCCGATTATTGGCTTCAAACCCTTCGAGACCAAGATCTGAGGTACCATTTTTCTCCTTCTCGTTTTCAAAAAAATCTGCTAAGCAAAAACCAAAGAAGATATGGTGATACCCTGTTTTTCAAGCAGGCTTCTTTTGTACATTGAACTTCTATAGTTCTTTTTTAACCTTTTGAAATATAATGGAAAGTTACTTGCAAAGGATCCGTAAATTGTCTACAGAAAAAAGAAAATGGTGCTACAATCTTATTCGGCTCATTTTAGCCTTCGGTAGAACTTCCCAACTAGATATTGCTAACCGCAGTTTGCTTATTTTGGGAATGAGTAGAGCCGATCCAATAAGAATCATCCAAACAAACACTATAAATCGTTAATGGCTCATTTTCAGCAAAATATTCATCCCGGACAAAAGTTAGTATATCATGTCATATTACTCCAGGAATTCACTGTTCACAAGTGATACGGAGTGGACCCAAGATTTATAGTGACATAGGGTTCGGCTTCAAGGCCTGTTATGACCCAAACTTTTACACCATTCATCGTAGATGTGAGGTTACAGGCCATGCGAGCCAGTTAGCCACCCACCATACAAAGCTTTTTGTAAGTTACTGGTGTGACCATACCGGCTTTACCTAGTTCAAATTAGTGTCTATGAACTGTGGTCTCATGGATTAATTGGCCAACAGACCCGACACCATTTAAGAAGATATCCGTCATAACAATGTTACAATCATATGATGTAATTTAGGACAAAAAGCCATTGAGATTTATGGGAATAGATGATTTTATAAACAATAATATGGCAAGTCATGAGTAATGGATCATGTCGAAATCATTGATTTCTGAATTTAGTTGTATCTCATCATCAACATCACATCATATAACTTTTGTCGACCTTTTTTGGGCTACCACTTTGGCCCTAATAACGGTTTCTTTTACTATGTTTGTATTTGTATGGAATTTATTATTATTATTTTTTTTAACTTTTCATCAACCATGTATGTTTTCGTCATTACACTATTCACCAATAAAACATCATTTCTACCCAAAATTAAATACAAATCTGAACAATTCAATTGAGACGAATGAAGTATCTTATTCTTATTGAAAGGACATGACAATTTATGTAGATTAACAAGAAAAAAAAGGGATAATGGAGTACGAATGTAACCACCTATGACAAAATGGTTATGTAATGTAGTGATTTACTCGGGTGGCTATGTAATGTATGCACCTATGTTTTTTTGGCTATACTATGTAAAATATGTACGGACCTTACATAGTATAGCCAAAAAATACATAGGTCCTTACATTGATTGACCCAAATAAAAAGGTCCTTACATAGTATAGCCAAAAAAACATAGGTGCATACATTATATAGCCACCTGAGTAGGTCACTACATTACATAACCATTTTGTCATAGGTGGTTACATTCGTATGCCATTGTCCAAAAAAAAGGCCTACCAACTAATTGTCTATACTTTGTTGCCAAGACATATTGGATACACATCTTTTGTATCAAAAATACATCAGCATTGAAGTATTTTCCACATTTTATGGGTTACATACAAAAAATCAGCCCTTATAATTATATATAACTATAATATCAATAAAATGTTTCATTTGTGACCAAATCCTTCGAACAATTAAATTGAAAGATTTCAAGTTAATGCATGATATTATGTTGTATTTTGTATAGGTGTTGCAAAATTATCAAAGTTCAAATGAGAGACGCCCTCCACCACCACCGCCACCACCACCTACTCCTCCCCCGGCTACCCCACCAGTAGTTCCGCGACAAGATCATGTCGAAGATACATGGGTGCCGACTGCTCCCCCAATGTCAAGCATTAGCCACCGCCAACCGGTCTACCCCGAGGAGCTACATGTACCCGAATCACCAAGTGGATCCAGATCAAATTCGGTTCAAAGAGAACCCGTCTGGCTAAGGTTCAAAAAATCGAGGGGTCTATAAGTTGTTCACTAAATCCCTAGCTAGAACCATGTATTTTTTGTTGTTTATCTTTATGAAACTAATAATTAGGGATCTAGTTTTTGATAGTTCAAGTAACAATGAAGTCATTTAACTTTTATAACTAAGTAGGCAATATTAGTTTGTGTAAATCAATTAGCATTTTTGTCAGTCATTAATATCAAAACAAAAAAAGCTGATACGAAGTTATCATGTCGTGTAAAAATTTGTAAACCTTGTATATAACATTAATGGATGGATTATAATAATGTTTCCCACCAGGCCACAAATTTAACAAACTTTTTTTTAAATAGCATCGATCAGACCTCATTCGATCTCCTTTTCAGTTTTCACACTAAACCGATTTCATATGTTCCTCAAAATACTTGAACTTATTAACCACATATTTACACATATTTCCAACATTAACAATAAAGATTTGGTTTCTTCAAAGTTCACTACTATCATCATTGTATCTGAACCAAAAAGGGGGCAACCATTAGGTCCAAACATCTCTTAGGGTAGTTACATATAGCCCAAGGTCAGGTTATTTAAATTGAGTCGGGGTTCATATATCCAAATTTAAATCCAAATAAAATAGGTTTTTCATTATTGGGTACTGTGGGGCTGCCCAAAAGTTAGGAAGCATAATTTAGACATGATATGGACATTTTTTACATTAATATCTGAAGAAATACTAAGATCTAAACACACATATTCGAGAGAACTACTCATCTTGATTAATTAGACCAAAATTCTTAAACAATAACAGAGTATAAATAGAGATTACAATAAACCAACCACTATGTGATGGATTAAGGGACAAACAAAATCGATTACATAACTAGAATCATGATCAGATCGAACATGATGAAGATGATAATTAGAGAAAAGGGTTAACGGTTATAAACGGCTAAAATAAGAATTGTGTTGTAACCCTAAAAAGCTCCAACAGTGTGTGTATATATATAAGCAACATCTTCTCCTTTAGCCCTTCATCTTTTCACTTGTACAACTTAAGTCCTCCAACATCAATCTTTTCCTTTAAGTCCAGAATGGTCCTCCAGAATTACATGTGACACAAAACCAGTCTAAGTTAATACTTTTACAATCAAGATGCTATAATTTTAACAACATCGGCAAAAGTAAAATGCAACACATTTGATGGTATTTTTGAAATCACTCAATTATATCCAAAATATCAAAAATGGGTTATATGGGTCACCAAAATTTTTATATATTCAACCCATATCCAAAACCATATTTTGGTTTGGGTTACCCGAATAAACCATCCAAAACCATAATAAGATTATCCATATAACCTAAATCTATTTCGGTTGGATATTTAGGTATGGATATTTTTCACGGTAGAACTGTAATCAAATTCCTCACCATGTAATTCCCCTTTGATTCCTTTGCAAGAATGGTATAATTTATCCTCGAAGTATATTTTCCCTTTTTGTCTCTTATATTTTCTCTTTAAATCCACTTAAATATCAAATGAGACACTACTATGAAAGTGGTTAAACTTCACACTCTAAAGCGATTTTAGTTTTATTTTTCAAAATCTAATTATATGTATAAAAAAGTTGTAAAATAAATAGATAAAACACTAAAAAAATTTATCAATTTTGAGTAGCGACAAAAAAATGTCAAAACTTATAAGAAAAAAACGCATTAAATTAGTAGCACCGAAGAAACTTTTTAAAATTTTGCTTCACGTAAACTCAACATTAAATCCTTGAACTCCAAATGTTACATTTGACCAAAAGTTAACAAATCATTTTCAATATTCGAAACTTATGTTCTACATAATCTCAAACTCTGAAAGACTAATGCTAATGTACGGATTTCACTTTTTTTGGGGGGGAATAGCCTCTGTTTATTCTCTGAATTTTAACTGAATTAATTTTGCAAGAATAAATTATCATGATATCTACATCTATTTACCCTAATAAAACATTGTTTTTTTTTCCCCTTAAACTTTCCCGTCTTTGATAAGTCCAGTATGCCCCTAAACATTTTACCTTCATCACATCCCACCATTAATCTACCAAAAATATCCTAAACAATTTTCAGCTCACACCCATAAAATAACTACACTAAATCTTTTAAATTAAATTTTACATTAATAATCACCCCACCACGGTCGCCACCACCCGTCGCTGCTACCATCAATGTCGCTGCATCGTGCAGGCAGATGCGGTACCAGAAAAAATTCCCAAATTGGGCAAAACTAAAAAATCTATGAAAAATAAATTTAAAAGGGGACAAAGTGTTAAAAACCTATAAGGAATATTTAAAAATCCATAAAAATTTAAAAATACATGACAAAATTTAGATTTCGAGAGCAGCATTGGCCCCACTTGCCCTCTTTGGTACCACCTCTGCGTGCGGACATACGTATGGTATCTACCAAATTAATACATTTATAATTTTTGGTTCAAAAATGTTATTCTATTGCCACCTTTAAAAGAAAAAAAAAGCAGTTAATTGCAAGATTGGTTCCTGTGGTTTGCATACTTTTGCAATGGAGGTCCCTTTTCGACTTTCTTCGCAATGGGGGTCCCTATTTTGACTATTTTTCACAAAGTTGGTCCCTTTTTGACGGATCCGTTATGAGGGTCGTTAAGTACGCATGTGATGGTCACATGCGGGGGCATTTACGTAATAGACCACCCCACCAGCCCCACAGGGACCAATCTTTTAACCTAACTATTCTCATCATCAGTCATCACCAACAACATATGATTTCAATCATATTCATCATCAAACCTGAACTCCAAACAAACAATCAGTATTCAATCAAAAACTAAGAGTAAGCCACTGATTACAACTACATCCATATGAATGTGAAGATGCTGGCATTAAAGAGACATAACTTACTTTATCAAAACACACAAACACATACACACATATATATATATACATATATACCTAGATATTTATCTATCTATCCAAGTTCTCAACACCACCAGCAACATTATTACTCTCTTATTTGTAGCAGGAACTGAAGAAGACCATTTGGGGATCTACTAACTCTCCTTCCATTCCTACTCCCAGCCTCTTTCCTTGCTCTCGGAATTTTTGTTTCTACTCATCGATTAGTACTCCCTCGTCTCGAAGAGGGCAATGAAACCATAACCACCCTATGGCGTCTCCGGTGACTTTCCATCCACCAACCACCGGTTTCACCCCTAATGAACTCTCCGGGTAGGCCTCCCACAATGTATGAAAATCGTATCCATTTCTGTATAAAAGTTTATATGATTACCCAAAGATGTGCACATATATATGTGATGTTATCCACATATGCAAGAGGCTGAGATTTTCTAACTATCTACAACATTTAACATCTTTATTTCTTGTCATATTTATCAAGGTCGTTAATATTGAAAGAAGAGATCGTGTATCTTTTAGATCTGTGGGTTTTGTTTTGATTTGATTTAATTACACTTGCAATTGAAATTGAGATTCGTATAATAATTCAGATTGATTAGTTTTTTAGATCTATGATAATTTCATTTGATTCCTAATTTGATTTGTATTTAAATATTTAGATTATTTGAAAAAATCGATTAAAAGAGTATTTATTTATTTCCATTTTAGTTAATTACAGTTTTGGTCTTGTGGAAAGGACCATGTGGGGCTGGTGGGGTGGTCTATTACGTAAATGCCCCCGCATGTGACAATCACGTGCGTATTTAACGACCCTCATAACGGATCCGTCAAAAAGGGATCAACTTTGCGAAAAATAGTCAAAATAGGGACCCCCATTGCGAAGAAAGTAAAAAAGGGACCCCCATTGCAAAAGTATACAAACCACAGGGACCAATCTTGCAATTAACTCAAAAAAAACTATCTAGTTGTCTTAGTTGAGTCATCTCAAGTGAGTCTAATGAAGATGACAATCGAAATTCAGTGTAAAAAGTCAAACAATTTATCCATTTTGAGTCACAGTCACTCTGATCGACCAACTACAACATTATATCATATCCCCTTTCAATCTATAGATATAGTCTATAGATATAATTTCTCCACCACACAAAAACCCAACAATAATAATGGCTGGTGCTTGTTCAGCTGCTGCTCTTATTTATTCCCCAAACCCTACTTCTAAAATCTCCTCTTACATTTCCCCCAAATCAACTCTTTCTCAAACCCTAAGTTTTTCCAGCTCTTCTTCCATCACTTTCCGGTCCAAATCCCTCCGCCCCGCCGTCTCCGTCCGTCCCACCGCCTCGCGCCGCAACGCCTTTGTTATCAAAGCTGTAAGTAGTTCATTTTATTAACATTTTTTAGACACTTTTACTTAAGTTTGTTGACTTGTTATTCATGATTGTTGATTGATAATTGTTTAAGTTGTAGTGTAAGTAGGTGCTCGAGAACCGATAAATGTACAAATAAAGTTATAATAGCAACTAACATTTTCCGTGAAAAAAATATAAAAAAGTAGGTGCTCGAGAATGTTAAATGTGGAAGTTATAATAGGATGTGGAGGTGGTAATATATAAATTACACTTTCTAATAGAAAATTTACTTAAACTTGTTACTCGATGGCCGAACCAATGTGGCGGTTTTTTGTATGAGTTTGTTTTAAGTAAGGGATTAAATTATTTTTGTAGGTTCGTTACAATGTTACTTGTTTGCTCTTTTATGTTTTCCGGTATTAGGATATGAGGATATGCGTACATCATGGATTTTAGAAGTTCGAGTTGTTAAATGAGTACGTATAAAAAGAAATGTACTCTGTATATCATATCCATAGTTAGAGTTCTGACTCCTGGAATTTATAATATCACACACTCGTAACATTATAACAAGGAGAACAAATGTTTTTGTTGCATATGAAGTTATGAACTATCTAAAAAATGTTGTCTAGTATTTAAAACCATTACTTTGTACTGTCTTATCTATACAGGACACAGAGAGTAAAAAGTTTGGGTATGTTGTCTTGTATTTGGAGATTACCAATATCTCCTATATCCGTAAAAAAAGTACTCGTAGACTTGGCTAACTAGAAAAAATCATGTATTTCCAAGCGGCAGAATCAATTGGAGTTTTTATTCTTGAGTATTGCTTGGGATCGGGTTTGACACTATTCAATACTGATTGTCGTATGAAGGGTAATGTGGGACCTGGTTAAATATTTTGGGCGGTAGTACGCTGCACCTTGAATTGTCTCAGGTAGTGCAGTATTTGGTATTTTGGTCAGCCAAGTTTAATTTACTAAAATGCATTTTGACCTTTGTGTGTCTACTTTACTAAGTGCAACTTCAATGTATTAGAAAATGTAACTTGTGGTGTAGTCTTTTTAATCTTTATTGCTACTTCACTTGGTTTGTCGATCTTAGTCCAAACTTAAGTTTATGTTTTTCATCTTTTACAATAATACAATAAATTTGAACTTTTGCCTTCATTTGTAATTAACAAGAAAGGTGGAGTCTTTCTGTATCTTTACTATTCTAAATCTTATATTCCTATAATCATTTTAGAATTTGTGAACACTACATGGGATGTGCACACTGCCAAACCAAATACGGCGCTTTTACGATTTATTGAAGGCTTGAAGCTTAGTTCAAATATTCAGAATGTGAACTTTAGTTCACATGATTTCTCTTTTTCATATGTATTTAAGGACGTTATAGAATTTTAACTATAAGATTGACGGTCAAATTCTTTTCTTACATTACTTGCCCAGTAAAACGTTACGCTTATTTGAGTATTACTAATCATGATACATGGTGGATCTATTAAGACATTTTCTGTGAGATACTTGCGCGAAGATATACAGTTATTGATTGTATAAGCTGTTTGCCATGCTCATATTCAGGAAAAGAAAACGATTTAATGAACAAAAATATTGGTATAATGTTTATAACTACTTTATTTCATGACAATGTACATCTCTTATATAGACTACTTTTTATATTTTTTAATCTTTTTTTTCTATGTAGGGACTACCACTAGTTGGAAATAAGGCACCAGATTTCGAAGCAGAAGCTGTCTTTGATCAAGAGTTCATCAATGTAACTGAAATGATTTCTATCTTTTCTTCAGATATCTTGATAGTATGGTCACAGTCGTTTTGCATATTTGAAGGCATCGAGAATATCTTTAACTCTATAGGATTTGGTATTGCAGGTTAAGCTCTCTGATTATATTGGGAAGAAATATGTGATTCTCTTCTTCTACCCTCTGGACTTCACTTTCGTTTGTCCAACTGGTGAGTTTTTTCTTGTAATGTTCTTTCTTTCTCTCCTAAGCTATTAATATTCGTATTGTAAAAGAATTTTTTTAATCATTTTTATATCTGCTGCAGAGATCACTGCTTTCAGTGACCGTCATGCTGAATTTGAGAAGCTGAACACAGAAATACTGGGAGTTTCTGTAGACAGTGTGGTATGCTTCTTGATGATGAATTACAATATTTCAACCTCTTCGTTGATGCTATTATATTCTGTCATTTGTATCAACTCCCTATTTGTGCTATTATTATGTTGTGTCTTTAAACAATTTTTTTTTTTATGCAATCTTTTTCTTAACCAGGCCTTATACTATGTATCTTTTAATCTTGTCCAAATGATTATTGGTCTGTCATATGTCATATGATCTGATTGCATATGGCCTTAGGTCATGTTAGTCTTACTTTAAGAAAGATGAGCAGCTAACCTTTTGTGATTGTTTTTTGAAACCTCAACATTCGTTAGACATTTTTTTTATATAGTTTTGCATGATGAAGCATGAGACGGAAGATACACTAACTTAAAAAGAATCTAGTGACTCGAATTCTGATCATTTTTAACACCTCTTTTGCTGAGAGATAGACACATAATTATTCGTGAAAACCTGATCTTTGGCAAGTTAATTATTATACATGCTAGTTTTGTGGCTTTAAGGTCTAAAAGTTTTCACTATAGCTTTGATGTACTTTTGTTGATGGGTAAATACGATAATGACATAAGTGTTTACTTTTTTGTAGTTCTCCCATCTTGCATGGGTCCAAACAGACAGAAAGTCCGGGGGTCTTGGTGATCTGAATTATCCGTTGGTTTCTGATGTGACCAAATCAATTTCAAAAGCTTTTAATGTGTTGATTGAAGACCAGGTATGCATTTGATGTTAGTTGCTAGTTTTTGGAACATTCGAACGCTAATGTGTCTGCTAAAATTGTGATTAGAGGTGGCTTTGTCACCATTTACTTATGAATGGTATGGTTCTGGTTCTGTTTTATAACCAATGGGTTAGGTTATAAAAAATGTTTATAAGGGAACGATTTGAGAGTTGCTGCCAAACTGTATCTTTTGTGTTTAAAACCTTTTATATCATTTATTCAAATAATATAAAATTGCTACCAAATTAATTTCATTGCATAGTGATATTTGACACAAAAATAATCTAAATTTGGGGTTAACCCAACTTGACCTAAAATATTGCCCTCTTTGACCCATAATCCAACATGTGGAAATTTTCACATCTGGTAGTTTTCTTCATATGTTTATTTCATCTATGTACTCATGGACTACATTATCATCTTTGATAGTGGTTTGTATAAGTTTATATGTTTTTTGTAATTGAGAATGCGTCATATAGAAAGACTGTCAATTAACGATAGTTGAGAATGTTGGGATTCGATGTGAATAACCACGACTATTGCCTGCACTAAGCAAAATGTTGGTAGATTACAGGAATGATAAACATGAATTTTTTTGTTGCATTATTAATTTTGTAGCCTAACCGCAGTTGTTAAAAGTTACATCGTTTTGTGGTGTCTACATTTTAGGGAATAGCATTGAGAGGGCTTTTCATTATTGACAAGGAAGGGGTTATTCAACACTCCACCATTAACAATCTTGCAATTGGTAGAAGTGTGGATGAAACCATGAGAACGCTTCAGGTAGTTAACTATCACCTTACTTGGCTTCATCCCAAGTATTTGATCGAACTTACGAATTCAGAATTGTCTCTTTTGTTTGGGTTCTTAGCATTTGCATTAGATTTGTTATAAATTAATGGCATCCACTTATATTGCCCTGTGACTGATGCTGTCTTAGTACGTCAAATCGGAGAGAAACCTCACCGTCAAATCGATATTGTTCTAGTCCATCAAATTGGAGACTGACTTCTCTCAAAACAACGATGTATTGAAGATCACCAACATTATGTGTCACACTCGTACACTGCGTTTCTTTTTCGTCCAACTCATTGTCAATTTAGACATATAGTTTGAAAGAGGCACCCACCATTATTTACTAGGTCTTTAACACTCGGTCGACAGTCACAACACACACACACACACACACATATACTATATAAAACTCATTATGATAAATGCAAACTATCATCAGAAGTTATATTACAAAATAAAACTCATTAAAAGAAAACTCATAAGTTGTCAGTGGGTTCCAAAATACTCATCAACTAGACAATCACATCGAAATTGGATAACCTAGTTTTTAAACGGATCAAAACAAACATAATAGTATACATACATATGGAGTTTTGTAACCTTTATCAGCTATTTAAAGTCTACCGTCTTCACCGACAACTAGTTCTTCGTTATATGAAGTTGCACCGGCCATTTGAAGGTCGAAAAGAACCGTATTCGTGAGAATACTTTTATGGAGTTGCCCTGCCATCTTGATGTTCATGTCGCTCAAGGACTGGTTGTCACAAGAATTGGTGGGGACTTTAGAGATCTAGTCGGGGGGTTATACACTTATACATTAGTTTCCACACGCATGTCTACTATTATGCTTTTTCTTTTGATTCGTTTAAAGAACTTTCTTATCTAATTTTGGTTGTCTAGTTGATGAGTATTTTGATACTATTGACAACTAATGAGTTTTATTTTGTAATACAAGTTCCGATGATGATTTTGCTTGTATCCTATTGATGAGCTTTCTTTTGGTATATGTATGTCTGTCAAAGAGTGAGTAAATAGTTGCGTATCTCTTTGAAACCGGTGTTTGAAATGGCAGACTGATTTGCATCAAAAAGAATCTGTGTATGTGAGAGTGACAGAGTGTTTGTGTTCATCGAATACGTGGTTGTGATCAAAGTCGGTCTCCGATTCGATGGAATATGACGGGCGTTGTTTTGACTGTGAAATTTCCTGGACTAAGATGACGTTAATTTTTCTGTCAATACAAGTCAAGGCCATTAGTTTATAATGAATGTTGTAGAAAACGTAGGTTCTTATATTCTAGACAATCCACCAGGAAATATCAACTTTAAACTGTCTGGTGAATGACACTGCTTATTTGCTTAGTATGGTCAAGCTTGTTTATTTTTTAGAGGCAGGTCTATAGCACTACTTGTTATTGGTTTTTGTATGTAGGCATTGCAATTTGTCCAAGAGAACCCTGATGAAGTATGTCCAGCTGGATGGAAGCCTGGGGAGAAGTCAATGAAGCCCGATCCAAAACTCAGCAAGGAATACTTCGCAGCAGTGTAATTTTTCCGAAACACTTGTCAACACAAACAGTTTCATTGAATGTATGATATTGGGTTATCAGAGCTGTTTTTTTCTCGACTAATAAAACTTACTACGAATGTATTCTACTGTTAAAGTTATAAGAAATCTATTGTTTGCATCTTTGAGGGCACACTCCAAAAAGTTTAAAATTTGCTTTGAGTTTTAAACATAGAAGCAAGTTTAGGTATTTCAAAAGTAATCTTGGAATGAGAAGTGTGTAAGAAAATTTCTGTTTTAGAATAAAATTTTTGCGAATTGCCTCGAGGTAACAGTATAGAGCTTGTTTTACGCCACCAGATTCAAGAGACGCTGAATACAAGTTATATAGTGTAGGCTGAGATATGTTGTGTTGTGTGGTGATAAGGTTTTGTATATATAGTTGGCCAAGGGTTGTGGTTTTGAATGTAATTTCTTCAGGATTGTCTTGCGGCAACCACCCCAAACTCGTTTTACACCACGAAATTTGTGATTTTGAATACAAGTTAATTATCTATTGTAGCCTTGTAGGTTAAGATATGTCGTGTATGGTGTGGCGATAAAGGTACTTATAGAGGGCCAAGGAAGGCTCTGCAACTCCTTTCTCTTAACCTTTGTGGTTGTATAATTCCTTTAGTCAAGTACCTTTCTATAATATGTGCCTACCTGTGTATAAGCCAAGATTGAGGAACACACTCTGAAAGCGTTTACAGATAGTAATGCTCATTTCTTTCTGTAGAGCCAATCTTATTATCATCTCGATCTGGGACCTTCTGCGGTGTACGGGTGGGGTTGCTGACTCTCTTTTGGCTGATTTTTACCGGATCCGAGATTCCAAGTTAAACTAACTAATACCTGAGATGGCAGGCCATCAATACAGTTACATAAGTCATTAAACGTTTTATTGTTGACAAGTTTGTTCTACATGAGTAGTTGTGGAAGTAGTTTTGGGTCATTTCAGATTATAACAAGTAATTTAATAAGTTTCATGAATTAAAATTGACTAAAACATAGACAGAGTTTTCATTGACTTGCAATGATAAAATAAAAAAATTGAAATTTGAAGGATTAATAAATGTGTTGCTCCAAATTTAGCTTAGATATTCCATATAGGAAAGGCCCCTACCCCTTTCAATTTCTTTCATTAGATTAGACAAGGCCCTCCCCTCATAAATCTATATCATATCTTTAGTCCTATCTTTTTCTAAAGAAGATACTTTTAATAACACATTTGGAGTGTCCAATAGAATCCACAAAATAAAAAAAGTTTGAAGAAAAGGAGCTCTACAAAATAAGAAATATGTAGCAAATTCAAAAACACTTCTTAGTGGCCATTTCCATGGATGCTTTAAAAGTAATTTTCAATATTGAAAGAAGACCAAAAAGTCACTCCAACGAATTCTTTATATCTAGAAGTGTTTTCTTTTTTAAGAAAACCATCTTTCAATAGAAGATTACTATTCATCATCTAAAATTAATTTTTCATCATAGTATAATATAATATAATTTGTTTATTTAGTATACAAAATGAAGTAATAAGACATGAATAAGGTAAATATAGTGAAGATACAAAAAACACCATTTCCCTCCATATATATATATATATATAGATATATGGTTGAAGATGAATTTAGAACGTTCCCAACGGGCTCGTCAGTTTACTCGTCGACAATTGAATAGTTAGTGTCTAGTCGCTTTACGGAATCACTTCCATTGGTCGCTTAGTCTTAACCGCCAAGCCAAAGATGAGTGGGTCCCATTTCAAATCCACAATTAGTTATTTTCTTCTTAATTATAATAATTGGTAAGATAATAAAAAAAGAATAAAGTGTTAAAATAGAGAGGAGGTATTATTCACATTTCACAGTGTGTGTCAATATGAAAATCACTTTACCATATGTCACCATTTGCGAGTTGTCTTAATAATACAAGTTACACTTCTCAAAATAGAAAACATCGAGTTTGTACTCCATTCAAAATCCGTTTCTATACTGAACTATAAAAAAATAATGGATTATTTTCTATTATTATTATTGCTGAAAAATCTTGCATTCATAAATAACTTTTATAAAACATGCACGTTATTTGCTATATATTTTTATCAATATTTCTATATTATATTATACAAAAATAGCATTTTATTTTTGAAAGTGTTAAAAAATATGTAATATTTTCACTTTTCACCCCTTAAAATATTTTTACATACACTACCCCTTTAACATTAATGATTAAATTACACTATCAATTCTTAATCTTTTAAAATATATTTATTAACCTTTTAAATCAATTACTTTTACATCAATTATCTATCTCATCCAATGTCGCTTCCACCACCAACAGTTGTCCCCACCACCACACCTTCGCCGTCACGACCACCGCCACATTGCACGAGTAACGTGTTAGTAAACATAAACATTTTTTAGAAAATGTCCGTAATTGTAATAGTTTAAAATCTTTTTCATTTTCTATGTTTTTGGTTAATGTATTCCAGTTCGATTGCGACTGATTGAACAACCCTAGCCACATTTATGATTCATGGCAGCTCCCCACCAGCATCCTCTGCTGCCAAAACAGTCACCTTTTGCTATAAAAACTAAAAAGTGTCATTATATGGGACGAAAAATATAAAATGTATAAACAAAATTTTAAGGCCCGTTTGTTTGTAGAAAATGGTTTTTAATTTTTTATTTATAATTTTTTTTTTCATTTTTAAAAAATAAATGAAAATTTTGAAAACGCGTTCTAATTAAAAAATGTCATTTTCATTTTCCATTTTAAATTAGAAAAACATATTAGATATGTGGGAGAGAGGGTGGGAGAGAGGGTGAATGAAAATGGAAAATGGAAAACAATAAAAAGGTGTTTTCAAGTTTTTCATTCAAAAGTGAAAAACATTGTTTTCTGTTTTCTTAGGGAATTTTTTTGGAAAACTATAATTAAAACGCGTTTTCTGTTTTCCAAGTTTTCTTGAAAAACAGAATTGTAAAACAATGGGTGTTTTCCGCAACCAAACGCATCCTTAAATTTCTAAGTCGTTTTTCTTTAAAATACTCTATCTCAAGTCAATCGTATCGTTTTAATTTCTTTTTTACTATAAAAGGTTCAATCTATTGTTTCTATTTTAATACGTAACTACATCTTGTACTAATTAACTAGATTTATGCCCGTGTCAAATACACGGATTGTTTATAATATTTTAAAGATAAGATAAATTATTAAATACATAAATTTAAATGTAAATAATGTAAGTAAAAACAAATTTAAAAGGATATACTTCTAGAACATTGAACAAATATATTGTATTTCATCTTATAAAATGTTTTTTTTAGACAATATTTCATATGTTGAAATTTTTTTAATTATTAAATGATGAAAAATTAAAAAAAAATTCTCAAGTTAATGACTAAAAATTGTAATAAAATATAAATTAAAGTATTTAGGGCTAAAAGGTGTAAACTATTGATGGAAAACCAAAAAAGTGTAATTTAGTGAGATTTTTTTTTCAAATACTAATATAAATCTCAATACATTAATATATTTGGATAATGATTATTAGGATTATAATGGCATAAGCGAGAGTCAATTTAATGAAATCGAACGATGTGATTGATCAATAAGTCATTAGTTTAATTGTCTTTTACTATATATTAAGATTAAGATGAGAGAAAAAGACAGGGTCATCCAAACTTTCAACAACCAACAAGAAGTTGGTCTAGTGGTTAGTTAATCACTTGGTGACATAAAGGTCCCAAGTTTGATCCCACTAAGGCCATTCCTTTAAGGTACCCAAACTCGATCCATTTGAACACATGAGCCCGTATGAGAAGTTTGCAGATAAAGAGCTCAGGTTTGATCCTGGACCTCAGGGTGTTCCCGCAAGAAGGATCACCCAAATGTCAACCTTGTGTGGGGTTAATCATTAATGGCATGGCACCCGAAAGGTACCCGAGATCAAGGTGTTTCCATCAATCTACATTTTTTGCGAATCCAAACGTTCGATACAGGAGAATCCTAATCCTTTCCCGGTTGCCTACTTTGTCACGTCTGAGGTGAAGATGACAAACATGTAATATTGTTATTTCCGTGATAGAAAAAATAAGTTATGCGACACTGATATGTTATATGAAACTCTAACTCAATCAATATTCCGCCATCATCTTAATTAGAGTATTATGAAAGTCATTAACTTCAAATAGTAACACATCTTAATTAGAGTATTATGTAAGATGTAATTAAGTTGACAAAAGCAAAAGCGACACCAAAGGTATAGTTTGCATTTGCACAACACAAAAAGGAATACTATTGCACTCCATTAACTTCACTATATACCTTTAATTAATAAACGTTTTTGGATCATATATATTATCCGCCAAACAATATTCAAAAATCAAAACCTCAAAAAAGACAATAATAGCAGCCGGTTACAATCCGGTAGCCCATTCCCACCATACTACTACAAAATCTATATCTTTTTTTTTCACACATTCCATTTTTAACATAATAACAAAAAAAAATAAAAATGATCATAGGCAAGCTTGCCATAGCTCTAACCATAATCTTCGCCATCTCCGTCATCATCCTCGCCGCCGAACTACTTTACGTCATCTACCGCCGTCGTTCTTTCCAAACTCAAACCCGGGTCGACCCATCCGGACCTCCAGAACAAAACCCAGATGGATCTTTAACTAATGATCATCACGTTATAGATGTTTTTAAAATGTTGGAAAGTACTAATGGACGGAATATTCTTTGTACTATAAAAGAAGAAGATAGAGAAGAACTGGATTCAAGCAGGTCATCATTAGTGACTGAAAAAGTGTCAATAGTGACTAAACATGTGTCGTTGCAAGAATTTCTTGAGGCGGAAGCGGCGGCGGAAAGAGTTGGTTTGAAGAAAGTTGGTGACGTGTCGCCGTATGATTCGCCGTTGTTTTTTACTCCGGTTGGGTCTCCGTCAAGGGATGACTGGGAATATGTTTCCCCGGTGACGATGGGAAACAGTGGTGTCACTAGAAGTTGCAAAATTTAGGGACGGTACGTGTAATTTCGAAAAGATGAGATCGAAAGATGTAATTTCGTGCAAATTACAGAAACCGTCCTTGTAATTAATTATATATTTTACTGTATCTCTATATATGTTTCTCTAGTGACCGGAAAGAGTAGTCACTAAAATGTAGCATATATATGGCGGGTAAAAAGATAGACTAGATTTTGTACTATGTTTAAGTTTAACATATAGTAGCATGTTAATTAGCTACTTTGAAATGTATGTTTGATATTCTGTCCGTAGGTATTAAATCGATAACTGACTCATTATCTTTTTATTATGATTTTAATTAATTTTAATAGTTATGGACTTGTGGTATCCGATATTATTTGATCACTTTGAGGTGTTCACGCGATTCATATGTATAATATCCAGCGAAGTTTTATATGTAAGTTGTAACGTGATAATGAGGCCTTAATTTGTGATGCGAAACCATAGACGAAGCTACCTCACAGGCGAGTAGAGGACGAAGGGGCGCACGTTGATTACCCCTTAATTGCTCTATGTGTTAAGTTCCTACATACTTGCAAGAGATTTGATCAATTTTAATGGGTGAGAGGGTGTAACTAGTTGGTTAATATCATGATCAGTTTCTGTAGCTAAAAGAATTGAAGTTTAAATGGTTTTGTGCTATAGATAATAACCGCACGTGCCAATCATCAATAGATGGATTGGTATATGGTGGAGCCTGAGACTGAGAGGTCTTGGGTTCAAACTTGGTGTGAGCAAAATGTTTCCAGGAATGAAGACAGGGGTTTCCCACAGGGGCGGATGTATACTTATATTACCGGGGGTAATGCCCCCTATGGAGCTCATAAAGATATCAGTTATTTATATAAATTTTTTTGTGAAAAGCGGAAACCTCATTAAAGTGCCCTCAGCCCATTTATTTAATGCCCCCAATTCTTATAATCTACGGTGTGGGAGAATAAGAGAGAGCACGGAACATCACACCATTCAATAACAAAATTAAAGGCCGCGTTTGGTTCGCAGATTCTGATGGAATCTGATGGAATTGGAATTGAATTCCATTCCTTAGTGCGTTTGGTTGCTCAATGATGAAGGAATATCATTTCTTTGGAATGTAAACATTCCCTCATTTGAGGGAATCTACATTCCATGGGGATGGAGGAAGGAATCTCATTCCGTCCGTCACTTAAATCTTTAAAAAATAAAAAACATTCCGTCAAATTCCATTCCATCAGATTCCAATTCCTTCAACAGATTCCATTCCTTTCCAAAACATTCTGTGAACCAAACGCGCCCTAACAGACAAAGCATCCCTCCTCCTGTTTCAAAGGCTTCATCAATTTGTTTGTTTCTAAATTGTTTAATTTGTGTCATATACTCATATTAGCTAATAACAACAGTTTGTTTATAAACGAATTAGTGATGAGATTTTGAAATCTTGTGTAAGTTGTTTGAAAAAAGGTACTTGCTAGATTCTTTAAATTTCGTGGCTGTTTCGAGGCTATTTCGAGACTATTTCGTTGACGTTTTTCAGCTTTTTTTATAGTCGTTTAATGGTTCGTATGATACGTCATACGTATCGGACATCAAGTAAGTTTTTTTTGCCCCCAGTTAAACAAATTCCTAGATCCGCCTCTGGTTTCCCAGTATAGGTTTCCTCTGAAATTAGAGTTGGGTATATGAAGATTCATGCCGCTGAGCCCAAATTTGCCCTTCAAAAAAAGGATATGAAACCTAATATTGTCGAGAATGGAGATGTGGGGTAAAAAAGCTGCTTCGAGAAACTGATTTCTAAATTGCAACAAGTATATAGATCGAACCTTTAAACTTTGTCTATATACACAAAGCTTTTCACTTGATTTTCCAATGTATTCGTGATAAGAGAAAAAAAAAAAAAAAAAACAAAAAAAAAAAAAAAAAAAAAAAAAAAAAAAAAAAAAAAATGACAAAATAAGAATAAGACAAAGAACCCCTTTCTCCCCTTCCTCTCTGCCTTTTGTCCCTCCCTCCCCGCTCACCCCCCTTTTCCCCCCCCCCCCCCCCCCCCCCCCCCCCCCCCCCCCCCCCCCCCCCCCCCCCCCCCCCCCCCCCCCCCCCCCCCCCCCCCCCCCCCCCCCCCCCCCCCCCCCCCCCCCCCCCCCCCCCCCCCCCCCCCCCCCCCCCCCCCCCCCCCCCCCCCCCCCCCCCCCCCCCCCCCCCCCCCCCCCCCCCCCCCCCCCCCCCCCCCCCCCCCCCCCCCCCCCCCCCCCCCCCCCCCCCCCCCCCCCCCCCCCCCCCCCCCCCCCCCCCCCCCCCCCCCCCCCCCCCCCCCCCCCCCCCCCCCCCCCCCCCCCCCCCCCCCCCCCCCCCCCCCCCCCCCCCCCCCCCCCCCCCCCCCCCCCCCCCCCCCCCCCCCCCCCCCCCCCCCCCCCCCCCCCCCCCCCCCCCCCCCCCCCCCCCCCCCCCCCCCCCCCCCCCCCCCCCCCCCCCCCCCCCCCCCCCCCCCCCCCCCCCCCCCCCCCCCCCCCCCCCCCCCCCCCCCCCCCCCCCCCCCCCCCCCCCCCCCCCCCCCCCCCCCCCCCCCCCCCCCCCCCCCCCCCCCCCCCCCCCCCCCCCCCCCCCCCCCCCCCCCCCCCCCCCCCCCCCCCCCCCCCCCCCCCCCCCCCCCCCCCCCCCCCCCCCCCCCCCCCCCCCCCCCCCCCCCCCCCCCCCCCCCCCCCCCCCCCCCCCCCCCCCCCCCCCCCCCCCCCCCCCCCCCCCCCCCCCCCCCCCCCCCCCCCCCCCCCCCCCCCCCCCCCCCCCCCCCCCCCCCCCCCCCCCCCCCCCCCCCCCCCCCCCCCCCCCCCCCCCCCCCCCCCCCCCCCCCCCCCCCCCCCCCCCCCCCCCCCCCCCCCCCCCCCCCCCCCCCCCCCCCCCCCCCCCCCCCCCCCCCCCCCCCCCCCCCCCCCCCCCCCCCCCCCCCCCCCCCCCCCCCCCCCCCCCCCCCCCCCCCCCCCCCCCCCCCCCCCCCCCCCCCCCCCCCCCCCCCCCCCCCCCCCCCCCCCCCCCCCCCCCCCCCCCCCCCCCCCCCCCCCCCCCCCCCCCCCCCCCCCCCCCCCCCCCCCCCCCCCCCCCCCCCCCCCCCCCCCCCCCCCCCCCCCCCCCCCCCCCCCCCCCCCCTCCCCCCCCTCTCGTCGATGAAAATGGGTTACCCCTTTTCAGAAGTAAGTTGTGGAACAAGGATGATGCTGATATGCTAAATAAGAATTATGGTAAGCTTTTTATTATGATTAATTAAAAAATTAGGGCACACTTCTTACGATTACTTATTTTATTTATTTTTTGGTTAACCACAGGGATGTATCCCAATTTGATTTCAATAAGGATTCACCATGGTGGGTTATTCACTAATCCTCCTGGTAGAGAGTATGTGATGGGCGAAGAGGTAATTTCTGATTATATTGACTCTGACCACTTTTCAGTCCACGAATTTAACTATCTTATTAAGAGATTAGGTTATGATAAGAAAGAGGTCATGTACTATCATTTTCTTAATCCTGAGAAAAATGATTTGGATAAGGGTCTGTTACCATTTGCTAGTGATAATGATTTCCCCCCCACTTCCCTCGTTTTCTCGCTTTCCCTCCCCCTGTTCTCCCCTCCCTCCTTTTTCTTCTATCCCCCTTTTGGGTTCTCCCCCCCCTATTCTCTCCTCCCCCCCCCCTTCCCCCCCTTCGCACCTTTCCCTTGTTCCCCCGTTTCACCGCTACCTCCCCGTTCCCACCCCTCCTCCCCTCCTTCTTTCTACCGCCTCGCCCCCGCCCCCCTCCTCAATAACACTTTCACCAATGGTCCCTGTGTTTGTCACTCTTTATTCTTTTTCCCCTGTGCTTTTTTTTTTTTTTTTTTTTTTTTTTTTTTTTTTTTTTTTTTTTTTTTTTTTTTTTTTTTTTTTTTTTTTTTTTTTTTTTTTTTTTTTTTTTTTTTTTTTTTTTTTTTTTTTTTTTTTTTTTTTTTTTTTTTTTTTTTTTTTTTTTTTTTTTTTTTTTTTTTTTTTTTTTTTTTTTTTTTTTTTTTTTTTTTTTTTTTTTTTTTTTTTTTTTTTTTTTTTTTTTTTTTTTTTTTTTTTTTTTTTTTTTTTTTTTTTTTTTTTTTTTTTTTTTTTTTTTTTTTTTTTTTTTTTTTTTTTTTTTTTTTTTTTTTTTTTTTTTTTTTTTTTTTTTTTTTTTTTTTTTTTTTTTTTTTTTTTTTTTTTTTTTTTTTTTTTTTTTTTTTTTTTTTTTTTTTTTTTTTTTTTTTTTTTTTTTTTTTTTTTTTTTTTTTTTTTTTTTTTTTTTTTTTTTTTTTTTTTTTTTTTTTTTTTTTTTTTTTTTTTTTTTTTTTTTTTTTTTTTTTTTTTTTTTTTTTTTTTTTTTTTTTTTTTTTTTTTTTTTTTTTTTTTTTTTTTTTTTTTTTTTTTTTTTTTTTTTTTTTTTTTTTTTTTTTTTTTTTTTTTTTTTTTTTTTTTTTTTTTTTTTTTTTTTTTTTTTTTTTTTTTTTTTTTTTTTTTTTTTTTTTTTTTTTTTTTTTTTTTTTTTTTTTTTTTTTTTTTTTTTTTTTTTTTTTTTTTTTTTTTTTTTTTTTTTTTTTTTTTTTTTTTTTTTTTTTTTTTTTTTTTTTTTTTTTTTTTTTTTTTTTTTTTTTTTTTTTTTTTTTTTTTTTTTTTTTTTTTTTTTTTTTTTTTTTTTTTTTTTTTTTTTTTTTTTTTTTTTTTTTTTTTTTTTTTTTTTTTTTTTTTTTTTTTTTTTTTTTTTTTTTTTTTTTTTTTTTTTTTTTTTTTTTTTTTTTTTTTTTTTTTTTTTTTTTTTTTTTTTTTTTTTTTTTTTTTTTTTTTTTTTTTTTTTTTTTTTTTTTTTTTTTTTTTTTTTTTTTTTTTTTTTTTTTTTTTTTTTTTTTTTTTTTTTTTTTTTTTTTTTTTTTTTTTTTTTTTTTTTTTTTTTTTTTTTTTTTTTTTTTTTTTTTTTTTTTTTTTTTTTTTTTTTTTTTTTTTTTTTTTTTTTTTTTTTTTTTTTTTTTTTTTTTTTTTTTTTTTTTTTTTTTTTTTTTTTTTTTTTTTTTTTTTTTTTTTTTTTTTTTTTTTTTTTTTTTTTTTTTTTTTTTTTTTTTTTTTTTTTTTTTTTTTTTTTTTTTTTTTTTTTTTTTTTTTTTTTTTTTTTTTTTTTTTTTTTTTTTTTTTTTTTTTTTTTTTTTTTTTTTTTTTTTTTTTTTTTTTTTTTTTTTTTTTTTTTTTTTTTTTTTTTTTTTTTTTTTTTTTTTTTTTTTTTTTTTTTTTTTTTTTTTTTTTTTTTTTTTTTTTTTTTTTTTTTTTTTTTTTTTTTTTTTTTTTTTTTTTTTTTTTTTTTTTTTTTTTTTTTTTTTTTTTTTTTTTTTTTTTTTTTTTTTTTTTTTTTTTTTTTTTTTTTTTTTTTTTTTTTTTTTTTTTTTTTTTTTTTTTTTTTTTTTTTTTTTTTTTTTTTTTTTTTTTTTTTTTTTTTTTTTTTTTTTTTTTTTTTTTTTTTTTTTTTTTTTTTTTTTTTTTTTTTTTTTTTTTTTTTTTTTTTTTTTTTTTTTTTTTTTTTTTTTTTCGAAGAGCTAGCACGGGTTAAGCTTAACACAAGACTTTACATAATGCTCGAGACTTTAATCGCTTAATTAGTTTAGGCTACTCTTTCACCTAAGCTAATCACACATCATCTTTTACTTTAGGGCCCTTAACGTGCACGTGAACATGGCATTCCTAATCAAGGACTAGTGACTAGGTGATCAAGCCACACATGCAAACATATATCATATCATTTCATCATTTCATGCATACATAATCATTTCATCATTTCATGCATTTATAATCATTTCATCATCTCATGCATATAATCATTTCATCATTCATGCATATAATCATTTCATCATTTCATGCATTTATAATCATTTCATCATTTCATGCATTTATAATCATTTCATCATTTCATGCATATAATCATTTCATCATTTCATGCATATAATCATTTCATCATTTCATGCATTTATAATCATTTCATCATTTCATGCATTATAATCATTTCATCATTTCATGCATTATAATCATTTCATCATTTCATGCATATAATCATTTCATCATTTCATGCATTTATAATCATTTCATCATTCATGCATATAATCATTTCATCATTTCATGCATATAATCATTTCATCATTTCATGCATTTATAATCATTTCATCATTTCATGCATATAATCATTTCATCATTTCATGCATATAATCATTTCATCATTTCATGCATATAATCATTTCATCATTTCATGCATTATAATCATTTCATCATTCATGCATTTATAATCATTTCATCATTTCATGCATTTATAATCATTTCATCATTCATGCATTTATAATCATTTCATCATTCATGCATATAATCATTTCATCATTTCATGCATTTATAATCATTTCATCATTCATGCATTTATAATCATTTCATCATTTCATGCATATAATCATTTCATCATTTCATGCATTTATAATCATTTCATCATTTCATGCATTTATAATCATTTCATCATTTCATGCATTTATAATCATTTCATCATTTCATGCATATAATCATTTCATCATTTCATGCATATAATCATTTCATCATTTCATGCATATAATCATTTCATCATTTCATGCATTTATAATCATTTCATCATTTCATGCATTTATAATTACTTTCATTTAATTCACTTTACTTCATTTCATATTAAACACATAAGCATTTAATCACCTAATCCTTTATAAGGCACATAAACATAATAGACCTAACGTTAACTAACGGAAAGTCAAATAGTCAAACATAAAACGTTTGGGATGTTACAATTACCTCCCCCTTAAGAGGATTCCGTCCTCGGAATCGCCTCAGAAGTGAACAAATCTGGATATCTCTCCTTCATCACCGACTCGGTCTCCCAAGTTAAACTTTCACCGTGGTTATGCTTCCATTTTATCAACACGAGATCAATCAACTTTCGGCGAAGTTTCTTTTGCTTTCTTTCGAGTATCGCTACAGGTTCATCCACTATTCTTTTCTGAGGATTAATGCTCACATCCTCAATTGGAATAACACTCGACTCATTGGCCAAACACTTCCTCAAATACGAAACATGAAATGTGTGATGAATTCCATCCAATTCTGGGGGTAGTTCCAATTGATAAGCTACATCCTTGATACGCTTCAGAATTTTGAAAGGTCCTATGAAACGTGGGCTTAGCTTTCCCTTCTTTCCAAAACGAATTACTCCTTTCCATGGAGAAACTTTCAGCATTACCAAATCACCAACTTGGAACTCAATTGGCTTCCTTTTCTTGTCGGCATAAGTCTTTTGTCGTTCTCTAGCCACGCGAAGTGCTTCCTTTGCCACATTAACTTTTTCAGCTGAGATTTCAATGATTTCAGGACCCGTAAACTGCTTTTCACCGGGTTCCATCCAACAACTCGGAGTCCTACATCTCCTACCATAAAGCATTTCAAATGGTGGCATTCCGATACTTGCATGGTGGCTGTTATTATAAGTGAATTCGATCAATTTCAAGTGTTCATCCCATGCTCCACCATAGTCTAATACACAAGCTCTCAACATGTCTTCCAACGTTTGTATGGTCCTTTCACTTTGCCCATCAGTTTGAGGGTGATAGGCGGTGCTCAAATTAACTCTAGTACCTAACTCTCGCTGAAGACCCTTCCAAAAGTTAGACACGAATCTCGTGTCTCGGTCCGAAACAATGGATAAAGGAACACCATGCTTTGCCACGATCTCATCCACATACATCTTTGCCATCTTAGTTAATGGTACATCTTGTCTTGTTGCCAAGAAATGAGCACTCTTTGTCAATCTATCCACAATAACCCATACCATGTCATTTCCTTTCGGTGTTCTTGGTAGTTTGGTCACAAAATCCATAGTAATATGGTCCCATTTCCATTCCGGAATCTCCAATTGATGCAACATTCCATATGGCTTTTTGTGATCAGCTTTCACACGTGCACACGTCAAACATCTTTCCACAAAATGAGCAACTTCTCCCTTAATGTTTGGCCACCAATAGATGGGCTTCAAATCTGCATACATCTTGGTAATACCTGGATGGACTGAATATCTTGACCTATGAGCTTCTTCAAGGATCAATTCTCGGTTACCACCAAGCAATGGTACCCATATTCGACCCTTATAAGTCTTAAATCCACGGCTGTTCGTCTCCATCACAAGTCTTCTCTTCTTTCCAATACTCTCATTATCGATATTATCCTTCATTAAAGCCTTAACTTGTGCTTCCTTGATGCGGTCGAGTAACCCCGACTTGGCTTGAACAACCATGCTCATCAATCTACAAGAAAAATTCTGCACTTTCCTACTTAATGCATCCGCTACCACATTGGCTTTACCAGGATGATATTTAATCTCACAATCATAATCTTTCAGAAGTTCTCAACATGTCTTCCAACGTTTGTATGGTCCTTTCACTTTGCCCATCAGTTTGAGGGTGATAGGCGGTGCTCAAATTAACTCTAGTACCTAACTCTCGCTGAAGACCCTTCCAAAAGTTAGACACGAATCTCGTGTCTCGGTCCGAAACAATGGATAAAGGAACACCATGCTTTGCCACGATCTCATCCACATACATCTTTGCCATCTTAGTTAATGGTACATCTTGTCTTGTTGCCAAGAAATGAGCACTCTTTGTCAATCTATCCACAATAACCCATACCATGTCATTTCCTTTCGGTGTTCTTGGTAGTTTGGTCACAAAATCCATAGTAATATGGTCCCATTTCCATTCCGGAATCTCCAATTGATGCAACATTCCATATGGCTTTTTGTGATCAGCTTTCACACGTGCACACGTCAAACATCTTTCCACAAAATGAGCAACTTCTCCCTTAATGTTTGGCCACCAATAGATGGGCTTCAAATCTGCATACATCTTGGTAATACCTGGATGGACTGAATATCTTGACCTATGAGCTTCTTCAAGGATCAATTCTCGGTTACCACCAAGCAATGGTACCCATATTCGACCCTTATAAGTCTTAAATCCACGGCTGTTCGTCTCCATCACAAGTCTTCTCTTCTTTCCAATACTCTCATTATCGATATTATCCTTCATTAAAGCCTTAACTTGTGCTTCCTTGATGCGGTCGAGTAACCCCGACTTGGCTTGAACAACCATGCTCATCAATCTACAAGAAAAATTCTGCACTTTCCTACTTAATGCATCCGCTACCACATTGGCTTTACCAGGATGATATTTAATCTCACAATCATAATCTTTCAGAAGTTCCATCCATCTCCTTTGCCTTACATTCATTTCCTTTTGTGAGAACACATATTGCAAACTCTTATGATCCGTAAACAATGTACATTTGGTGCCATATAAGTAATGCCTCCACAACTTCAAAGCAAACACTACTGCAGCCAATTCAAGATCATGGGTCGGGTAATTCTTTTCATGAGGCTTCAACTGACGTGAAGCATATGCAATAACCTTGTCCCTTTGCATAAGGACACAACCCAAACCTGAAATAGAAGCATCACTATAAACAACAAGATCATCAGTACCTTCGGGTAAGGCTAGGACAGGAGCTTCACATAACTTTGTCTTAAGCGTTTGAAAGGCCTTTTCTTGAGCTTCCGTCCATACAAACTTTACTCCTTTCTTTGTCAATTCAGTCATTGGTTTAGCTATTCGGGAGAAATCTTGAATAAACCTCCTATAATAGCCAGCTAAACCGAGAAAACTCTTAATCTCTGTGGGTGTCTTTGGCTGTTCCCATTTAGATACAGCTTCAATCTTGGCAGGATCAACTTTAATACCTTCAGAAGAGATAACATGCCCGAGAAATTGAACTTCTCGGAGCCAGAATTCACACTTGGAGAATTTTGCATATAACCTTTTCTCCCTAAGAACCTCAAGAACAGCTCTTAAGTGCTCACGGTGCTCGGCTTCGGACTTTGAATAAATTAGAATATCGTCAATGAAGACAATCACAAAATGATCTAAGAATGGGCGACATACCCGATTCATTAAATCCATAAAAGCGGCTGGAGCATTTGTCAACCCAAAAGGCATGACAAGAAACTCATAGTGCCCATAACGTGTACGAAAAGCTGTCTTGGCCACATCTTCCTTTTTGACTTTTAATTGATGATAGCCAGACCGCAAATCAATCTTAGAGAAGTAAGAAGCACCATGGAGCTGATCAAAAAGATCATCAATACGCGGAAGAGGATACTTATTCTTAACCGTTCGTTTATTCAACTCACGGTAGTCTATGCACATGCGCATAGAACCGTCTTTCTTTTTGACAAAAAGAACCGGAGCTCCCCAAGGCGAGGAACTTGGTTGTATGAAACCTTTGTCAAGTAGCTCTTGAAGCTGGGACATTAACTCTTTCATTTCTGTGGGAGCTAAACGATATGGTGCTTTTGCAATAGGAGTAGCACCGGGTACGAGATCAATCTGAAAGATGACCTCTCGGTCGGGAGGAATACCGGGAAGATCATCCGGAAAGACATCAGAAAATTCAGAAACTACATCAACATTAGGGATCGGAGACTTCCCTTTTCGTGTATCGAAAAGCTGTCTTGGCCACATCTTCCTTTTTGACTTTTAATTGATGATAGCCAGACCGCAAATCAATCTTAGAGAAGTAAGAAGCACCATGGAGCTGATCAAAAAGATCATCAATACCTTCGGGTAAGGCTAGGACAGGAGCTTCACATAACTTTGTCTTAAGCGTTTGAAAGGCCTTTTCTTGAGCTTCCGTCCATACAAACTTTACTCCTTTCTTTGTCAATTCAGTCATTGGTTTAGCTATTCGGGAGAAATCTTGAATAAACCTCCTATAATAGCCAGCTAAACCGAGAAAACTCTTAATCTCTGTGGGTGTCTTTGGCTGTTCCCATTTAGATACAGCTTCAATCTTGGCAGGATCAACTTTAATACCTTCAGAAGAGATAACATGCCCGAGAAATTGAACTTCTCGGAGCCAGAATTCACACTTGGAGAATTTTGCATATAACCTTTTCTCCCTAAGAACCTCAAGAACAGCTCTTAAGTGCTCACGGTGCTCGGCTTCGGACTTTGAATAAATTAGAATATCGTCAATGAAGACAATCACAAAATGATCTAAGAATGGGCGACATACCCGATTCATTAAATCCATAAAAGCGGCTGGAGCATTTGTCAACCCAAAAGGCATGACAAGAAACTCATAGTGCCCATAACGTGTACGAAAAGCTGTCTTGGCCACATCTTCCTTTTTGACTTTTAATTGATGATAGCCAGACCGCAAATCAATCTTAGAGAAGTAAGAAGCACCATGGAGCTGATCAAAAAGATCATCAATACGCGGAAGAGGATACTTATTCTTAACCGTTCGTTTATTCAACTCACGGTAGTCTATGCACATGCGCATAGAACCGTCTTTCTTTTTGACAAAAAGAACCGGAGCTCCCCAAGGCGAGGAACTTGGTTGTATGAAACCTTTGTCAAGTAGCTCTTGAAGCTGGGACATTAACTCTTTCATTTCTGTGGGAGCTAAACGATATGGTGCTTTTGCAATAGGAGTAGCACCGGGTACGAGATCAATCTGAAAGATGACCTCTCGGTCGGGAGGAATACCGGGAAGATCATCCGGAAAGACATCAGAAAATTCAGAAACTACATCAACATTAGGGATCGGAGACTTCCCTTTTCGTGTATCGATAACATAGGCAAGAAAGTGATTCTTGTTATGCCGAATGCAATTGAGAGCCTTCATCAAATTAATAATCTTTATGCTCCCCTTCTTCTTATCTCCATAAACGGAAATGACCTCACCATCCGGAGTAGCGAATCGTACAACCTTTTGAGAACATATAATAGTAGCATCATTTTGAGACAACCAATCCATACCTATCACTATATCAAAACCGGCTAGAGTGGTAGGCAATAGTTGAACCGGAAAAGAGCGGCCTTCAATCTCAATAGAACAATCATCATAACCTACTTGAATGTCACTAATAGTACCATTAGCAATTTCAACCTCTATAGAGCAATCAAGAGGAGTAGCGACCCTATCAAGCTTAGGAGCAAATAAAGTGGACACAAAAGATCTATTTGCACCCGAATCAAAAAGTACAGAAGCAGGTTTTGAGTTAACAAGAAATGTACCGCTTACTACCTCGTCGTTATCCTTGGCAGCTTCAACTGTCAGCTGAAAGGCTCGAGCTTTAGGCTTTTGAACAGCCGTCTTCTTTCCCTCATCTCTTCCTTGTGGGCAGTCTTTGATGAAATGACCGGTTTGTTGGCACCGGTAGCACTTTGGCTTGTCTTTGCATTCTGAAGTAGGATGACCCGTACCACCACAAGTATTACACCTTCGGGTCTTATCTGAACATGGACCCGAATGAGGCGCCTTACAAGTACCACACCAATTCTTAGGCTTGGCATAGTTGCTGCCCCCACCTCTTGAAAATGAACCTTTCTTGAACTTCCTATTAGATCCATTTGACCCATCATGCTTCCTTTTCGAACTTGGTTGCTTGTCATCATTAGCTTTTACTGCAACCCTTTCACCTTTGAAGTCATCATCCAGCCTCTTGGACTCCTTAATCGCAGCAGACAATGTAGTATGTTGCCTACAAAGGCCACGATAGCTAGCGGGGAGACCATCACAATATGCTTCAATTTGATCAATTTCCCTTGGCACCATACGACCTACAAATTGTAATTTTTCTGTAAACGAGCGAGCATACTCACCTATGGCACCGGGCTTAGCAATCAAAGCTCTGAATTCCTTCTCAATTAGCCTCAACTCTCGAGTACCCACATATTCTTCCAAAAACTTTTCCTTGAATGTATCCCAAGGCATAGCAGCAAGTACTTCGGGAGTTAATGAAACAGTAGCAGATCTCCACCAATTCCGGGCATTCTTTGTCAACACCCGGGTAGCACATAATACTTTCATATCATCAGGACAGTAGCATGAAGCAAACACTACTTCGGTGTCAGTAAGCCATTCCATGGCGCCCACTGCATCAAGAGTGCCATCAAACTCCTTGGCACCACACTTCTTAAAGCTCTCATATTTGAAGTTATGAACACGAGGAGCACGAGGCGCCACTACATTTCCCGTACCATTCACTTCAGCAACAATGTTTCCAGGGGCAACCTGTGATCTTACCAATGATGGCTCGCTACGGTTTGAGCGGTTGGAGTAATTCCCATCCGTATGCTCATACCGTTGCAAGCTAGCTTCTCTTTCAGCCCTAAGTTGATTCAACTCTTCTTCATTCCTCAACAAGAGAGCTCGAATAGCCCTCAACTCTTCATGCATTTCAGCTTGAGTAGGAATTTGTTCAATCACTGGGTTAGCTCTTTCAATCTCAGACCTTGTGGGTTGTGCATCTGGAAATGGCCTTCGAGGAGGCCTTTGGTTAACACCATTACCAGTCCCATTTTGATTAGCCGGAGCATTGCTGGCATTAGCTCCATCTCTTTGACTGCTAGCACGAGTATTTACCATCTTTCTACAATTTAGTAGCGATTGTTAGAGATGAATCGAATGAGAACAATGTAAGGTTAGGCCTACTAAATTACACAAGCATACCATAATCTTATACAAGCCATAAACCTACACTCACACTCATCCCAACCCGTCCTAAACGTATTGTCATCATAAAGCTAAAGCATTACTACCTAAGCCAATCATTTCTCATACGGTTTAAGTCCAAAATCCTATGGTCTTGGTCGAATTTTGGTTCACTTAAACCATTTCTCTGATACCAACTTGTAACACCCGTCGTTTAAAAACTTGGATTTTTCAAAACTTTGCCAAACGGCGTTTAAAATAAGCGGAAAGGATCACTTTCAAAATCTGCCCCATCCGTAACGGATGGTACCTTTAAAATTTGGTGTTACTACTAGCATCATCAAAACAATAAAAGTAAATCCAAGCTTTGGCACCAACATAAATGCCACATTAATACAAGTCTTTAATCATAAATGAAATAGCCAAACATGAGGCTAAAAGGAAGTCTAAGCGTTTAATGTCTTTACTAAGCTTCTTTATTCGTCTACCCAAGTCTCACCAAGCTAATCCTCGCCTAGCTCAAACTTGATTATCCTGAAGGCACAACATTTTCAAAGAACAAGTGTTAGCTAATAAAATTAGCTAAGTAAGATAACATAACTTGAAAACATTTGCCATTTAAATATATTAACAAAACCATCTTTTAATGTTAATATCACATACATATAGATCATTGCACACATATCTTATCATAACACAATAGGGTCATCATATACCTAATGTGCCTAACTTTTCTTTCTTTATTTCTTTGCCAAGACGTAGGCTAAGTGACTTATGCCACTTGCATAGGGATGTGGGGTTGTGTGTAGGCGGTCATAGACCATACATGGAGTCCTCACACCCGACATGATGGGTAAACCAATAGGTGGTCCATCGGCGTCGTTAAGGAATGACAAAGTCAATCCAACTGAATAAACCGTTTATGCCTTTACGCATTGGTGGTTAGTTACTTCACCCGGAATACTCAAACATAACTATGCCACAAGGAGCAACTCAAGTGACCACGTACGCACCAGCCCCGAAGAGCTAGCACGGGTTAAGCTTAACACAAGACTTTACATAATGCTCGAGACTTTAATCGCTTAATTAGTTTAGGCTACTCTTTCACCTAAGCTAATCACACATCATCTTTTACTTTAGGGCCCTTAACGTGCACGTGAACATGGCATTCCTAATCAAGGACTAGTGACTAGGTGATCAAGCCACACATGCAAACATATATCATATCATTTCATCATTTCATACATACATAATCATTTCATCATTTCATGCATTTATAATCATTTCATCATTCATGCATTATAATCATTTCATCATTCATACATACATAATCATTTCATCATTTCATACATACATAATCATTTCATCATTTCATACATACATAATCATTTCATCATTTCATGCATCATAATCATTTCATCATTTCATACATACATAATCATTTCATCATTTCATACATCATAATCATTTCATCATTTCATACATACATAATCATTTCATCATTTCATACATACATAATCATTTCATCATTTCATACATCATAATCATTTCATCATTTCATACATACATAATCATTTCATCATTTCATACATCATAATCATTTCATCATTTCATACATACATAATCATTTCATCATTTCATACATACATAATCATTTCATCATTTCATACATCATAATCATTTCATCATTTCATACATACATAATCATTTCATCATTTCATACATACATAATCATTTCATCATTTCATACATACATAATCATTTCATCATTTCATACATACATAATCATTTCATCATCTCATACATACATAATCATTTCATCATTTCATACATACATAATCATTTCATCATTTCATACATACATAATCATTTCATCATTTCATACATATAATCATTTCATCATTTCATACATCATAATCATTTCATCATTTCATACATACATAATTATTTCATCATTTCATACATACATAATCATTTCATCATTTCATACATACATAATCATTTCATCATTTCATACATACATAATCATTTCATCATTTCATACATACATAATCATTTCATCATTTCATACATACATAATCATTTCATCATTTCATACATACATAATCATTTCATCATTCATACATAATAATCATTTCATCATTTCATACATACATAATCATTTCATCATTTCATACATACATAATCATTTCATCATTTCATACATACATAATCATTTCATCATTTCATACATTTATAATCATTTCATCATCTCATGCATATAAAGTATCTTATAGTGCTTGCTAAGTGCTCCCGACAACCTAGAATGAATATAAGATCGAAATATAAGCTAAACGAAATGTTTTGTGAAAACTGGACAAGAGGTGCGCCGCACCTCCCCTTTGGTGCGTCGCATAAAATGATCAGAAATTCTGAACATATGAATTGTGCGCCGCACCTACCCTTGGTGCGTCGCATAAAATGATCAGAAATTCTGAACACGTGAAGGTGCGCCGCACCTACCCTTGGTGCGTCGCAAATCGGGCCTTTGGCTGAACACCATTTTTCCAAAATGGCCTGTGGTGCGCCGCACCACCCTACTGGTGCGTCGCACCTGGAGTGTCGACCAGAAACCTAATCTTTGTTCTATGATCAAACGAATTCCATATGAACCCATACCCCAAATCCAACCTGGGGACTTAAAATTAATCCTTTTAATTGCACTTTCATCAACTCAAACCATCCTATTAATCCCTTAATCCTTTACATCATAAATCAATCTTTAAAACACCCGAATAACATGAATTCAATAAACGTTTGATCAAATAACCCAACCCAAACCCTATGGCCTGGATCGAAATCACTACTAAGACATACATGATCAGATTTAAGAGTAAGATCAGCCATAATACCTGTAGATGACTTTGAGGATTCGAAATCTTAATCAAACTTGCTCAAAACGACACGAAACGATTGATTCTTGGAGGAAACTTGTCTTGAGAGGGAGGGGATCTGTTCCTAGGGCTTAATCACGAAATTCTGCAGCTATTGGGGTCTCACTAGACCTTAAACTCCTGACCATAAGTTTCCTTTAGTGCCCATAGGCCCCTCGACTTCCTAAACTTTACTTTCGTAGCTTAATTAACTTACCGGGAGACTTAACGATCTAACAAGCACTTAACTTTCATACTTTACTTTAAATTACTTTCAAATGGTGGCATTCCGATACTTGCATGGTGGCTGTTATTATAAGTGAATTCGATCAATTTCAAGTGTTCATCCCATGCTCCACCATAGTCTAATACACAAGCTCTCAACATGTCTTCCAACGTTTGTATGGTCCTTTCACTTTGCCCATCAGTTTGAGGGTGATAGGCGGTGCTCAAATTAACTCTAGTACCTAACTCTCGCTGAAGACCCTTCCAAAAGTTAGACACGAATCTCGTGTCTCGGTCCGAAACAATGGATAAAGGAACACCATGCTTTGCCACGATCTCATCCACATACATCTTTGCCATCTTAGTTAATGGTACATCTTGTCTTGTTGCCAAGAAATGAGCACTCTTTGTCAATCTATCCACAATAACCCATACCATGTCATTTCCTTTCGGTGTTCTTGGTAGTTTGGTCACAAAATCCATAGTAATATGGTCCCATTTCCATTCCGGAATCTCCAATTGATGCAACATTCCATATGGCTTTTTGTGATCAGCTTTCACACGTGCACACGTCAAACATCTTTCAACAAAATGAGCAACTTCTCCCTTAATGTTTGGCCACCAATAGATGGGCTTCAAATCTGCATACATCTTGGTAATACCTGGATGGACTGAATATCTTGACCTATGAGCTTCTTCGAGGATCAATTCTCGGTTACCACCAAGCAATGGTACCCATATTCGACCCTTATAAGTCTTAAATCCACGGCTGTTCGTCTCCATCACAAGTCTTCTCTTCTTTCCAATACTCTCATTATCGATATTATCCTTCATTAAAGCCTTAACTTGTGCTTCCTTGATGCGGTCGAGTAACCCCGACTTGGCTTGAACAACCATGCTCATCAATCTACAAGAAAAATTCTGCACTTTCCTACTTAGTGCATCCGCTACCACATTGGCTTTACCAGGATGATATTTAATCTCACAATCATAATCTTTCAGAAGTTCCATCCATCTCCTTTGCCTTACATTCATTTCCTTTTGTGAGAACACATATTGCAAACTCTTATGATCCGTAAACAATGTACATTTGGTGCCATATAAGTAATGCCTCCACAACTTCAAAGCAAACACTACTGCAGCCAATTCAAGATCATGGGTCGGGTAATTCTTTTCATGAGGCTTCAACTGACGTGAAGCATATGCAATAACCTTGTCCCTTTGCATAAGGACACAACCCAAACCTGAAATAGAAGCATCACTATAAACAACAAGATCATCAGTACCTTCGGGTAAGGCTAGGACAGGAGCTTCACATAACTTTGTCTTAAGCGTTTGAAAGGCCTTTTCTTGAGCTTCCGTCCATACAAACTTTACTCCTTTCTTTGTCAATTCAGTCATTGGTTTAGCTATTCGGGAGAAATCTTGAATAAACCTCCTATAATAGCCAGCTAAACCGAGAAAACTCTTAATCTCTGTGGGTGTCTTTGGCTGTTCCCATTTAGATACAGCTTCAATCTTGGCAGGATCAACTTTAATACCTTCAGAAGAGATAACATGCCCGAGAAATTGAACTTCTCGGAGCCAGAATTCACACTTGGAGAATTTTGCATATAACCTTTTCTCCCTAAGAACCTCAAGAACAGCTCTTAAGTGCTCACGGTGCTCGGCTTCGGACTTTGAATAAATTAGAATATCGTCAATGAAGACAATCACAAAATGATCTAAGAATGGGCGACATACCCGATTCATTAAATCCATAAAAGCGGCTGGAGCATTTGTCAACCCAAAAGGCATGACAAGAAACTCATAGTGCCCATAACGTGTACGAAAAGCTGTCTTGGCCACATCTTCCTTTTTGACTTTTAATTGATGATAGCCAGACCGCAAATCAATCTTAGAGAAGTAAGAAGCACCATGGAGCTGATCAAAAAGATCATCAATACGCGGAAGAGGATACTTATTCTTAACCGTTCGTTTATTCAACTCACGGTAGTCTATGCACATGCGCATAGAACCGTCTTTCTTTTTGACAAAAAGAACCGGAGCTCCCCAAGGCGAGGAACTTGGTTGAATGAAACCTTTGTCAAGTAGCTCTTGAAGCTGGGACATTAACTCTTTCATTTCTGTGGGAGCTAAACGATATGGTGCTTTTGCAATAGGAGTAGCACCGGGTACGAGATCAATCTGAAAGATGACCTCTCGGTCGGGAGGAATACCGGGAAGATCATCCGGAAAGACATCAGAAAATTCAGAAACTACATCAACATTAGGGATCGGAGACTTCCCTTTTCGTGTATCGATAACATAGGCAAGAAAGTGATTCTTGTTATGCCGAATGCAATTGAGAGCCTTCATCAAATTAATAATCTTTATGCTCCCCTTCTTCTTATCTCCATAAACGGAAATGACCTCACCATCCGGAGTAGCGAATCGTACAACCTTTTGAGAACATATAATAGTAGCATCATTTTGAGACAACCAATCCATACCTATCACTATATCAAAACCGGCTAGAGTGGTAGGCAATAGTTGAACCGGAAAAGAGCGGCCTTCAATCTCAATAGAACAATCATCATAACCTACTTGAATGTCACTAATAGTACCATTAGCAATTTCAACCTCTATAGAGCAATCAAGAGGAGTAGCGACCCTATCAAGCTTAGGAGCAAATAAAGTGGACACAAAAGATCTATTTGCACCCGAATCAAAAAGTACAGAAGCAGGTTTTGAGTTAACAAGAAATGTACCGCTTACTACCTCGTCGTTATCCTTGGCAGCTTCAACTGTCAGCTGAAAGGCTCGAGCTTTAGGCTTTTGAACAGCCGTCTTCTTTCCCTCATCTCTTCCTTGTGGGCAGTCTTTGATGAAATGACCGGTTTGTTGGCACCGGTAGCACTTTGGCTTGTCTTTGCATTCTGAAGTAGGATGACCCGTACCACCACAAGTATTACACCTTCGGGTCTTATCTGAACATGGACCCGAATGAGGCGCCTTACAAGTACCACACCAATTCTTAGGCTTGGCATAGTTGCTGCCCCCACCTCTTGAAAATGAACCTTTCTTGAACTTCCTATTAGATCCATTTGACCCATCATGCTTCCTTTTCGAACTTGGTTGCTTGTCATCATTAGCTTTTACTGCAACCCTTTCACCTTTGAAGTCATCATCCAGCCTCTTGGACTCCTTAATCGCAGCAGACAATGTAGTATGTTGCCTACAAAGGCCACGATAGCTAGCGGGGAGACCATCACAATATGCTTCAATTTGATCAATTTCCCTTGGCACCATACGACCTACAAATTGTAATTTTTCTGTAAACGAGCGAGCATACTCACCTATGGCACCGGGCTTAGCAATCAAAGCTCTGAATTCCTTCTCAATTAGCCTCAACTCTCGAGTACCCACATATTCTTCCAAAAACTTTTCCTTGAATGTATCCCAAGGCATAGCAGCAAGTACTTCGGGAGTTAATGAAACAGTAGCAGATCTCCACCAATTCCGGGCATTCTTTGTCAACACCCGGGTAGCACATAATACTTTCATATCATCAGGACAGTAGCATGAAGCAAACACTACTTCGGTGTCAGTAAGCCATTCCATGGCGCCCACTGCATCAAGAGTGCCATCAAACTCCTTGGCACCACACTTCTTAAAGCTCTCATATTTGAAGTTATGAACACGAGGAGCACGAGGCGCCACTACATTTCCCGTACCATTCACTTCAGCAACAATGTTTCCAGGGGCAACCTGTGATCTTACCAATGATGGCTCGCTACGGTTTGAGCGGTTGGAGTAATTCCCATCCGTATGCTCATACCGTTGCAAGCTAGCTTCTCTTTCAGCCCTAAGTTGATTCAACTCTTCTTCATTCCTCAACAAGAGAGCTCGAATAGCCCTCAACTCTTCATGCATTTCAGCTTGAGTAGGAATTTGTTCAATCACTGGGTTAGCTCTTTCAATCTCAGACCTTGTGGGTTGTGCATCTGGAAATGGCCTTCGAGGAGGCCTTTGGTTAACACCATTACCAGTCCCATTTTGATTAGCCGGAGCATTGCTGGCATTAGCTCCATCTCTTTGACTGCTAGCACGAGTATTTACCATCTTTCTACAATTTAGTAGCGATTGTTAGAGATGAATCGAATGAGAACAATGTAAGGTTAGGCCTACTAAATTACACAAGCATACCATAATCTTATACAAGCCATAAACCTACACTCACACTCATCCCAACCCGTCCTAAACGTATTGTCATCATAAAGCTAAAGCATTACTACCTAAGCCAATCATTTCTCGTACGGTTTAAGTCCAAAATCCTATGGTCTTGGTCGAATTTTGGTTCACTTAAACCATTTCTCTGATACCAACTTGTAACACCCGTCGTTTAAAAACTTGGATTTTTCAAAACTTTGCCAAACGGCGTTTAAAATAAGCGGAAAGGATCACTTTCAAAATCTGCCCCATCCGTAACGGATAGTACCTTTAAAATTTGGTGTTACTACTAGCATCATCAAAACAATAAAAGTAAATCCAAGCTTTGGCACCAACATAAATGCCACATTAATACAAGTCTTTAATCATAAATGAAATAGCCAAACATGAGGCTAAAAGGAAGTCTAAGCGTTTAATGTCTTTACTAAGCTTCTTTATTCGTCTACCCAAGTCTCACCAAGCTAATCCTCGCCTAGCTCAAACTTGATTATCCTGAAGGCACAACATTTTCAAAGAACAAGTGTTAGCTAATAAAATTAGCTAAGTAAGATAACATAACTTGAAAACGTTTGCCAATTTCATATATTAACAAAATCTGCATTTTAAGTTAATATCACACACATACATAACATCATAAGATACACATTAGGTTCAACATGTCCTAAAGTGTGCCTATACTTTCTTTCTTCATCTTTCTTTCTTTATTCCTTTGCCAAGACGTAGGCTAAGTGACTTATGCCACTTACATAGGGATGTGGGGTTGTGTGTAGGCGGTCATAGACCATACATGGAGTCCTCACACCCGACATGATGGGTAAACCAATAGGTGGTCCATCGGCGTCGTTAAGGAATGACAAAGTCAATCCAACTGAATAAACCGTTTATGCCTTACGCATTGGTGGTTAGTTACTTCACCCGGAATACTCAAACATAACTATGCCACAAGGAGCAACTCAAGTGACCACGTACGCACCAGCCCCGAAGAGCTAGCACGGGTTAAGCTTAACACAAGACTTTACATAATGCTCGAGACTTTAATCGCTTAATTAGTTTAGGCTACTCTTTCACCTAAGCTAATCACACATCATCTTTTACTTTAGGGCCCTTAACGTGCACGTGAACATGGCATTCCTAATCAAGGACTAGTGACTAGGTGATCAAGCCACACATGCAAACATATATCATATCATTTCATCATTTCATACATACATAATCATTTCATCATTTCATCATTTCATGCATTTATAATCATTTCATCATCTCATGCATTCATGCATATAATCATTTCATCATTTCATGCATTTATCATCATCATTTCATCATTCATGCATTTATAATCATTTCATCATTTCATCATTTCATTCATACACCATTTCATCATTTCATGCATTTATAATCATTTCATCATTTCATCATATCATTTCATCATCATCATTGCATCAATCATTTCATCATTTCATGCATTTATAATCATTTCATCATCATCATTCATCATTTCATGCATTTATAATCATTTCATCATCATCATTTCATCATTTCATGCATTTATAATCATTTCATCATTTCATGCATTTATAATCATTTCACACATCATTCATCATTCATGCATTTATAATCATTTCATCATCTCATGCATATAATCATTTCATCATTTCATGCATTTATAATCATTTCATCATTTCATCATTTCATGCATTTATAATCATTTCATCATCTCATCATTTCATCATTTCATGCATTTATAATCATTTCATCATCATGCATATATATCATCATCATTCATCATTCATCATTTCATCATCATCAATCATTTCATCATTTCATGCATTTATAATCATTTCATCATTTCATGCATTTATCATACATCATTTCATCATTCATGCATTTATAATCATTTCATCATTTCATCATCTCATACAATCATTTCATCATTTCATGCATTTATAATCATTTCATCATTTCATGCATTTATAATCATTTCATCATCATCATTTCATCATTTCATACATACATAATCATTTCATCATTTCATGCATTTAGAATCATTTCATCATCTCATCACATCATATCATTTCATCATTTCATCATTTCATCATACATCATTTCATCATTTCATGCATTTATAATCATTTCATCATTTCATGCATATCATTTCATCATTCATACATTATCATTTCATCATTTCATGCATTTATAATCATTTCATCATTTCATCATTTCATGCATTTATAATCATTTCATCATCTCATGCATTAATTTATGAAAACGTGTTTTGTTGTACCAACAGGTGACAAAAGATGTTATCTTACCTCGATACAGCTTACCAACAAGTTAAATGTATCTTATAGTGCTTGCTAAGTGCTCCCGACAACCTAGAATGAATATAAGATCGAAATATAAGCTAAACGAAATGTTTTGTGAAAACTGGATTAGAGGTGCGCCGCACCTCTCACATGGTGCGTCGCACAAAGTCATCAGGGAGTTCTAAACATATGCAGGTGCGCCGCACCTACCCCTTTGGTGCGTCGCATAAAATGATCAGAAATTCTGAACACGTGAAGGTGCGCCGCACCTACCCTTGGTGCGTCGCAAATCGGGCCTTTGGCTGAACACCATTTTTCCAAAATGGCCTGTGGTGCGCCGCACCACCCTACTGGTGCGTCGCACCTGGAGTGTCGACCAGAAACCTAATCTTTGTTCTATGATCAAACGAATTCCATATGAACCCATACCCCAAATCCAACCTGGGGACTTAAAATTAATCCTTTTAATTGCACTTTCATCAACTCAAACCATCCTATTAATCCCTTAATCCTTTACATCATAAATCAATCTTTAAAACACCCGAATAACATGAATTCAATAAACGTTTGATCAAATAACCCAACCCAAACCCTATGGCCTGGATCGAAATCACTACTAAGACATACATGATCAGATTTAAGAGTAAGATCAGCCATAATACCTGTAGATGACTTTAAGGATTCGAAATCTTAATCAAACTTGCTCAAAACGACACGAAACGATTGATTCTTGGAGGAAACTTGTCTTGAGAGGGAGGGGATCTGTTCCTAGGGCTTAATCACGAAATTCTGCAGCTATTGGGGTCTCACTAGACCTTAAACCCCTGACCATAAGTTTCCTTTAGTGCCCATAGGCCCCTCGACTTCCTAAACTTTACTTTCGTAGCTTAATTAACTTACCGGGAGACTTAACGATCTAACAAGCACTTAACTTTCATACTTTACTTTAAATTACTTTCATTTAATTCACTTTACTTCATTTCATATTAAACACATAAGTATTTAATCACCTAATCCTTTATAAGGCACATAATCATAATAAACCTAACGTTAACTAACGGAAAGTCAAATAGTCAAACATAAAACGTTTGGGATGTTACATGTTCAAGAAAACTGTGAGAAGGATGTGAATGTTGAAAGTGATCAATTTGACATAGGAGGACCTAGTAATGTCAATGTAGGGTGTGAAGCCAATGCAGAAACAACAGACCCTAGTAATGTCAATGTAGAGAGTGAACCCAATGCAGAAAAAACAGGCCCTAGTACTGTCAATGGTGATGAGTTTTTCCAAAAGAATTGTGATACAAGTGACAGGGTTAATGAAGTTGAGGTGGATATGAGTCATTTCAAGGATCATTGTGAAAGAAATGACCATTGGCTTAGGAAAGATGTGGAAACATGAATAGGGGATTTAGAAATTAATGAGGAGGTTGTGGGTATAGACTTTGATCAATATGATAGTGGAGATGATGGTAATGCTAGAAACAGAGAACTGAGAAAATTGAACAAATCTCAACAAGTTAAGTGTCCATTTCATCTGGGGAAGGCTTTTCTGGATCCCAAAGAGATTAGATTGTTGATTAAGAAGCATGCAGTTGAAAGTAGGAGGGAATTAAGGTATGTAAAAAATGATGGAAGCAGGATTAGAGTGTGTTGCTTTGGCTATATTCCAAATTACAAAAAACCAGAAAAAGTAACCACAGAAAAAGAATCTTGCACAGTTCAAGATGATGCTAAAGTTGACAAGGGTAAGAAGGTAATTAAAGAAACCCCCACATGCCCATGGACCCTATTTGTGTCCAAAACAAAACAAGACAAGCATTGGTATGTGAAAACATTAAAAGAAGAGCACAATTGTTTACAAACTAGAGAGATCAAGTGGGCAAGTAGTACTTTCCTAGCTCAACACTTAAGTGATACTGTTGTCAACAATCCAAAAATCAGTGGGAGGGCATTACAAGACCAATTGCAGAAACAATTTCAGCTGGGAATAGATAAACAGGTTGTGTATATGGCCAAAAATAAGGCAATGAAGCACTTAAGGGGTAACTATGTAGATCAGTACACAAATCTTAGGAGTTATGCTCTTGAACTGCAATCAAGAAATCCAGGAACAACAGTTAAGTTGGATGTTGAACATGAGCCCAATGCTGAATCAACTGATACAAAGGTATTCAAAAGAATTTACATCTGTATAGGGGCAGTCAAAAGGGGTTTTAAGGCAGCTGGGAGGGAGTTGTTGGGGTTAGATGGGGCATTTATTAAAGGCCCTTATCCAGGACAAGTGTTGACAGCTGTTGGTGTGGATGCTAATAATGGTATATACCCAGTAGCATATGCCATAGTTGAAGCAGAAACAAAGCATTCTTGGACATGGTTTCTAAACTGCCTAGGAGAGGATCTGGATTTGACAAGTAGAAGCAACTTCACTTTTATTAGTGATAGACAAAAGGTATTTACTTTTATTCATTAGTTCATTTAATTTCACTTATATTCTTATAAATTGACAAATTTGACTTATATTCTTATAAATTGACAAATTCTTATATTCTTTTATCCATTAGGGCATCATTCCTGCACTTGTAAGTTCTTATAAATTGACAAATTTGACTTATATTCTTATAAATTGACAAATTTGACTTATATTCTTATAAATTGACAAATTTACTTATATTCTTATAAATTGACAAATTTGACTTATATTCTTATAAATTGACAAATTTGACTTATATTCTTATAAATTGACAAATTTACTTATATTCTTATAAATTGACAAATTTGACTTATATTCTTATAAATTGACAAATTTACTTATATTCTTATAAATTGACAAATTTGACTTATATTCTTATAAATTGACAAATTTGACTTATATTCTTATAAATTGACAAATTTGACTTATATTCTTATAAATTGACAAATTTACTTATATTCTTATAAATTGACAAATTTGACTTATATTCTTATAAATTGACAAATTCTTATATTCTTTTATCCATAACAGGCAAGTATACTGTCATATTCAATGGGCAGGACTTATATCAGGTTAGTGGTCCATGGCAAGACCAAACTGTTGTAGACATGACTAAGGGAGTGTGTAGTTGTAGAAAATGGGAGTTAACAGGCTTGCCATGCAAGCATGCTGTGGCAGCAATTTGGAACATGGATAAGTATGGTAGAAGGCCTGAGATTCCTGAGGATTGGGTTCACATGGCATACAGATTGGAAACCTGGAAGGAGGCATATGCTGAAAAGATAAGCCCATGCACTGGTGTGTCTACATGGCCTATCAGTGACTGTCATTACAAATTGTTACCCCCATATTATAAAACTCCAGTAGGCAGAACAACACTGAAAAGAAAGAGGAGTGCTGGGGAAACATTATCCAAGCCAATTGTGCAAGATGGTAGACTTTCTAGGCAAGGGAAAACTGTGACTTGTGGAAAGTGTAACCAGCTAGGGCATAACTCCAAGACATGCAAAGGTCAAAGGCAGCCAACTGCTCCAAAAAAAAGCAAGCCCGGGAAAAGAAAGAGAACTGATGGAGAAGACAGGTATATTTAATGTAATTGTTGTCTTTAAAATTCATTTTTGATGAATGTATATTTAACTCATTTTTTGATTATTGTAGTGGTCAAACCAATGCTGGTCATGGTGGTAGTCAAACAACACAAGCAAGTCAAAGAATGAATGAAGTTGTTGTTGGAAGTCAAACATCACAAGGAAGTCAAAGAATGAATGTGTGCTGGTGGAAGTCAAACATCACAAGGAAGTCAAAGAATGAATGAGTGTTGTTGGAAGTCAAACATCACAAGGAAGTCAAAGAATGAATGAAGGTGTTGTTGGAAGTCAAACATCACAAGGAAGTCAAAGAATGAATGAGTGTTGTTGGAAGTCAAACATCACAAGGAAGTCAAAGAATGAATGAGTGTTGTTGGAAGTCAAACATCACAAGGAAGTCAAAGAATGAATGAGTGTTGTTGGAAGTCAAACATCACAAGGAAGTCAAAGAATGAATGAGTGTTGTTGGAAGTCAAACATCACAAGGAAGTCAAAGAATGAATGAAGGTGTTGTTGGAAGTCAAACATCACAAGGAAGTCAAAGAATGAATGAGTGTTGTTGGAAGTCAAACATCACAAGGAAGTCAAAGAATGAATGAGTGTTGTTGGAAGTCAAACATCACAAGGAAGTCAAAGAATGAATGAGTGTTGTTGGAAGTCAAACATCACAAGGAAGTCAAAGAATGAATGAGTGTTGTTGGAAGTCAAACATCACAAGGAAGTCAAAGAATGAATGAAGGTGTTGTTGGAAGTCAAACATCACAAGGAAGTCAAAGAATGAATGAGTGTTGTTGGAAGTCAAACATCACAAGGAAGTCAAAGAATGAATGAGTGTTGTTGGAAGTCAAACATCACAAGGAAGTCAAAGAATGAATGAGTGTTGTTGGAAGTCAAACATCACAAGGAAGTCAAAGAATGAATGAGTGTTGTTGGAAGTCAAACATCACAAGGAAGTCAAAGAATGAATGAAGGTGTTGTTGGAAGTCAAACATCACAAGGAAGTCAAAGAATGAATGAGTGTTGTTGGAAGTCAAACATCACAAGGAAGTCAAAGAATGAATGAGTGTTGTTGGAAGTCAAACATCACAAGGAAGTCAAAGAATGAATGAGTGTTGTTGGAAGTCAAACATCACAAGGAAGTCAAAGAATGAATGAGTGTTGTTGGAAGTCAAACATCACAAGGAAGTCAAAGAATGAATGAAGGTGTTGTTGGAAGTCAAACATCACAAGGAAGTCAAAGAATGAATGAGTGTTGTTGGAAGTCAAACATCACAAGGAAGTCAAAGAATGAATGAGTGTTGTTGGAAGTCAAACATCACAAGGAAGTCAAAGAATGAATGAGTGTTGTTGGAAGTCAAACATCACAAGGAAGTCAAAGAATGAATGAGTGTTGTTGGAAGTCAAACATCACAAGGAAGTCAAAGAATGAATGAAGGTGTTGTTGGAAGTCAAACATCACAAGGAAGTCAAAGAATGAATGAGTGTTGTTGGAAGTCAAACATCACAAGGAAGTCAAAGAATGAATGAGTGTTGTTGGAAGTCAAACATCACAAGGAAGTCAAAGAATGAATGAGTGTTGTTGGAAGTCAAACATCACAAGGAAGTCAAAGAATGAATGAGTGTTGTTGGAAGTCAAACAACACAGGCAAGTCAAAGAATGAATGAAGGTGTTGTTGGAAGTCAAACATCACAAGGAAGTCAAAGAATGAATGTGGGTGCTGCTGGTGGAAGTCAACCATCACAAAACAAGATGTTTTGTATGCATTTTATGACTTATGTATGTATGCATTTTGATGTTTGATGCATTTTATGACTTTTGTATGCATTTTATGACTTATGTATGTATGACTTTTGTATGCATTTTATGACTTTTGTATGCATTTTATGACTTTTGTATGCATTTTATGACTTTTGTATGCATTTTATGACTTTTGTATGCATTTTATGACTTTTGTATGCATTTTATGACTTTTGTATGCATTTTATGACTTTTGTATGCATTTTATGACTTTTGTATGCATTTTATGACTTTTGTATGCATTTTATGACTTTTGTATGCATTTTATGACTTTTGTATGCATTTTATGACTTTTGTATGCATTTTATGACTTTTGTATGCATTTTATGACTTTTGTATGCATTTTATGACTTTTGTATGCATTTTATGACTTTTGTATGCATTTTATGACTTTTGTATGCATTTTATGACTTTTGTATGCATTTTATGACTTTTGTATGCATTTTATGACTTTTGTATGCATTTTATGACTTTTGTATGCATTTTATGACTTTTGTATGCATTTTATGACTTTTGTATGCATTTTATGACTTTTGTATGCATTTTATGACTTTTGTATGCATTTTATGACTTTTGTATGCATTTTATGACTTTTGTATGCATTTTATGACTTTTGTATGCATTTTATGACTTTTGTATGCATTTTATGACTTTTGTATGCATTTTATGACTTTTGTATGCATTTTATGACTTTTGTATGCATTTTATGACTTTTGTATGCATTTTATGACTTTTGTATGCATTTTATGACTTTTGTATGCATTTTATGACTTTTGTATGCATTTTATGACTTTTGTATGCATTTTATGACTTTTGTATGCATTTTATGACTTTTGTATGCATTTTATGACTTTTGTATGCATTTTATGACTTTTGTATGCATTTTATGACTTTTGTATGCATTTTATGACTTTTGTATGCATTTTATGACTTTTGTATGCATTTTATGACTTTTGTATGCATTTTATGACTTTTGTATGCATTTTATGACTTTTGTATGCATTTTATGACTTTTGTATGCATTTTATGACTTTTGTATGCATTTTATGACTTTTGTATGCATTTTATGACTTTTGTATGCATTTTATGACTTTTGTATGCATTTTATGACTTTTGTATGCATTTTATGACTTTTGTATGCATTTTATGACTTTTGTATGCATTTTATGACTTTTGTATGCATTTTATGACTTTTGTATGCATTTTATGACTTTTGTATGCATTTTATGACTTTTGTATGCATTTTATGACTTTTGTATGCATTTTATGACTTTTGTATGCATTTTATGACTTTTGTATGCATTTTATGACTTTTGTATGCATTTTATGACTTTTGTATGCATTTTATGACTTTTGTATGCATTTTATGACTTTTGTATGCATTTTATGACTTTTGTATGCATTTTATGACTTTTGTATGCATTTTATGACTTTTGTATGCATTTTATGACTTTTGTATGCATTTTATGACTTTTGTATGCATTTTATGACTTTTGTATGCATTTTATGACTTTTGTATGCATTTTATGACTTTTGTATGCATTTTATGACTTTTGTATGCATTTTATGACTTTTGTATGCATTTTATGACTTTTGTATGCATTTTATGACTTTTGTATGCATTTTATGACTTTTGTATGCATTTTATGACTTTTGTATGCATTTTATGACTTTTGTATGCATTTTATGACTTTTGTATGCATTTTATGACTTTTGTATGCATTTTATGACTTTTGTATGCATTTTATGACTTTTGTATGCATTTTATGACTTTTGTATGCATTTTATGACTTTTGTATGCATTTTATGACTTTTGTATGCATTTTATGACTTTTGTATGCATTTTATGACTTTTGTATGCATTTTATGACTTTTGTATGCATTTTATGACTTTTGTATGCATTTTATGACTTTTGTATGCATTTTATGACTTTTGTATGCATTTTATGACTTTTGTATGCATTTTATGACTTTTGTATGCATTTTATGACTTTTGTATGCATTTTATGACTTTTGTATGCATTTTATGACTTTTGTATGCATTTTATGACTTTTGTATGCATTTTATGACTTTTGTATGCATTTTATGACTTTTGTATGCATTTTATGACTTTTGTATGCATTTTATGACTTTTGTATGCATTTTATGACTTTTGTATGCATTTTATGACTTTTGTATGCATTTTATGACTTTTGTATGCATTTTATGACTTTTGTATGCATTTTATGACTTTTGTATGCATTTTATGACTTTTGTATGCATTTTATGACTTTTGTATGCATTTTATGACTTTTGTATGCATTTTATGACTTTTGTATGCATTTTATGACTTTTGTATGCATTTTATGACTTTTGTATGCATTTTATGACTTTTGTATGCATTTTATGACTTTTGTATGCATTTTATGACTTTTGTATGCATTTTATGACTTTTGTATGCATTTTATGACTTTTGTATGCATTTTATGACTTTTGTATGCATTTTATGACTTTTGTATGCATTTTATGACTTTTGTATGCATTTTATGACTTTTGTATGCATTTTATGACTTTTGTATGCATTTTATGACTTTTGTATGCATTTTATGACTTTTGTATGCATTTTATGACTTTTGTATGCATTTTATGACTTTTGTATGCATTTTATGACTTTTGTATGCATTTTATGACTTTTGTATGCATTTTATGACTTTTGTATGCATTTTATGACTTTTGTATGCATTTTATGACTTTTGTATGCATTTTATGACTTTTGTATGCATTTTATGACTTTTGTATGCATTTTATGACTTTTGTATGCATTTTATGACTTTTGTATGCATTTTATGACTTTTGTATGCATTTTATGACTTTTGTATGCATTTTATGACTTTTGTATGCATTTTATGACTTGTATGTAATTAAGGAGGGGGTTTAGTGAAATATGTTCCCCTATATAAACCCCTCCATCACAACCTTGTAATGTTTAACCTTCATAATATATTTTCCATTTCCTTACTTTCTCTCATTCTCTCTCACACACATAATAACCATTTACACTATTTAGCATTGTTTACAATGAGAATGAATGATAGAGTATTATTTATGAACGAAACTAGATGTAACAAAAAAAGAAAAGCGAGTGTAGCTACTAGCTAGTTGGGCTTTGGCACAACGTCGATATCGACCAATTCTGCTCGCAACACACAAGTTTGCAATTTGCATTCAATATTGTCAATAGTCGTACTCACCAGTAGATAGAAATTGATGCCTATCGGCCCCATCATATAATATTTGACTATTCTTTTTAATTACATGAATGTAAATCTATATTATATTATAAAAAAAAACAACCATCTATTTTTGAAAGTGTTAGAAAATGCATCCCTTAAAATATTTTCGCATACGCTACCCCATTAACAATTACACTAGCAATCCTTTTTTTCTCGCCTCCACCACCAGTAGTCGCCCCCACCATCACACCGTCGCCGCCACGATCACCGTCGCATTGCGCGGGTATCGTGCTAATTTATATTTTGGAAGATGGTAAAAACACTCTTAAGATCTGTTGTTAACAAAATAAAAAACATATAACATCGTATTTTTTTCATATTAAAAACATTTGAATTTTATGATATTATTTTACCACATATAACGTGCCAACAATTGGATGATACGACCTTAAACATGACCGCCAAATCAACCAAACGAATACAACCACACGGGCCATTGATCACGAATCACCAACTACAATTACAATATATGTTGAAGTTGAACTAAAAGCCGAAAACTGTTTCAAGGAAAGCCGTTATTTTATTTATCTTTATAGATAGATAGATAGTTAAAACGGAAGAGGTGCTAACAAATTAGACCATGTGGTATGAGGCATTCCATAAAAGAGGTGTCTTTCGACATGTGGAACCATGTCAGCAAACTAGGCATCTCTTCTAAAAGGGAAATGATTAATTCTTCTAATTAAGTAATCTAAATATCCTCCTAACAATGAGATGATGACAAGTGATAAAATCAATGAATGAGATTAGGAAAAAGAATGAATGAAATCCACATGTCACCATCTATTGGTTTTAGTAGGATTTTTAGGCTAATATTTAGGATGATTAATCTTTTTTCTTTGAAAAAAGTAGAGGCGAGGCAATTCTAGTGGGTGGGGGGTTTATCAACGAGTGGCAAAACATGAGTGGTAGAATGATAGAATGTTTTATGGGGAAAAAGAAAAGAAGATAGAGAGAGCAAGAAATTGGTCAACGGTTGTGCCCAACCGTGGAGAACAAAAAAAGGGATCGAAACACCTATAAGGTGATGTAGACGGCGTCCTCGGGTCTTTCGGGACGGAGAAGGGGTAGAAGACGCCTTGTACCACATAGTCTTATTTATTATTTTCATTTAACTCTATAGGAAAATCCGTGTAATCATCAGTAATTTTTCTCTATTGGTAGCCAATTAACTCTGGCATATAAATACTACGTTGATTTAAGTTGTAGGTTTTTATATGTTAAGTAATACAATCCCTAACAGAATTTATATATCAAAAATCTCAATGGTTACTTACCATACTTTTACTCTTTCTTCAAAAGGTATCCTTTGGTGATCAAGAGTTATCCTCAAACAGCCAATCACTATTTAGCTCATTGTAGCCGTCTAACTGCGCTTTGTCTATGAACTGTTCTTTCCACTTCCATGTTCACCTCAAGATCAATGTTTTAAATACCGGTATATACCGGTCAGTATTACCGGTATTACCGGTACTGGAGGAAACTCCGGTATTTTAACCCCGGTATTTTTTTCGGTATTTTTACTATTCAATACCGTCGGTATTTCAGTATTTTCATTTTATTTTTTGAATTGTTTTTATAAATTATTTTTGTGATACTTTAATGTTATTTGTGAACTTTAAAACTTATATTTTGTTATGAAATAACTATTTGGTATTACTTTTAAGTGGATTATAATTGTATTTTGACTATTTTCGTTAAATTGTAACAAGTTATGTAGGATTTTTATATAAAAAATAAAATAAATTAAAATAGTCGTACCAGCCGGTATTTCCGATAATACTGATAATACCGGAATTTTTTTTCACGCCGGTATAACTAAAATACTGGTTTTTAAAACATTGCTCAAGATGATGTTTAAGATAAGATTTAAATTTGTGACCTTTTGTGAAAAAAGAAAAGGAAAAAAAAGACTCCTATTCATTCATATATACTTTTACATATACGGGGATGGTAATATAAGGTTGTCGGGTATCTAAGCTTAGGTGTGGAACACTCACATACTAATTTTTTAAACCATAAAATTCATGGAGGCCCAAACATTTATTCATTAAACAAGAAATAATAAAATATTAGTATGTGAGGTGTTCCACACCTAAACTTAGGTGTCGGACAGCCTTAAATTCCCTTTTCCTTACATATATTCCTATTGTTAAACATAGGGATGTGCACGGGTCGAAACCCGGCCCGAACCGGGATGACCCGCGACCCGCGAGAGCATGAAAAATGGAACAGTGACCCGGTCCGTTAAGGTTCGGGTCGGGTTCAGGCGGGTCACGGGTTTCCTTCACAATTTTTCGGTTTTTGGCTTCACCCGACCCGGCCCGTCCAACCCGTGACCCGCGAATGCACTAAAAACGTGACCCGTGACCCGACCCGTTAGGGCTTCGGACTGGTTGGTTCGGGTCGGGCGCGGGTTTCCGGGTCTTTTGCTCATCCCTAGTTAAACAGATTCATGGTGCTACTTTATATATGTACAGAATAATAATATTGGCTACATGTGTGGAAATATTGATGGGTTTGATTGATTGATTGAATGTGACCATTCAAAGAACGTATTTAATGTGTATGTCAAAATTCTAAAATAGATGAAAGACGTTAGACATTGGGTTTAATGAATACTTCTTACGTGACCAAGTTCTGTTGACGAATTGAAGAAGGTACCTCTCATTATTCGTATTAGACTTAAAATCTCTTTTGGTCGATTGCATTGCTTTTTTTTTGGGGGGGTAAAAGGGTTGCATTGTTATTTTTCAAAAGTATATATATTTGAAAGTTGTTAAGAAGTCAAGTTTTTCATGAACTAATAATTTGTACAGAAAACATCGATACAATCTAATACTCGATCGTAATGTTTTGATACCAGATTTCAACAAATCAATAACACAATAACATTTTACATAGAAATAGAAGGCAATATTCAGGATCAACAGAAATATGTATTGAACACGAAGGCCTTAATCTGGCTAGAGAGTATATAGATTGATCGAGCGACTCTCACTGAGAAGAGTTTGTTCAGCAGTGTAACGGCTCGATCTCTACTTGCTACGCTGCTTAAATTAGGAGTTTCTACGAAGGAGCTTCTTCTCTAACTGTGAAGATGTTCGGCCAATATTAGCCCAACATCATCTACTAATCAACCACCCAAAACTAGAATCCAGCTAATATACAACAAGCCCAGTCATGTATTTTAGACTCCTAGAAAAGATTAACCATCCATAATTACCATAAGCCTTTAATCATGTGTCATATTAATAGTGAACCAAAAGATTGAATTTAAATCTTACTTTTAAACAAAGAATTTTTTAAAATTAAATTTTAAGTACCAAATATACAAAGGAATTTCATTTGAATTGCAGCAGGTAAAGAACTAAAAACTAAACAAGTTTTGAATATTTTGAAAGGAACATAAGAAATGAAAAAACATGACTATATGAAGTTGTAGATATATGGAAACTTCCCTGAGCATAATTCGTTGTTTTTTCTTCTCACTTTCGCCATCAAAGTTTCATTTCTCAAACTGCGAGTAAGTTCTAACAAGAGAGGCATGATACTAAGCTGCTCAACTTCCAGGAATATTCTTATATAGTCCAGGTTTACAAAATATGCAAAAAAGACAATGCTTCTCAAGTAGCGGAAGGAGTTGGGCCGGTCTCCAAAAGGTGAAAGACTGATACTCCATAGTAGTCGAGAGAAAAAACAATGCACCGCATAATGTTCAAATAATCTTGTAATATATACAGAGTGAACCCAGCTGATATGTTATCCGGTCTGAAGGTACCCACAAAACCATCCATGCCAACACCCTTCACAACGCAGGCGGCCAATCGTGTTAGAGCCCTTAGCGTGTTGGTTTAGTTTGTCAGGTGGCACAACGAACGTCGGGCTTATTGGGTGTTTTGTTTTGTTTTTATTTATTTTGTGTGTATGTACAGTATCTATATGCATATAATTTAATAATGACGTGACACCAAATAACTCGGTTTACAGTATGTTGGGTTAGAGGTAAAAGTGGTTATGTATGTTGGGTTAGTGTGATGCTAACGTGGCATGATGTAATTTAAGTTTTTCTTGCATTGAGGATGGTCTTATGAAAACGTTCTTAGAGAGGATACCAATATAATGCAGAGCTAATCATAGTGCCGAAAAGCTTACTCCTTCAATTGTCTAACTTCCCAATTTGAAGAGGCTATCCATTTTAATGTCGTGCTTAAGGTTGTTATCAAGTTTAACAATTCTTTCCCACCTTTGCACGCGGCTATATATGCTAAGCTTTTGTGGGCGAACGGTCTAGTCCACCAAGAGGTCCATGGATAAGCAGAGACCAAAGTGCACCTAGCTGGTTCGGTTTCAAAACAAGGGAAAATACATGTAATGTGATATTTTTCGGCTCAGGAGCTAATAACTTATAATAGAGCCTTTGTTTGTATTGAGTCGAGCATGATGTTCAATCTAATATATATCATGAAATACTTCTAGTAAAGTGGTGATATATAGTTGCTCAACCAACCTGACCCATTAAGTCTTTACATGTTTTGACCGGATACCTTACACGTCCATTTTGTCGCTTCTAACTGGTATGGTATCATAAGACCGGTAATACAAAATTTTCGACCACATAGTTGTACTTTCTCACGCCATATATCATTAACAGGAGGTGATAAAAGGTTCAGTCATAACATGTGGCACAAAGTGAAATCCGAAGTGGACTAAGATTATGTGGTCATGATGTGCATGATTCTTCTTCATAATAGTACTATATTTGCCGTGCTCTCTGCAATCAAAACAATGTGTATTGTGTAGACGGGCATATATAAACATTGCCCACAACTGATGTGGCTCTGTAGAAAGACCTACGAAAGGATGATTGATACAATGTTTTCTCTAAACATGAGCATCTGATACAGTTTTAAACCATTTATGTGAAAGGTCAACAAATACAATGTTTCGTAGAAAAAAAGAAGTAATTTTTTAAACGGAACTTTCTTATACACCATCTGGAAACATGAAAGGAAGCCTATTGTGGCTTCGTTCTGGTTATTTTATACAACAAGTTTTTTGGCCCCCGGGAGGGCGTTGCGTCATGCAAACATATATACATACAACATTACCTAAAAGTTTGGACACTTAAAATTTACTATAAGGGGTAGAAACTTAAAAAATTGGTGGTCAAAACCAAGAGTTTGATGGTAAAAGTTAGAAGCCTTAAAATAAGAGATAGAAAGTAAAAAAAAAAATTGATGATTAAAGTTAGAACTATAATTAAGTTTGTATACAAAAAGTTAGACTAAAGTTAAAAAATCCAAAAGTTAAGTGGTAAAAATAAGTTTGAAGTGTTAAAATAAGAGAAAGAAAGTAAAAAAAAAAGATTTGATGATTAAAGTTAAAATCCAAAGTTAATTGATAAAAATTAAAGACTTTAAAAGTAAATTATACTTGTATACAAAAAGTTAGACTAAAGTGATAAAACCTAAAAGTTAAGTGGTAAAAATAAGAAACTCTAAAAGTATACAATCGTTAAAAAAAAAAAAAAAAAAAAAAAAAAAAAAAAAAAAAAAAAAAAAAAAAGATTTGATGATTAAAGTTAAAATCCAAAGTTAATTGATAAAAATTAAAGACTTTAAAAGTAAATTATACTTGTATACAAAAAGTTAGACTAAAGTTAAAAAATCCAAAGTTAATTGATAAAAATTAAAGACTTTAAAAGTAAATTATACTTGTATACAAAAAGTTAGACTAAAGTTAAAAAATCCAAAAGTTAAGTGGTAAAAATAAGTTTGAAGCGTTAAAATAAGAGAAAGAAAGTAAAAAAAAAAGATTTGATGATTAAAGTTAAAATCCAAAGTTAATTGATAAAAATTAAAGACTTTAAAAGTAAATTATACTTGTATACAAAAAGTTAGACTAAAGTGAAACGAGTTGACTACTTAGACATGTGACAAAAAGTGACGGCTTAGACTGGATAGGGTAACACACGATAGTAAACTTTATATTTGAAACATCTTTTTTCGTATAGGTCCAAATGGGTTCAAGTCAATACGAACCTATCCAAGTTATCACGTTAGCTTTTTCTAAAGACTATACATTACTTTTTAGACTTTTAATAAAATCGAAATTGCTAAAAGCTAACAAAAGCTTGGCTTATTTAAATGTAACACCACTTTATTTGTTTGCAAGTATATTCAGTGCTATATGTGCTTTTATAAAGCTATAGAGGTGAAAGACCACCACTTTAAAATCTTATGAAATTCAGATGTAGCTTATATTAGTTAGATTATGAAAGTATTAAAATGGCGTCTTGTTTCCTTTAAAACATATTTAAGGTTCGAAACTAACCAAAGTAAACATTTAAGATGGTCATGAAATTTGTGAAAAACAATCCTAAAAAAACCCAGATTAGATCATGTATATGTAAATTCAAAAGTCTTTTCGTATAATGAATAACCCGAACAAAGAATTCTATCTTTGTTATGAATCATAGATCATATCAAAGTAGGTGACTTACTCAAATTCCAATACTTTTTACACTAAAAGAAACTTATCCTAATGCAAAAAGAATTCTACACGATTTTTGTCTATCATATATTCCGCATAAAATACTTCTTTATCACAATATGGAAAAGAAAATTAAAAGCATTGTTAAGATAAGCCACTATATGATTCTTTGGGTCCCACTTTTTGATATCTTTAACGTTACATATTCAAAAAGCAATCAAATAACTTGAAATTTCAAATTCTAATTCTAAAATCTAAATTCAGGGGTGGTGGAGTGGTGTGAGGTACGGTGAATTTATGGCTTAAAGGGTTGGGTAGAGGGCTTATTACCTTTAGATCATAAATGGAGAGAGAAAGAGAGAGTGTGTGGGGACCAAGACTTTAAAAGAGAGAGAGAGAGAGTGATTGGTGAAAAATTTAGGAGGGTTGAAGATTTATGGTTAGGAGAGTTGATTGAAAGGGTTGAAAGATTAAAATGAGTTGGATGGATGTTATTGGATGAATTTGGGAGGGTTGATAATTTTTTTTTTCCCACTCCGCCTCCCCTCGTATCATCATCCCACTCTATGGCAAAACACAAATAATTTGAAAGAACTCTCTTTCGAAAAACGTTACTACATTAGTAAAAAATTTAAGAGACTGGAAGTAATTTTGAAAAATCAATACCAATTCCTAAAGACTCCCTTTTAAACAAATCAAAATTCTAATGAAATCTAATAAAGTAATCAATGATCAACAAATTGTTATCCAAGATCAAAAACCATAAACAATTGATTAATTAAAAACATAAAATAACCATACTCTAATTCATAACATAATCATATTCAATAGTATATCATATATCTCCCGATCTTTCAAAAAAATATAAAATAGCATAGCATCAAAAACTAACAAAATAAGAAAAATTGTTATACCATCATCATCAATAAATTCTTCAAAACCATCTTCACATTCATCTTTGTTTACCAATCAAAATCACATTTAGTCCTTTCAAATTTCACACCATCACTTTTAACTTTTTTACCATTATCACCACCATTAAAAGGAACCTTCAATTCACAATCCAACTTTGGCTTAAACTTACCTGTTTTCATCCACCAAACTTTAAACCTAATCTTCAATTTCAACTTCAAATCAATTTTATAAACACCATCTTTACTTTCATCATCAAATTTCACTTTTTCATCTCCATTAAGCACAACCAATTTCTCACCCTTAAACAAAAAACCAACATTATTATTTTCCTTCTTATGACCCAAATAAAACCCATCAATTTCTTTAGTATCAAACCGTTGACCATGATACATCCCGTTGACTTCTATATAATCATAATACACCCCTAGTCTTTTGTTGGGGTTTCTAAATGTCATGTTAAAACCAACATTGTAATACAAGGTATTGTTTGTTGGTGACAGAGTGAATTTCGTCATGGTGACGTCATCGACGTGGAATTTCGGTATGTTTGGCCGGAAAATAAAATATAAAATCAGACCCACGATTGCTACGAAGATGGCGATAGTGATCAAGATTTGGAATATGAGGTTGAATATGCAGCTACAGATGCAGCTAAATAAGCAGGTTAGTGGGTTGCAGCCACCGCCGCCGCCACGGCGACGGCCGGAAGGACGGTGGGAAGATTTGGTCACCGGTGGACCGTAGAAGGCGCCGTTGAGTTGGAGTTGGGGTTGGGCTGGCGATGGTGACATTGTTGGCAAATTGAGAGATTATGTGAGATTTAGGGTTTTGAATATATAGATATATAGCTATAGATATAGGAATGTGTGTTTGTATTTGTAACGGGTGTGGAGAGTGGGGAGGGTGGGGAAGGTTGAGGATGCTTTATATTAACTTTCGTATGTGCAATGGAGTTGTAAGTTGTGCAAGTATAGTTGTATATATTTAAATATATTGGGATAGATATAGATATTTGGTATAGATATACGTTATGTATGTTAATTTAGATAATCTAATGGTTTTGATAGAGTTATATTCTTGTTCGAATTGTTTTATAGTTATATACTTCGTATAGATTCGAATAATTGGATTAATTGGATTGGTGCTTATGTTAGGATTGTGATCAAATTGATATGGAAAAAATCACGTTAAGAAACAATTTATTTATTTATTCATATTTTAAACAGAAAAAAACAATTTTTTTCTTATAGGTCTGGTTTGTTTAGTTAATTTGAGTTATTAAGTGGATATGCAAATACTAATAATACTAATATTGTACCAACATGGATTCTACCCGAATTAACTTATAGACGCTTTACAAATAAATTAAATGATACCCTGATAGCTTTAAAATATGTTGTCATATTAAAATGTATAATAACAACGTTAAATAAGTTTAAAAGTTGTGATAAGTTATTATGTAAAAACAAAAAACCCAAACTAAATGTAAATAAAAGTTGTTTAGTTGTGGACACACATTGAAACACATACGGTTGGTAAAAACAAAAAAGTAAAACCGTTATCTTGAAAGACACTATAGTTTTTGGCCTATTATAAAGAAAAATTAGAATGATTAAAATCTTACATTATAATGTGGGCATTTTATAAAGGAAAATGATTAATACTCCTAATATAATAGCCTAAAAATCCTACTAACTTTTAGATGAGGACATGTGAAAAAATCAGGGGATGCGGTTAGGAAAAAGAATTAGTGGTATCCACATATCACCATCTAAAGTTATTAGGAAGATTTTTAGACTAACTTTTTAGGAGGATAAATCATTAGATGAGAGGTGGGCTCATTCAAACCAAGGTAGTCGGTTATTTTAACCGAACCTTACTGGATTGAATCCTCGCCTCACAGGTAAAACCAAAGTGTCGCACACTCGATCCGTGGATCATTAACATATCTTCCACTAAAATAACATGACTAGTACTCTAGTTAGTAGCGGAGTCGGCCCTCGCAGGTACATCGTGCATGGCCCTCCCCAATGGTCCAAAGTTATGTTGATAGTTTTATTAGCCCAATAATGTATATTTGGTCTCCCCAAATTAGCCCACTTCTTAAATTGACCCTGATAGATTTCACCCACTCGCAGACTCGCTTGTGCATCAACTTTCTCGTATTAATTGGCTCAACTATGGAGATGGTAAAACTATTGTTCATCTCTCTGCCATCCATTATGGTCAAAAAAATACTTAATAAAATAAAAGCAGTTGTAACTAACTAACTAACTAACGCCATGAATGAGCAAGCTTAATTGTCTTTCCGCAACAATCTAAGTTAATTTTATTCCCAGTAGACAAATTCAAGATTGCATAGTAGTTAGTATGTAACGAGGCTATTCATTGTATTCGTAATTCGTCACAAGAAATAATATAAATGGACTACCTAGCTTATGCAAAAATCATACATAAATTCTTCAAATAATTCAATGACATAAGTTTAATAGTCATGTTCAAGATTACAACTCAGAAACAAGAGATCATCGATTAGATGATCTCTTTGATGAGTTCGCCACCTTCTTCACCAATATCTACACTTGGTTCTTTCAAATTTCGCGGATGATGAAATCAAAGGAACCTTTAAATGGCATCTCACTTTGTATATATTCGTTATCCCCAAAAACCACTTAGACCTCATATCAAATTTCAAATGCACATCGATTTCATAAACATCACTCTTATTCTCCAGCTTATACTTCGACTTATCATCCTCGCTAAGCACCACCAAGTGCTCACCATTAAACAGCGTGTTCACATTATTATTTTCGCTCTTAAGCCCTAAATAAAACCCTCTAAACGTCATGTTAACCGCTAGATTGTAGTATAGCGTGTTGTTTGTAGGTGAGAGTGTGAATTGAGTGAGGGTGACGTTATCAACGTGAAATTTGGGAAAACTCGTATTTAATAAACAGATAATCACTACGATTATTGTCATTAATGAGACCAAAAGTGAAACATATATTCCGCAGATGCGGCCGATACCTACTCGTGAAGGCATGATGATCGAGAATAGCAGGAAGGAAGTTGAGATATGCGAGCTTTAGAGTTTTTTAACTAAAAACAAGGCCGGGTATGATTTCATTGATCGATCCTGTTGATACTTTTTAGGCCTTTCCTTATAAGGACTCCGTCCTCAGGACTTCTTCAGTGCCACGTCAGCATCACACCACTCAGGACTCCCCTCAGGACTCTCCCTGACTATAAGACAAGCTTCCTGTTAAAATAACAAGTTAAATTGGTAAAAATATAAATATGTTTGTTATTAACTTAAGTTTATTTTATGTAGGACTGAAGATAAAAGTTTATTAAAAGAAGAGAGACTGTTTCTGGATAAAAGAGAAGATGGAGGTTTAAAGGGTTAAAAGCATAAAGACTATATATACACAATTAGGGTAGATATATTATTCTCTCATTCTGTTGCTTATCGATTGATATATTGTTTTCTCTCTATATTCATATTCATATATTTCTGTATTTATAGATCAATATATAATTGATCTATTCTGGTTTATAATTCTCTAATCATACTCTATGTGATTAGATTGTAATAATAATAAACTCTATTAATTTTCTACTTTAATAATAAATCTGATCGTGTTATTCTATTTGTGATCTTATAAATCTGTTTGAGGTTGTGAAATCTTTCATGGTATCAGAGTCAGGTTATCAAATCGGTGATTATTGATTTGATTAATTGATTCGATCTAATCGAATCTAGGGCGTATTCCTCTTCGGAACCCTAGATTTTTTATTTAGGGTTTGTTTGTTCGATCTGGGTTAGGGTTTCATCTGGATACCTCGTTCTATAATCTTCCGCTGCTTTTCTGGTTGTTTTGCCTAATTTTTTGGTCAAGGAAAAAATTAGGGTTTTCTGGTTTTGATTTCAGATCCTGATTGCTTCTCTTGACTAAGTGAATCAAGAGAAGGATTAGGGTTCCTCTTCCATCGGCTTATAGCACTGTATTGTATTCTCTTTCCCTTTTTATTCTATTATCTGTTTTAATTCTGCTTATATTTTCTTCTCAAAATAAATTTTCTTATATATATATAATTTTTTTTTTAATCTTCAATCTCATAAAAACAATTGTGTTAATACTTGACCTGCCTTCATACGAGAGGTTAGGAATCCTGTCACTAACACTCTTGTGAGATTAAGATTTATTTTCTGCACAATTTTTTGTTTGAGAAGAAAATATTTGTTGATTGCTTGTTTTTTGTGTTGATTCATTACTTGTCTGGTTAAGTGTTCTGTTGAATTACTTGCTATTCTGTTTTTTTTGAGTGATTACTTACATATTGATTCTGTTTCTGTGATTTATTTGATTGTTTGAATATTATCTGTCTGCTTTGTGATTAAAATTGTTTTAAAATGGTTAATACTCCACCTGGTTCTGTTCATACTGGTAATACTCCACCTCATTCTGTGCATAATGAAGAATCTGATAATGAATCTGAATTTGAGATTACAAAGATAAGTAAGTTAGATTTTGGTGATCCTTTTATATTTGCATGCCAGTGATACACAAAGTACACCTTTAATAAGCTTTAAACTTCTAGGAACTGATAATTATAAAGTGTGGGCTTGTGCTGTTGAACTTGCTTTAGCTACTAAAAATAAAACTGGTTTTATAGATGGAACATGTAAAAAGTCAGTTGATAATGATATCTTAGCTAAACAATGGGAAATATGTAATGCAGTTGTTCTTAATTGGATACTTGGATGTGTGTCTCAAGAGTTGTATCTAGGACAAATTTTTTCTAAGAATGTTGTTGTTGTTTGGCAAGATTTGAAAGATACATATGATAAAATTGATGGTTCTGTGATCTTTAATTTACATCATAAGATAAATTCTCTTACTCAAAATGGAAATAGTCTTTCTGAATACTATCATAAGTTGACTTCTTTGTGGAGACAATTTGATGCTATTGTTATGCTACCTGCTTGTGTTTGTGATGCATCTAAAGAAATTAAAGATCATAAAGACTTAATGAGATTAATGCAATTTTTAATGGGATTAGATGATGCTTATATGTCTGTTAGGAGTAATATATTGACTAGAGATCCTTTACCCTCTGTTAAGACTGCTTATGCTATTATATCCAGAGAAGAATCTCATAGGGGAGGGGTTTCTGATAAGTCAAATAATGTTACTGCTTTTGTTGCTAAAAGTAATTTTTCAAAGAATCAAAAAGGATCTAATTCAAACTTTGATCACAAAAAGACTTTTGACAACAATTTTGAATCAAAAAGGACTTTTGATAATTCTTCAAGAACTTTTAGACCTCCAAATCCAAATTTGCAATGCACAAATTGTCATAGAATTGGTCATACTATATAGAGATGCTTTCAACTTGGATATAAAAGACCTTCTGTGCAATCTGGTTCTAGATTTAGTAACAATAATGTTCATGTTGATCATAATGCTACTTGTACTTCTAATTCTAATATGGTTTCTTCTCATACTTCTGCTTCATCTCCATCTCCATCTTTGTCTTCTGAACAAATCTCTCAACTTCTAAGTCTTTTGAAGGATCCAAAAACTTCTGGTGCAGTATCTGCCCATATGGCAGGTATTTTTGGTAGAACTTTGTGGTTTAATTCTCATAGTCTTTTGTTAAATGCTAGATTTTTAAAGTGGATAATTGATTCTGGTGCAAATCAGCATATGTCTTCTTCAAATAATTTTTTTTTGAATTTAGTGGATATATCTGATTTAAATTTAACAATTGGTCATCCTAATGGTACTAGTGCTTTGGTTACACAAATTGGAAATTTGAGAATAAGTTCAAATATAGTCTTGTTTGATGTTCTTGTTGTACCTGATTATAATGTAAATTTGATGTCTGTACACAAACTTTCAAGAGACAATAAATTGTTTATAGGATTTAATGAGGATCAATGCTTGATCCAGGACTTACATCAAAAGAAATTGATGGGGACTGGTAGTCAGAATGGGGGGTTGTACTTTTTTGATGAACCTGCTTCTACCAACATGATTAGTTGTAATGTTGTTTCTGCTCATGCTCAATCTGCTTATTTGTGGCATCATAAGTTAGGCCATCCTGCTGCTCCTGTTCTTTCTGTTTTAAAGGATAAGCTAAAGTTGTCTGGTGTTAATATTTCTCCTTGTGATGTGTGTCATAAAGCTAAACAAACTAGGGAACCATTTCCTATTAGTGATCATAAAACTGTTGCTTTAGGAGACATTATACATTTAGATGTTTGGGGTCCATATAAAGTTACAAGTAAAGTAGGCTTTAAATATTTTCTAACTGTTGTTGACGACTTTACAAGAGCTGTATGGACTTATATGTTAAAAGCTAAAATTGATGTGTCAATTTGTATAAAGCAGTTTTGTGCATTCTTGAAAAATCAATCAATTTAATACTACTGTCAAAATTTTTAGAAGTGATAATGGTTCTGAATTTGTAAATACAACTTTGCAAACTTATTTTTCTAATGAGGGTATTATTCACCAAACAACTATAGCTTATACACCACAACAAAATGGTGTGGCTGAAAGGAAACATAGACACCTTCTTAATGTTGCTAGGTCTCTTATGTTTCAGGGGGGAATTCCTTTATATCTTTGGTCTGAGTGTGTCTTAACTGCAACTTACTTGATTAATAGATTGCCTTCCTCTATTTTACATGGAAAGTCTCCTTATGAAATGGTGTATGAAATTGAACCTACTTTAAGTCATTTAAGAACTTTTGGTTGTTTGTGCTTTGCTACAAAACTTAATAACAATGATAAATTCAGTCCTAGAACTGAAAAGTGTGTTTTAATTGGTTATGCTAATTCTAAAAAGGGTTATAAATTGTATAGTTTGGAAAATAGAAGTTTTTTATATTCTAGAGATATAAAATTTTATGAAAACATTTTTCCATTTTTATATTCCATTTTCCATTTACCGAGATAATGATGATAATAACAATGCTGAGGGTGATGAAAATAATGAAAACTTAAGAAGATCTTCTAGAAGTAGAACTTTATCAACAAGATTAAATGACTTTGTTTTAGAAGGAAAAGTGAAATATGGTTTGAATAAAGTTATAAATTATTCTAGGTTAAATTCTGAAATGAAATGTTTTACTTCTAATCTTAATAAAAGTTTTGAACCTACTTGTTATATGGAGGCTGCTTCTGATAGTAATTGGGTAAATGCAATGAATCTTGAAATGGAGGCTTTAAATAGGAATGGTACTTGGGTTTTAACTGATTTACCTTCTGGTAGAGAGGCTATAGGTTGTAAGTGGGTGTATAAAATTAAATATAAGTCAACAGGAGAGATAGAAAGATACAAAGCTAGGTTAGTTGCAAAAGGGTATAATCAAAGAGCAGGAATAGATTTTGAGGAGACTTTTGCTCCTGTTGTAAAAATGGTCACTATTAGATGTTTGTTTACTTTAGCAGTGACTAAAGGTTGGTCTATATTTCAACTTGATATTAATAATGCTTTTTTGTATGGTGATCTTAAATAAGAAGTTTATATGAAACTGCCTCAAGGTTATTTTGATAAAAATGATAAAAGGGTATGCAAATTGGTTAAGTCTCTTTATGGCTTAAAACAAGCACCAAGACAATGGAATGATAAGTTGTCTAAAGCTCTTTTGGAATATGGTTTTGTTCAGTCTAAATCTGACTATTCTTTGTTTACTTTGGATAAAGAAGATGTTTTTGTGGCTTTACTTGTCTATGTGGATGATATTCTATTAACAAGCAATAGTATAACTGAAATCAATAAAGTTAAAGCTTTCTTTAATACAAAATTCAAGATCAAGGATCTTGGTAAATTGAAATATTTTTTGGGAATTGAAGTGATAGAAACTGAGAAAGGAATTTGTCTTTCACAAAGAAAATATTGTCTTGAATTGTTGAATGATTTTGGTTTACTTGGTTGTAAACCTTGTAAAACTCCTCTTGAAATTAATATTACCATGCCTATTGATTCTAAGAAATCAAAGCCATTGGTTAATATCTCTGTTTATCAAAAGTTGATAGGTAAATTGATATATCTATCTTTAACAAGACCAGATATAAGTTATGTTGTGCAGTGTTTAAGTCAGTTTATGCATGCTCCTCTTCAAGATCATTTTAACATGGGACTGAGAGTTCTAAGATACCTTAAAGGTTCTCCTGGTAAGGGTATTTGTATTAGCAGTAATGATAATCTTGATCTAAAAGCATATGTTGATTCAGATTGGGGAAGATGTCTTGGTACTAGAAGGTCTGTTACTGGATATATGCTTTGCTAGGAAATAATCTGGTTTCCTATAAGAGTAAGAAACAATCAACTGTTGCTAAGTCCTCTGCTGAAGCAGAATATAGGGCATTAGCAGCAGTTACTTGTGAGATTATATGGGTTTTGAACTTGTTAAATGATTTAAGGCTTAAAACTGCTTTGCCTATCAATGTTTATTGTGATAGTAAATCTGCTATACAAATTGCTTATAATCATGTTTTTCACGAGAAAAACAAAGCATTTTGAAATTGATTTGCATTTTGTAAGAGAAAAGATAAATTCTGGAACTGTAAAGGTTAATAAGATTGAGAATCCAGCAGATTTACTAACCAAAAGTCTAAGTTCTAACCTACATTTCTTTCATCTTGAAAAATTTGGATTATTTGATGTTTACCAAGTTTAACTTGAGGGGAGATGTTAAAATAACAAGTTAAATTGGTAAAAATATAAATATGTTTGTTATTAACTTAAGTTTATTTTATGTAGGACTGAAGATAAAAGTTTATTAAAAGAAGAGAGACTGTTTCTGGATAAAAGAGAAGATGGAGGTTTAAAGGGTTAAAAGCATAAAGACTATATATACACAATTAGGGTAGATATATTATTCTCTCATTCTGTTGCTTATCGATTGATATATTTTTCTCTCTATATTCATATTCATATATTTCTGTATCTATAGATCAATATATAATTGATCTATTCTGGTTTTATAATTCTCTAATCATACTCTATGTGATTAGATTGTAATAATAATAAACTCTATTAATTTTCTACTTTAATAATAAATCTGATCGTGTTATTCTATTTGTGATCTTCTAAATCTGGTTGAGGTTGTGAAATCTTTCACTTCCTCAGGACTTCTTCGCCACATCATCAATTAATTTACCATTTATTTTTCTCTAAATAAAATTTACCGTTCGTATATGGCCCACAAGGAGCGTCTGCAGGAGTCCACGGGAGGACTGGAGGAAAGGACGCAGGCTCGGGGACGCTCTATGGCTATAGCGTCTATCGTCCTTGGATGGTGGGACGGTGGGACGCACTATAAGCAAAGACCTTATAGATAGCTTCATACAACAACCTTACCATAAAATCCATACACTTACCATAAAATCCATGCCTTATTATTATTATTATTATTATTATTATTATTATTATTATTATTATTATTATTATTATTATTATTATTATTATTATTATTATTTATTTATTATTATTATTATTATTATTATTATTATTATTATTATTATTATTATTATTATTATTATTATTATTATTATTATTATTATTATTATTATTATTATTATTATTATTATTATTATTATTATTATTATTATTATTATTATTATTATTATTATTATTATTATTATTATTATTATTATTATTATTATTATTATTATTATTATTATTATTATTATTATTATTATTATTATTATTATTATTATTATTATTATTATTATTATTATTATTATTATTATTATTATTATTATTATTATTATTATTATTATTATTATTATTATTATTATTATTATTATTATTATTATTATTATTATTATTATTATTATTATTATTATTATTATTATTATTATTATTATTATTATTATTATTATTATTATTATTATTATTATTATTATTATTATTATTATTATTATTATTATTATTATTATTATTATTATTATTATTATTATTATTATTATTATTATTATTATTATTATTATTATTATTATTATTATTATTATTATTATTATTATTATTATTATTATTATTATTATTATTATTATTATTATTATTATTATTATTATTATTATTATTATTATTATTATTATTATTATTATTATTATTATTATTATTATTATTATTATTATTATTATTATTATTATTATTATTATTATTATTATTATTATTATTATTATTATTATTATTATTATTATTATTATTATTATTATTATTATTATTATTATTATTATTATTATTATTATTATTATTATTATTATTATTATTATTATTATTATTATTATTATTATTATTATTATTATTATTATTATTATTATTATTATTATTATTATTATTATTATTATTATTATTATTATTATTATTATTATTATTATTATTATTATTATTATTATTATTATTATTATTATTATTATTATTATTATTATTATTATTATTATTATTATTATTATTATTATTATTATTATTATTATTATTATTATTATTATTATTATTATTATTATTATTATTATTATTATTATTATTATTATTATTATTATTATTATTATTATTATTATTATTATTATTATTATTATTATTATTATTATTATTATTATTATTATTATTATTATTATTATTATTATTATTATTATTATTATTATTATTATTATTATTATTATTATTATTATTATTATTATTATTATTATTATTATTATTATTATTATTATTATTATTATTATTATTATTATTATTATTATTATTATTATTATTATTATTATTATTATTATTATTATTATTATTAATATTATTATTATCTATTATATTATTATTATTATTATTATTATTATTATTATTATTATTATTATTATTATTATTATTATTACAAATTTTTTTTATGATAAGCATATAACTTTTTATACACATTAATATACCCTAAGGGTATATTTAGCACAGTCCAACTATATATTTACATGTATCAATTACAAGCCCAAAAGATTTCATATAAAAATGCATTAATTGTCCAAAAAACTCAAAATAGAACCATGAAATCCATATTATAAACCGTTGTTTTGAACTCGCCACCACCGAGATTTTAAGAAGTGCAATTTACCACTTAGGATTAATGTAAGTTTTGTTACAAAATTAGCAAGCTTCATATACATTAATAAAGACCATAGTTACCGTTCATAACCATGTTCTTTAATAATATTACTACTAGGAGACATGTAGTATATGTTTTGTATAATTGTATTTACGTTATTTTTGAACGGCAGAATAAAATATAATATTAAATCATCTAGTAAGACGCTAAAAATCAGAGTACAAGAAATTCAAAATTACAAGAAAGTGAAACACAATATGACCAATTTTAGTTCCAAGAAATTGTGATGAACCACCTGTACAAATTAGAAGCAGAACTAAGCAGTAGCACATCATAACACCAATAATGGATTTTTAATCCATTCGTCCCATCGTATGAGTTTCTTCTTCGCAATTGTACCACTGGTAAGAGATGTTTATGATCGAGTTCACCAATGGTTTCGCCCTATTTTAGTGTGGTTGGAAGACAGACTCGTTTTTTTACCTCCAGATATCCCACCATGTAGCAAAGATGATTAAGCCAATAACAACCTTTTTAGTTGGACTCATTTGGGAATGATCAATGGCATCCAGGAGATCACATGGAGAAAGGTGGTAGGGCAGGGGTGTGTCTAGCCATCTTGATAACGAGATCCAAACCTTTTTGACAATATCACAAACCGTAAAGGTGTGAAAAGAAGTCTCAGTACCATCGAAGCATAATGGGCAGATTATAGAAATGTTATCGACCCCACGAAAGCATAAGTTGAGTCTAGTAGGAAGTCTGTCCTTAAACAAACGCCACACATGGATGTTGACCTTACGAGGAGCAATCTTGTTCCAACATGTTGGAACATGATGGCTAGGAAGATACAAATGATCTAAGTGTTTACGCAACCCATTAACAGAAAACCAATCCATGTTACCACAACTCCATTTTCATCTATCTGGGGTATTAGCAATCGTGACGAGTTTGACATGATCACAAAGAGTGCAAAGCTGATCCGCCTCCCTACCATCACGTACTGGCCTGCGCCAATTCCAACTAAAAGAAGCATCGTTCCACCTGTCACCAACCATGACCGATTTGTCATTTTCTAGTGCATATAATCTTGAGAATTGTTGTGCAAGAGGGCTGTCTTTAATCCAAGTGTCATGCCAGAAAGTGGTATTCAACCCATATCCAATCTTCTTAGATATTACAGTCGAAGGTACATGACCGACATTATTAAGATTTCTCACCATATGAAGAATCATAGACCACATACCTGGAATTTTATTCAGGTTCATTACACCAGGATCACACCTATCTCGGGGATATATAATTTTAATAATCTTGGAACATAACATATCAGGATGGTTATGAAATCTCCATATCCATTTGTAGAGAAGCGCCTGATTAAAAGAACGGATACTCCCAAAACCAAGCCCCCCTTTTTCTTTGCTGGCAATAACCAAATCCCATTTAATCTAATGGATGTTTTTGGTATCATCATCATCTCCCTAAAAATTTTTTGCACGCATGGATTCCAGCTTATTGGAAACAGTACGAAGCGAGCCCAGAACAGCAGATATAAGTACGAAGCGAGCCCAGAACAGCAGATATAAGTACAGATCTACCTCCAATCGACAAAAGTTTAGCTCTCCATTTAGACAGTCTTTTGGTAAAATTTTCGACCACAGGTTTCCAGGAAACTGCCTTGTTCATATTGTCGCCAATAGGGATCCCAAGATACAGGAAAGGAAATTTCTCTCTTTTACAACCCGCCAAGCCAGCAAATCTCGAAATTTCAGAGTTAGTAACTCCGGTGCCATATAACTTTGATTTCAACACGTTTATTTGAAGGCCCAAAGCTAAGAAAAAACAATTGAAAATATCTATAATATTAGTGAAATTTAGCTTAGACCATTCACCTATGACCATCACATCATCCGCATAAATCAAATGAGATAGGCATGTCTCCAATATTGATCCCTTTGAATTTACCAGCTTCTTTTGCATCTTCCATAGCCACATGGAATCCTTTCATAGCAATAATGAAGAGAAAAGGAGCAAGCGGGTCTCCTTGCGAAGCCCGCGACCCAAGGAGATCTCCATAGTCGGGCTACCATTGATGAGAATAGACGCTTTTGCAGAAGTAAGGCAAGCATTTAGCCATCCTACACTTTTGTCTCCGAAACCCATAAATTTGAGAATCGAAAAAAGATACTCCCAACTTAACGAGTCATAAGCCTTTGCGATATCCACCTTAAAAAACATGGATTTTTTCTTTTTTGATTTAAATGACTTGATCACTTCATTCAAGATCATAGGCCCATCAAGAATCTGACGATTTTTAATGAAAGCCGATTGAACCGGGTCAACCAAGTCATCAATGAGCATTGCAATACGAGAAGCCAGAATTTTAGCAATAATCTTATATATGACACCAATGAGACTTATGGGACGAAACTCACTAACCAACAGAGGAGAGGCGACTTTCGGGATTAGTGTTATGAAGTTGGAATTGCAGCCACCAGGAATTTCACTTTTGTCAAAGAATTCAGAAATAGCAACAACAAATTTTATTTGTTCAGCCACCAGCCGCCACTTTCCAGGGGAGGTCTTGGGTCCGAGTCTTGCCAAAGGCAAACTTGAGATAATCAGAGAATTATTAAGTGATTGAGAATCACTTGGACACTAGCCTGGCTGGGGGATTAGTGGGTACCAAATGGTACATAAGATCAGGGGGTTTCCATCCAATTACCCTTTTATAAAATTTATTAAGAACTTAAACTATTATATTACCCCGTAAACAATCATCCGGCGTTCAAAATAGAAAGACAAAAAGACAACAAGAACTTGTTCAATCTTTATAACGATCTTTAAATAGGTATTTTGCTAGACATGAAAGTAATAATAATGAATATACTGTTTAGAAGAACATAACCGTAAAGAGAAATATTTACAAAGTATCATTAGTCAAGAGCAGTTACACGGGTGAGCAATTTTAAGTATTGAAAGTCGGTTTTTAGTTAATGAAGGTTACTTGTTGCGAAAAAAATGCTCGTAGACATCATTTTAGGTGATTCGTATGTTGTAATTTCAATTCAAAGTTTACCTCCTTAGATTATAAATTTGTAACTGTTTATTTATTTGATAAAATCAGCGGGGGATGAGCCGCGTAGCTTGAATAGGGCTCAAACGCTTAAAAAATTGTGTTGTAATAAACAAAGATTTTGATATACATTGGCAAATTTTCTATTATCAAGCTCTGAGTATCCGAAGGATCAGGACCGACTCTGACGTTGTTTTAACTGTATCTGTGTTAGAGAATCCCTTACAGAATGGATCTACAATTTAGACCCCACAATGAGATACATCTATCATCCAGAGTTTTGAAAGGGAAAAACTCACTACTCGATCCCACCATAACTGAAAATTAAATACATGTATTCACCCTGAAATATGTCAATTGTAGTAATCAAACCTAATTAAGACCCTCCTATGAGGAAACGTATCTAGGCATCGACACACCAACATTGGCCTTTGGTGGGAAAAAAAAAAATTATTTTTCACCAATGGGGCTTGGGTCCGCGTGTGACTTAATTAATTTCTTCATTCTCAAATCTCATATATTGCAACATTTCTAAAACAACAAACTATGTTATCTAGACATCGACACGCCAACATTGGCCTTTCATACCACGACCCAAATCGTTCTATAATAATCCGCACCACCACCCCGTTGTCGTTGGCCCAACCCCAATCTCTCTAATATGAAACTGAATACAAAGATTTTGAACTTCTGATAACGTTCTTCTCTATTATTGGTGAAAAATAATGTTGTTTTTTTCAATTTGTATTTTTATGCAGAAAGAAAAATAAGCCATGAGTTTGAAATTCACAATCTATTTTTTTTTTTGTTAATTAAGTTACCCCAAATATCAATAGGACCATCAATGCCTTATCCAATGATCATACAAAAATTCTTAAAATAATTCAATGATAAGTTTAATAATCATATTCATGATTACAACTTAGAAACAAGAAAAACCAATACCAAAAATCAATTCATATATAATCTAGCAGCCACGATCCATAATAAGATTCACACTCGGTTCTTTCAAATTTCGCAGATGATGAAATCAAAGGAACCTCTAGATTGCATATCACATTGAATTTATTGGTTGTCTCTAAAAAGAACTTATGCTTCATCTTAAAATTCAAATGCAAAACGATTACATAAATATCAACCTCATGCTCTTGATTATATCTCAACTTATCCTCCAAATCTTTAAGCACCACGGAGTGCTCTCCTTTAAACACGGTGTTGACGTTATTATTCTCGCTATTATGCCCTAAATACACTACAAAAAAAATGTTCTTTAGTGACCATTTTAATTAGTGATAACTAAAATTTGGTCACTAATAACTTTATTTAGTTAACATTAAGAAAAAGTGGTCACCGAATTTGGTCATTAAACAAAATTAGTGGCCAAAAAACAACATTTTTTGTCTCTAAACAAAATTAGTGACGGACCTTTAGTGACGAAAATTGACCACTCAAAATTTGGTAACTAACCACAATAGTGACCAAATTTTGATTGTTAGTGACCAAAATTTGGTCATTATGATAACTTAGAGACTAAATGTTTTTCGTCACTAATCGACATTTTTCTTGTAGTGATAAAACCCCTTAATCTCCGAAGTTGCAAAGCGATGACCATGATACAACGTGTGGGCTTCAATTTTATGGTAATTGCTCCCCACACGGCGACTAGGGTTTCTGAACGTCATGTTGACTCCTAGATTGTAGTATAGCGTGTCGTTTGTAGGTGAGATGGTAAATTGAGTGAGGGTGACATTATCAACATGAAATTGGGGATCGTTGGTATAACAAATCGAGGAGAGAATCACGTAGGTTAGCGAGAAGACGAAAATGACCGGAAGTAATAACAAAAGTATTTCGCATATGGTAATATTTTGGATGAAGTGGGTGTAAGAGGTTGTGCTTAGTTTTTCTAGTTCTAGCGGATATGCCATTATGAGAATCGACCGAGATGTGAAGTTGTGAACACTTCAGGGTTTTTGGATTAAAATCAAGCTAGCTAGATTGATGACCGGGTATATATATATATAGTTACATTGTCGATATATGATTGCGCATTTGTATATATATTAGAATTGTAATTGTACTTGGACAATTAGATGGATATTCTAACGTAAATTAATGGGTTTCATGTATTTTTGATATTTATTTGGTGATCTCTTCGAGCCTGCATTACAAAACAGAAACAGAAAAACAACCAAACATATAAAAACAAGTAAACCACAACACTTCTGGATGTCATATGTACAAATTAGTCCAGAAATTGAAGAATCCAAAGAAGCCTTTGAATAAATTGAGTTGGAGTACTGGAAATGTGTATGATAGAGTTATTCAGTTAAAAGATAAGTTGGAAAAGGATCAAGAAGCTGTTGATAGAAATCCCTACAATGCTGAGCTGAAAGCAGAAGCAGTGAATACTTTGAATGAATATATGATGGCTGTGAATGATGAGATCAAATTATTGCATCAACAAGTTAGATTGCAATGGCTTAAAGATGGGGATAGGAATTCTGCTTATTTCCATAGAATTCTGAAATCTAGAAGTAGTAGAAGGAGAGTGGAAACCATTTTAGATGATGAGGGAAACAAATATGAGGGTGATAATGTTGCAAAACAGTTTGTAGATCACTTTGAGAGATTTCTGGGGAGATCAGTTCCTGTGCATCCTGTTAGAGAGGATTTGTTCATTAAGAAACTGAATGAAGAAGAAGCTATTGAGATGATCAAACCTGTTACAGAGGATGAGATTAAGGAGGTCGTGTTTAATATTGACAGCAATAAACCTTCTGGACCTGATGGATATACTTCTGGTTTTTATAAAAAAGCTTGGGATGTGGTTGGGAAGGAGGTTTGTTTGGCAGTAAAAGAATTTTTTCATAATGGGAAATTACTTGGGGAAATTAATGCCACTTTAATTGCACTTATTCCTAAAATAAGTATGCCTAGTAAAGTGACTTAATTTAGGCCTATTGCTTGCTGCAATGTGATTTATAAGATCATAAGCAAGATACTTACAAAAAGAATTCAAAAGGGACTGGATAAGATTGTGCATGTGAATCAGAGTGCTTTTATACCAGGAAGACATATTCAAGATAATATTCTAGTTACACAGGAACTTTTAAGAGGATATAATAGGAAGAGTGGTCCTAGAAGATGTGCAATGCAAATAGATATTCAGAAGGTTTATGACACTGTAAGCTGGGACTTCTTGGAAGATATTTTAGGAAAGTTTGGGCTTCATAGTAAGATGGTGGGATGGATTATGAAGTGTGTTACTACTACCAAGTTTTCCATTTGTTTAAATGGGGAGACTCATGGGTTTTTTAAAGGTGGCAGGGGATTAAGACAAGGAGATCCCATTTCACCTTATCTGTTTACTATGGTAATGGAAGTTTTTAATCTTATCCTGTGCAAGAATATAGCTGAAGATAAGGACTATAGATATCATTTTGGATGTAAGGAACTCAAGCTCTCACATATGTGCTTTGCTGATGACTTGTTGGTACTATGCAAAGGTAATACAGGCTCTATCAAAGTGATTAAGAAATCTCTGGATGAATTTTCTCAAGTATCAGGATTAGTTCCTAATCTTGGAAAAAGTGTGATTTTCTTTGGGAGTATTCCTGAAAGAGATAAGGTTGAACTATTGGAAATTCTGCCTTTTAAATGTGGAAAGCTTCCTGTTAGATACTTAGGAGTCCCTTTATTGGCCAAAAAATTGGGGGCTAAGGACTGTAAGGTACTGATTGATAAAGTCAAAAGCAAAGTGGAGTGTTGGAAAAACAGAAATCTGTCATATGCAGGTAGAATTCAACTTATTGCTTCTGTTCTAGCCTCAATGCAAGTATACTGGGCATCTGTGTATATGTTACCAGCTTCTGTCATTAAGGATATTGAAGCTGTTTTTAAGAAATTTTTGTGGAATGCTGGAGATACAATAAAAGGTAAGGCAAGAGTTGCTTGGAAGAATGTATGTAGGCCTAAAGAACAAGGAGGGTTGGGACTTAAAGACATGAGAAAGTGGAATGTTGTCTTACTGGTGAGACAGTTTTGGAAAATTGTGGAGAATAAGGAATCACTTTGGGCAAAATGGGTCAATATTGTCAAATTAAAAAACAGGAGTATTTGGGATGTTCAGAGTGATAAATATGATAGTTGGGGATGGAAAACTATGATTGAAATAAGGGACATGAATAAAGTGCATGTTTTCTATGAAATTGGTGATGGGAAAAAAACATCAATGTCGTATGATAGATGGGATCAATCTGGTCCTTTAAGTGAGATGATAAGTAAAAGGGCTCTTTATGATGCAAGAATTGATGAGAAAATTAGAGTAGCTGATATGATGGTAATGGATTCTTGGAAATGGCCAGATGGATGGATTGAAAGATACCCTAGTATAAGGCATTTATCAGAGCCCAGAATTCATTGAGATAAAGTTTTGTGGGTTACAAATGACAATCAAAGGGTTGATTTTTCAACTAAACAGGTTTGGATGGATCTTGGAAATAGTTGGCCTACTATTCAATGGTGTAAGGTTGTTTGGTTTCCTCAAATTATTCCAAAGCATGCTTTTATTCTTTGGTTAACAATTCAGGAAAAGTTGATGACACAAGATAAAATGGAAAAATGGCATACTGGAGGAATGTTACAATGCAGTCTCTGCAAGCAACAAGCTGACAGTCATGCACACTTATTTTTTGAATGTCAATATGCAAGCAGGATTTGGAAAGATTTGCAGAAGTACACATACAGATTGGGTAAGCAGGAGAATCTGCAAAGATTGGTGAATATGGTGACTGTTCAGAAGACTAAGAATGGACTAGGTGGGGTGATTAACAAACTTGTGTTAGCTGCTACTGTATATTACATCTGGCAGGAGAGGAATGCTAGGATTTTTAGAAAGGAAGAGAGAAAGGTGGAGATTCTGTGCAATATTATTAAGGAAACAGTTAGGAATAAATTGATGACAATAAGAGTAAAGAAAACTGGGAATGTTATGCAGTTGGCCAAGCATTGGAATCTTTGCTGGATGAATTGGTATTTGGCTGCTGTTTGAGGTATGCAGTGTATTTGGATTTGTGAATTGGAAGTGCAGATGAAGGGTTGCTCATCATGGCTGCTTCTTGAATGCATTTGCGTATGGGAATAGTGAGTCATGCAAGATGGGACTACTTGGTCCCATACTTGTGCATTCAAGAACAGTTTGGGAGTAGTTTATTGAGTTTGCTATTGTTTTGTTTGGGATTTAGGGATGATGTACTGATAGTGTTTTTTCGATTGAGTTGTTGTTTAGTGAGATCAGAACTGTATATAGATAGGAGAATTGTTAGCGGCTGTATGGTACTTGGGCTTGTCCAAGATGTTTATATTGTATATTTGTAAATTTTGGATAGCAATATAATTCACAATTTCACTGGAAAAAAAAAAAAGTAAACCACAACACCACGATTTTCAGTTATTTTTTAGTCCTGTACTTTGTATACTATGTATAACTAACATCGTTTTATACCAGGCATAGTACTTTTATATAAGAAGTTTCCGATACGGGTATTAGGACTAGTAGTACTTTTATATAAGAAGTTTTGGATACGGCCTACTGAAATAGCTCTTGAATCCTATGGCAATTACCAGCCCTGCGCGCCTAGTAGTACTTTTAGTTTTTGTACAAATATGTAACTGATAATTATTCCGGTACTAATTGAGTTTTGCGAGTGTACGTGTGTTCAAACGTGAAAATCTGTAGTGATCATATGGTTACGACTAGGACATTCGAACATTGAATATATCAATCTCATACCACCGTTGTGTCACTCGAATTAAGTTCAAGTAAACCACCGTTGACTCTCGCGCTATTCAAATCTAGAACATTGGGACTTTTGAGTTTTGACCTGTTCCCAGCTCTGTATATAGCTATCTTTACTACGTACCGAGTATTTGACTTGTTAAGGTGTTTTTTGTCGGTCCTCTGTTTCGTCGTCCCCCATATCACGAATGAAAACTTCTCGATGCTCTTTGATCTCCTTCTGCGACTATATATATGAACGAAACCCAACCTTGCTTTAATACCAATTTAACTTGTTGCCCATAATTATTTGTAAACAAACACAAACATGATGAGCAGTTGCAAGTGTACAACTATTTAATGCACTTTAACGAAAGCCATTAGGGATTCGTTTAGCAAAACTCATAAAGCAGTTGTAACTAATGTCTAACTAACGCACGCCATGAATGAGCAGTTGCAAGCTCCTGTTACAGATTTTGAGATTCACCAATTACACCAATTAGCTTTTGTAACTTTATATATCTCAAAATTTTCTTTCCGCAACAATCTGGTTTTATTCCCAGTAGACAAATTCAAGATTGCATAACGTCAAAAAAGATAATACTCGTATTAAAAACCTTATACAAAAATCTTACGAAAAATTCTTCAAATAATTCAATGACATAAGTTCAATCGTGCTGAATATTACAACTCAGAAACAAGAAAAACAATACGAAAAAACAATTCATATATAAATCTAGCCACGATTCATAAGTTTAATAATCATATTCAAGATCGATTACAACTCAGAAAGAAGAAAAACCAATACCAAAAATCAATTCATATATAATCTAATCCATGATTAGATTTACACTCGGTTCTATCAGATTTTGCAGATGATGAAATCAAAGGAACATCTAGATTGCATATCACATTGAATTTATTGGTTGTCTCTAAAAAGTATTTATGCTTCATCTTAAAATTCAAATGCAAAACGATTTCATAAATATCAACCTGATAATGCTCCTGATTATATGTCAACTTATCATCCGAATCTCTAAGCACCAAGTGCTCTCCTTTAAACACGATGTTCACGTTATTCTTCTCGCTCTTATGCCTTAAATAAAACCCTTGAATCTCCGTAGTTGCAAATCGAATACCACGATACAACACATGGGCTTCAATGTTATGGTAATTGCTCCCCACGCGGCGACTAGGGTTTCTAAACGTCATGTTGACGGCTAGATTGTAGTATAGCGTGTTGTTTGTAGGTGAGATTGTGAATTGAGTGAGGGTGACATTATCAACATAAAATTTGGGATCGTTGGTATAAAAAATTCCAGAGAGAATCCCTACGATTAGCCAGAAGACGAAAAGTACCTGAAGTAATACACAAAATATTTGGCAGATGCAGCTACACCAGGGGCTGGGGTGGTCATAACGTGACATTCTGAGAATCGCAGGAGTTGATCGAGATGTAAACACTTTAGGGTTTTTGAATACAAATCAAGCTAGACTTCAATTCCTCATGTACGTGTCTTCCAAGCGCGCAGGTACATGGCCCACTTTAATGGCCAAGTTATGTGCCCATCATGTTTATTTGGTTTCCCCCAATGAGCCCACTTCTAGTGTCTGTTTGACAAGAGGCTTTTAGAGGATTTTAGGAGCTTAAAAGCCCCAAGCTTTTAAATATAAGTTATTTCCAAAATAGTAGTCTTGTTTGGACAGCACTTTAAATCAAAATCTCTAGCCCCAAAAAGCTCCTAAAAGCCCGAAAGATCTTTAAAGTAAAAGTTTGTATAAGAAGGGTTAAACTAGAAGCCCCAGCTCCTAGCCCCATTTCCCGGCCACTCAGGTTCAAACCCCCTAACCACAGCCCCAGCTCGAAGCTTTTGTGTCAAACATACCCCTAAACTTAACCCTGACCCTCATATATGCGACTCTCGTGACTTGTGAGTCGTTCACAATTGTAAGTCATATATTCCCCAGATGCAGATACACCTCGATCCATCTGTGGTGGTTGTAACAGGTTGTGCTTGGTTGTTCTAGTTCTAGCGGATATGACATTATTATGAGAATCGATGGAGTTGAGATCAATGTGAACACTTTATGGTTTTTGAATTAAAATTAAGCTAGCTAGACCGACCAGGTATATAAATAGTTACATTTTGGCCGATGGGGTTGGTGGCCCATTGGTAAGGTCTTTGATCTTGAGAGGATCCACCTGGGTTCGAGTCCCACTTCTCACATTTGTGAGGGTGGATTAATAGGGGTTTTTCGAGAGTCCTGGTTTCCAGGCATACGTGTAATTTAGGAGTAGGAGTAGGAGTATAATAGAATGCTGTTCAAAAAAAAATAAAAATAATAGTTACATTTTGGATTTATGATTGGGCATTTGTGTATATATTAGAATTGTATTGTAATTGTACTTAGATGATATTCTAACGTAAATTAATTAAAGGGGTTTCATGTATTTTTGATATTTATTTGTGAACTCTTCGAGCCTGCATTTCAAAGAGCAAAATAACCTTTTACAACTGAAACAAAAAAACAACCAAACATATATAAACAAGTAAACCACAAAACCACGGTTTTCAATTTTTTTTAGTACTGTACTTTGTATAGTATGTATAACATCGTTTTATACCAGGCATAGTACTTTTATATAAGAAGTTTCGTATACGGGCAGGCTACTGAACTGATGCTTATTCTGGTATTAATTGAGTTTTGCGAGTGTACGTGTGTTCAAACGTATAAATCTGTAGTGATCATATGGTTACGACTAGGACATTCGAACATTGAATATATCAATCTCATACCACCGTTGTGTAACTCGAATTCAATTCAAGTAAACCACCATTGACTCTCGCTCTATTCAAATCGAGAACATTGGGACTTTTGAGTTTTGACCTGTTCCCTCTGTATATAGCTGTCTTTACTACGTACGGAGTATTTGACTTGTAAGGTGTTTTTTGTCCGTCCTCTGTTTCGTCGTCCCCCAGATCACGAATGAAAACTTCTCGATGCTCTTTGATCTCCTTCTGCGATTATATATGTGAACGAAACCCAACCTTGCTTTAATACCAATTTGTTGCCCATATTTAATTTTAAACAAACATAAATTAACATGATGTCTCCATCCACTACGTACAATTTGTTGTATGATATTCTGTGCATATATATTGAAAGTCCCAAGTTTGCAAGGATTATGTAATTAACAACTAATGTAAATTACTTTAATAATAAACAACAGAAAAGTAAATAAGTTTAATCATATGTAACATTGATTAAACAGTGAATACGTGGTCGGTTTTAGAAGAAAGAAAAGAGAAATAATTGTTAACTTTTTGACACACTAAAAACTTAACAATATTACAATGATGTAAAACACACTAAGTGTAAATGTGGAACACACCAACAAGAGTGCGGCTAGGTCAAGTGATGCCTTATATAGGGTGAGAGAAGACATCACATGACAACCCAATAGATGTTGACACGTGAAAGGTTGTCAACCATCTATTGGTGTGTAAGACTGATCTGCAAAATTCTTTATCTTCATCTTGTTTGTATTCAAATCGGGTATGAAAGAGAAACACCTTAGTACCATTTCGGTACAAGGTCACATGTCTTCATTCTGTTTTATCAACACGTGTCCTTGGGGACCAGTCTTCTTATCTTCATTTTCCCGCCTATATTTGACTTACAAAACTTGGTGGTGAGTCATTGAACCTATCCTCAGCAGCATCACTCTTGGAGTGAATAAATATTGTCCAAGTATATCGTGAATATTCATCCACAATAACTAAGGTGTATCTGCTACCCCTTAGACTTTGGACATTCACTGGACCAAAGAGGTCCACATGAAGTAGATGGAAGCAACCATTTATTGAGTTCACTTGTTTGGTTTTGAAGGAGGCCCTGTGGCCTTTTCCTTTTTCACAGGCACCACAAAGTCTGTCCTTCTCATAAGTAAGAGGGGGAAGGCCTCGAACAAGATTTTTCTTGGCTAGAGAATTGATTGTTTTGAAATTCACATGCGACATACACTTGTGCCACAACCAATTGATTTGAGAGGCAACTTTAGAGAAGAAACAGGTCTCACTGTCAGTCTTGACAGGAGTGAAATCTACCAAGTAGATATCCCTTTTTCTAGGAGCTACCAAAACTACCTCTTTATTGATGTCAATTACTGTGCCTTGATGCTTATCAATGATAACCTTGTAATCAGCGTCACACAGTTGATTGATGCTGATCAGATTGTGTTTTAATCCATTCACATAGGCAACCTTTGTGAATTTGATCAGCCCATTAGAGAGAGACTCATATCCTTCAGTTTGGCCAGTAGAATTGTCACCAAACACAACTGTGGGACCATCAGTCGCCACATAGTTATCCAGCAGGTCTTTAGATCCAGTCATGTGTTTTGAACAACCACTGTCCAAATACCACACTCCTTTTCCTAGCGAGGTCTGCATGGATAACAATAGAAGGATTTAGGTGGAATCATGATTTTCTCCACTGATAGTGTCATCAGCAGAGATAGACGAAGGGACAGAAGGATCAACGACTTCATCGCTAATAGAGTCATCAACAACTTGATGAGAAGGAAGCATCGCACGATTTACCTCAAAAGTGTAATATTGATCCTCAGAGGTATGAGTGATGGTATTGCCAGAGTCAAGGACAAACAGGTTACTAACTTCATTGTTGCTCCCATATTCAACTAGAATATCACCAAGAGCATTTGAATAACCTGTTGAGATTGAGGAATGGAGATTCGCTGAGAGGAGATGAACTCAGCGATATTGTCCTCATTAAGGGCTACTGCTTCTCCCAAGCTGATGTTAGACTCAGCTGAGGGAGTTGGCTCACTGACCATAGAGGTGGAAGAATTAGGTTGAATGACAACTTCAGGAGAATTTCTGGATTCTTTGTCATTACAATCAGCAGTTATGTGTCCTCTTTCACCTCAAAGATAACACTTTCTTCCAATTGTTTTTTGTTTCTGACTTTGAATCAGAAACTCCTTGAGTTGGGAGGACAAATCGTTTACACGTTTAGTCAACTCACTTATCTCAGGATTGGAAGAGGAAGTTGAGGCTACAAAAGAGGTCTTTTTCTTCCTAAATTGAGGAGGAAGAGACTTGGGAATAGGACCAAGAATGAACTTACCATTTGATCGAGTATTAGAAGATGAGGAACCAGGATGAGTCTGAACAACTCGCTGACTTCCTCGCTGAAAAGGTCTAACATGCTGAACAGGTTTGGGTTGCTCAGGGATGTGTGTTCCCTTCTGAATATAGACAGGGTTAGGTTGCTGATAACGAGCATCAGCAAACTTAGCTCGCTGAGGAGCTGTAGTCATATGGAATAGCGACCTTGCTTCTTTTGAAAGGATCAACAGCTTTAGACTTAACAATTAAAAGCTGAGGAGCAAGAGGTTTAAAACCATCACTTGAAGAGTCCCATTCAAATGTCTGAGATGAAGAGTATTGAATTCTGCCTTCATTGGGCATCATATCGATAATGGGATGATTAGGAAAAACAGTTTTAGCAAAGCTAGCTGAGGAGCTAGTTTCAGCTTATGAAGAAGAAGTAGAAGTGCTGGGAGAGGATGATTCAGCATTTAGCTCATAATGATAATCATTTAAGCCTTTAATGAAGTAATACTTTAGCATTTACTCAGGAGATGCAACAGCACTGGGAGGAATCCTCTCTTCAGAAGCAGGACTGTCGCTGAACATATTTGTGATGACAGCAGCAGTCTCATAATCACCACCGATTATGGCTTTCATTTGCGCAGGTACCAGTTTACTGGAGATTTGGTCATGAAGCCTGGAGGCTTTAGACCAAGAGGTAACAATCTTTTCAAGGCCAACGACCTCATTTTTTAACTTCTCATTTGACATTTGAAGTGTTTAATTGAGAAGCTTTTGAGATTCAAGCTCAACATGGACATTTCTTAAGTCCTTGAGCTTATCAGATTTCTCACTTAGCTCAGTACTTACTGAGTTAAGCATAGATTGAAGATCAACATGAATAGATTCAACGAATTGAATATCACAAGTGAGAGATTCAAGAATTTTAGGTTTATCATCTTCAGAGGCAGAGGAAAAATTGCATACCTTCTTGATTGTGACATTCACCCACTGACTGGAGCATACTTGATCCTTTGTCAGCGCTTGGTCATCAGCGAGTGCCATAAAGCAGATGGCATCAACAAAGTCCTCGCTATCAGATTCGTCAGATTCAGCCCAGTCATGTTCTTCAGCAACAAGACCTTTGGCAGGAGCTTTGGCTTCTTCTACTTCAGCCATTTTGGCACGAAGTTCATAATACTTCTTCTTGTATTCATCAGCAGGCATGACTGATGAAGAAGAAGGCTTCGCTGCCTGAAAAGAAGGAATAGAAACTTTGCATTCTTTTTGATAATGGCCCCTTCGACCACATCTCCAGCATTCTTCTTGCGATTTATCCACCACTGGTTTTTGGGAAACATTCGACTTACGACTCTTCCATTTTTTAGAATATCTTTTACCAGCGATGAGAGCAAACTGCATGAAGTCTGAAAACATCTTTTGTCTCTCATCGAAATCGAGGTCATTGACAAGATCTTGGATGTGAGAAGGGGTAGAATGACTGTTACTAACATGAATAGTGCTAGTTTCAGCAGAAATTAGTGCAAGAGGGTCATGAATATGAGAAACATTAGATAAGGAAGTAGACGAAGAAGACGAACCAGCATGTCTTTTGGACTCGGCCTCAGCTCTCAAGTTTTGAGCAAGGGCTCTCTCTTCAAATTGAAGAGTGCCATAGAGTGACTCTAAATCATGCTGCTTCAGCTACTTAGTGGTCCAAAGAATTTGTCTTAAACCTTGCCACTTGATAGGCAAGCTGTCAATGAACTTGTGGCATACTTCAAGCATATCATGCTCTATGCCTGCATTTTTCATATCATTCAGAAGACATTTGAAACGATTATAAGTGCCATCCAGACTCTCATTAGGGAGAGAGAATAATCCTTTATAGGCACGCTTAAGATCTATCTTTTTTGGAGCGAGAACATCTTCAGTACCATCAAATCTGGTACAAAGATTATCCCACACCTTTTTAGCAGAATTTAATTTAATGACAGATTTCATTATGTCATCAGGAAGGGTGTTAATAATTAAGTTTCTCAACCTAGCATTAAGATTGACGAGCTTGCGCTCATCATCTATCCATTGTACTTCTGGTTTAATAATTTCAGTGACAACCTCAGGAGCATCAGTAGTGGCTCCTGGTGTCCTGGAAACCAAGATAGGTACATATGGTCCTTTGGTGAGTACAGTCATAAGGTAAGGTTCAACTCCTACAATGTGTATAAGCATTCTCTCCTTCCAAGATCTGAAATCATGAGTTTCGAATCTTAGTGGGATAGAGACATACCCAAAATCCCTGGTATTAACCAGAGTAGGAAGATGGGCCATGTAAGAAGATAGTACAGAAAAAGTAAAGATTTGAAAAAGGTTTTAATGCAGAAAAGTAAAGTAAAGAAAAATAAATAGATAATCTTGCAAACGTTTTCCAGATCAATTTCAGTGTATCGAAACACTGACCAAATGAAAGTCCCAAGTTTGCAAGGATTATGTAATTACCAACTAATGTAAATTACTTTAATAATAAACAACAGAAAAGTAAATAAGTTTAATCATATGTAACATTGATTAAACAGTGAATACATGGTCGGTTTTAGAAGAAAGAAACGAGAAATAATTGTTAAGTTTTTGACACACTAAAAACTTAACAATATTACAATGATGTAAAACACACTAAGTGTAAATGTGGAACACACCAACAAGAGTGCGGCTAGGTCAAGTGATGCCTTATATAGGGTGAGAGAAGACATCACATGACAACCCAATAGATGTTGACACGTGAAAGGTTGTCAACCATCTATTGGTGTGTAATACTGATCTGCAGGAGTCTCTATCTTCATCTTGTTTGTTTCCAAATTGGGTATGAAAGAGAAACACCTTAGTACCATTTCGGTACAAGGTCACATGTCTTCATTCTGCTTTATCAACACGTGTCCTTGGGGACCAGTCTTCTTATCTTCATTTTCCCGCCTATATTTGACTTACCAAATTTGGTGGTGAGTCATTGAACTTATCCTTAACTCGAAGATAATTGATGATTGCTGAGGAGTCGCTGACAAAGTTCAGCGCTGAGTCTCCTCTGCGAATTCATGACTCAACGTATATACGTCCATATAAAAGCACAACTGGTATAGTGATGTACAATTAAGTTACATGGTTAAATGAGCGTGTGACTTAATTTCTGCATTCTCTAATCTTTAATAAATTGCAACTTTTTTTAAAACGACAAACTATATATTTTATCTAGGCATCAACACACCCACATTAGCCTCTCATACCACGACCCAAATCGTTCTATAATAATCCACACCACCACCCCGTTGTCGTTGGCCCGACCCCAATCCCTATAATATGAAACTGAATACAAATTAAGACTTTGAACTTCTAATTACACCTCAGCTTGAAACTGAAATCACCAAATCAGGCACAATTACCATTGTTGAAAAATAATGTTCTTCTAATTTGTATTTTTAAGCAAAAAGAAAAAAAAAGCCCAGGCCCCATTGGTGAAAAATAATGTCTTTTTTTTTAATTTGGTACCAATCATCAATACTTAGGATTAAATCGTCGTTTATAATGAAAAATATATAACACACACACAATTAATGCATGTATCAGTTGATCGTTCCTTAATCTTGTTGGATAATATCGGAAAAGTCTTCTTGTAATTAGGTAAATAATAATGCATACACCTCTATATATAGATCATATAAAAATTCTTCAAATAATTCAATGACATGAGTTTAATCATATTCAAGATGGATCGATTACAACTGATCAGAAACAAGAAAAACTAATTAATACCCAAAATAATAGACTCTAGCCACGAAAACATATTAAAGTGACACTCGGTTCTTTCAAATTTCGCATAAGATGAAATCAAAGGAACCTCTAGATGGCATCTCACTTTGTAATTATCCGTTGTCTATAAAAACAAGTTATACCTCATCTTAAAATTCAAATGCAAAACGATTACATAAATACCAACCTCATGCTCCTGATTATATCTCAACTTATCCTCCAAATCACTTAGCACCCCCTGCTGCTCACCTTTAAACACGGTGTTCACGTTATTATTCTCGCTCTTATGCCCTAAATAAAACCCTTGGATCTCCGTAGTTGCAAATTCATTACCATGATACCACGCATGGGCTTCAATCTTATGGTAATTGCTCCCCACACGGCGACTAGGGTTTCTAAACGTCATGTTGACCGCTAGATTGTAGTATAGCGTATCGTTTGTAGGTGAGAGTGTGAATTGAGTGAGGGTGACATTATCAACATGAAATTTGGGATTGCTGGTATCGAAAATCGCGGAGAGAATTCCTAAGATTGGCAAGACGACCAAAAAAAAGATAACAAATATTCCGCAGGTGCAGATAGTGAAGAAATTATAGGATCTAAACACACATATTCGAAAGAATTACTCATCTTGATTAATAGACTAACAATATTCAACAATAAAAGAGTGAAAATAGAGATTACAATAAACCAACCACTATGTGATGGATCTAAGGGACAAACACAATCAATTACATAACCAGAATCATGGTCAGGTCGAACATGATTAAGATGATAATAATGAAAAAAAGGGTTAACGGTTGTAAACGGCTAAAAGGATGATATTGTGTTGTAACCCTAATCATCTACAGTGTTTGTATATATATAAGCTGCAACTTCTTCTCTACCCCTTCATCTTTCCACTTATACAGCTTCAGCCCTCCTGCTTCCATCTTTTCCTTTTTGTCCAGTAAGGTCATCCAGAAGTACATGAAATACAAAACAAGTCCAAGTTAATTTAACCACAATCAAGGTGCTATAAATTTAACACCCCTCCTCAACTTGATTGTGAGAAGGGGTCAAACAATCCAAGTTTTGTTCACAAGTATTTGTGTTGATCCAAAGTTAAATCCTTGGTAAACACATCAGAAATATTATCATGGGAAGAGATTTTGAGAGTTTCTATGACTCCCAAAAGAATTTTTTCTCTAATGAAAAAAAGATTAATGTCAAAATGTTTTGTCTTCTCATGGAAGACAGGGTTGGCTGCTATTTGCAGTGCAGCCTTACTATCACAAAAAACCTTTGCTGGGTTAGTTTTGGGAACACCCAATTCTTCCAAAATCTTTAAAACCCACATAACTTCACATGTAACAGCACCTAGAGCTCTGAATTCCGCTTCAGCAGAAGATCTAGAGATAGTCTGCTGTTTTTTACTTTTCCAAGCAATGGGGCAACTACCTAAGAAAAGTATGTATCATGTGATACTTTTTCTGGAAGTTGCCTTCTTGGCCCAATCAGAATCAACATAGGCAGAGAGAGTGAGAGAAGAGTTCCTCTTAAAGAGGATGCCTTTACTTGGTGAGTTCTTTAGGTATCTGATCACCCTCATGGCAAGTCTTAAGTGAGAATCATGAGGGTTGTGCATAAACTGACTCAAGATGTGAACAACATAGGAAATGTCAGGTCTAGTGTGTGTCAAATAGATAAGTTTCCCTACCAATTTCTGGTATTCAGTGATATTGTCCAAAGGTTTATCAGTGTCATCATTGTCATCAAGAAGAAGATTAGTTTCAATAGGGGTTTGAGTGGGTTTGCACCCTAACAAACCAAATTCAGACAAAAGGTCCAAGCAGTATTTCCTTTGTGACATACACAAGCCATCATCACAATCCAAAATTTCTATTCCTAAGAAATATCTCAATTTTCCAAGATCCTTGATAGAAAACTTGGATTTCAGAAACAGTTTACACTTTTCAATCTCAAGAACAGACTTGCTAGTAATGACAATGTCATCAACATACACAAGTAAAGCAACAAAAGTGCTGCCATAATTTCTGGTAAACAAGGAATAGTCACTTTTGCTTTGCACAAAGCCAATTTCAAGTAAAGAACAAGTAAGTTTCTCATTCCATTTCCTAGGGGCTTGTTTTAGCCCATACAAGGACTTTTCAAGTTTACAAACTCTAGGGTCATAATTAGAATGGTAGCCTGGTGGTGGAATCATATAAACATCCTCATCAAGTTCACCATACAAGAAGGCATTATTGATATCAAGTTGGAAGATAGGCCAATTATTTTGAACAGACATAGTAATTAAACACCTTATAGTTACCATTTTAACTACATGAGAAAAGGTCTTATCAAAGTCAATTCCTATTCTTTGATCATACCCTTTGGCAACAAGTCTTCCCTTATATCTATCAACATCCCCATTAGATTTATATTTGATTTTATAAACCCATTTGCAGCCAATGGGCTTTCTGTTATCAGGAAGGTGAGTGGGAGTCCAAGTGTGATTTTTATACAAGGCTTCTATTTCAGAGTTCATTGCATCAACCCAAAGTGGGTTCTTGCAAGCCTCTTCAAAGGTATTTGGTTCAACCAGTTTGTTCAAACTGGACACAAAACACAGATTTTCAGAATTAAGTTTGGCATAATTAACACAATTAGCAATACTGTGTTTGGTTTTAGAGGTAATGACAAAGTCATCAAGGTTTCTAGGAAGCCTGGTAGTTCTAGATGACCTTCTAAGGTCATTAGGTTGAGTAATAGTGGTCTGATCAACCCCATGAGATGATTGAGTGTCATGTGAAGAATTAGAATTGCCCTCAGGACTTGGATTCTCTTCAATGGGTGTTGCAGTGGGAATTTGATGAGTGGCAGCTCTAGATGTGCTACCAGAGTCATCATTCCCATTACCATCACCATATGAAGTCCCTTTCCTGTCATCATTGGGTCTTAGAGAGTCATTGTCATCAAAAAACATATTATCAAAAAAGTTTAAATGAGTTGTGCCAGACTCATCACTCACACAATAATCATTGTTTATTTTAAAGGGAAAGATATTCTCATAAAATCTTACATCCCTAGAGTAAAGGATGCTTTTACTTTGTAAACAAAACAGTTTGTAAGCCTTTTTTCCTTCAGAATATCCAATTAACACACATTTATTTGATCTTGAACTAAACTTGTTAGAGTTGTTCAAGATGGTAGCAAAGCATAGACAACCAAAGACTCTAAGAAAGGAAAGGTTAGGAGTAGTTTTAAAAATCATCTCATAAGGTGATTTACCAGAAAGGACAGAAGTGGGTAACCTGTTTATAAGAAAAGTAGCAGTTAGAACACATTCAGGCCACATATTCAAGGGAATTCCCCCCTGAAACATAAGGGATCTAGAAACATTAATGAGATGCATATGTTTCTTCTCAGCAATGGAATTTTGTTGTGGGGTATAGGCACAAGAAGTTTGGTGTATTATACCATTCTGTTTAAAAAATTGATTCATCCTTTGATTTATAAACTCACTACCATTATCACTTCTGATAACTTTAACAGTGGTTTGAAACTGATTTCTTAATAAATTACAAAAGTTTGTTATATTGTCAAAAGTTTCATCTTTACTTCTTAATAAGTAAACCCACACAACTCTAGAGAAATCATCAACAATAGTAAGGAAGTACTTGAAACCTTCCTTACTTTGAACTTTATAGGGTCCCCA
>CM067170.1:24801473-24873973 GCA_034093135.1 Erigeron breviscapus | reverse complement strand
AAGTTAAGTTTAGAAGTTGAGGGGTCCTAAGTGTAAGATTAGTAATGGCTGGCCAGGGATTAGAGGGCAATTAGGCAGCCCTAATTGTCACAAATCTGCTGTAACTAGTGTGTGAGAAAAGCCCTAGTCGATCCCTTCCCTTTCCAAGCAAAGATCCATTCGTTTCGTGCCGTTTTTGATCAAGTGTAGTTTAGATCTCGAGTCCCCTACATCAAGTGCAGGTAATATAGGTATAATCCTCTTTGAAATCTGATTATTTGAGTCATAGTTGAGTATTCAACCCAGGCCATGGGGTGTGGGTTGGGTTATTTGATTAAACGTTTACCGATTTCATGTTATTCGGGTGTTTGAATGAGTGATTCATGTTGTAAAGGATTAAAGGATTGATTGATGGATTAAAGTCATTAAAAGTGTTGTCAAAAAGGTTAATTTTATGTCTCCAGGTCGAATTAATGGTTGATGTTCGTATGGGATTCGATTAAAGGGTTTAAAAAGTTGGTTTTTGGTCGAACTGGGCTTTGTGCGGCGCATAAAAGCAACTTTTGAAAATGGATTTCAGATGGGAGCCCGTTATGCGGCGCACAGAAGTTCTGTGCTGCGCACAGATGGAGTGCTCAGAAAATTGGATAGTTTCTGTGACGAATTTGGTTGATTTGTGCGGTGCACAGCCTTTCCATGCGGCGCACAAATGCTTAATATGGTTTTGTGCGGCGCACAGGACTTCCATGCGGTGCACAAATGGGTCCAGTTTGGTACCTAAGTTTTGTTTAGCTTATAGAACGATCTTATACTCATTATAGGTAGTCGGGAGCACTTAGCAAGCACCGTAAGACACTTTAACTCATTGGTAAGCTGTACCAAGGTAAGATACACTACTTTGACACGCTGAGGGTTCAACAAAAGCATGGTTTTCATATTTTAACTTCCCTAACGATATCTTGTTGCTTATGGGTATTCGGGGTTACACGGGAGGTTATATGGGCTATGTACTTGACCATTGAGACCTGAAATGCAGTCCCAATGATATGTGATGTGATGTTATGCTATGAAATGATATGTAATGTCTTGTGATGTAATGAAATGTGACACATGTTGATGACTATTAAAATGTGCATGATTGTATGGCTTGTTCATCTAGTTCACTAGACTCTTTAAGTTGCCATATCACGTGCACGTTTAAGGGCCCAAACGTAAAAGATGAATATATGTTATGTTTAGGTAATGTGGACACCTAAACTATATGTAATGTGAATCGAGCTCGTATTTGATGTGAAAGTGTTAAGCTTAACCCGTACTTGCCCTTGCCCGGCGGGTGCGTATATGTAGTTGCTTGGGTGGCTCCTTGCAACATAATTACGTGGTTTGAGTATCTCCGGGTGGAGTGATTACCCACCAATGTCTTGAACATACGGACTACTCCTGGATTGGCTTGCCATTCCTTAACGACACTGATGGACCGCTGAAAGGCTTATCCATCCAGTCGGGTGTGAGGTTCCCGTTAGGTCTTATGACCGCCTACACACAAACTTACACCTTATATGATATGCGTGACTTAAGTCACACCTGAAATGATGTTATATGTGATGATGAAAAGATGATTAGGCACAACTAAGATGAACGATCCTATATGAACGATGTTTATGGCTATATGAGATGTTTTATGATGATGTGTGCCTTAATGATGAAATACAACTTTTACTAAGTTTTAATTGGACAAATGTTTTCATAATCTTGTGTTATCTTACTTAGCTAATTCGTTAGCTAACACTTGTTTCTTGAAATGTGTTGTTCCCTCAGGTTTAGCAAGCTTTGAGTGTTGATGAATAAAGAGCGAGGCATGGGTAGATTGCTTGAAGATGATCATAGTTTACCCATAGTGGCTACTTCCTTAGACTTTTGATTTGTGTTAAGATTTTTATGAATTGTTTAGACTTGTGATCGGTTGTTTTATGTTGGGCAACCGATGGATTTCCATTTAGACTTGTTTCAATGGTATGGCAAGTAACACCATTTAATGAATAAACCAAACTGAATTTATTGGTTTGGACTTTTAAATGTTTGTTCCGCTTTCTTTGACACCGTTAGGTGAAAATTTTTGGAAATCCTTATTTTTAAATGATGGGTGTTACAAGTTGGTATCAGAGAAATGGTTTAAGTGAACCAAGAACTATAGGTTTACCGTAGGAATTGGACTTAAACCGATAGAGGACATGTAGGGCTCAAGTAGGTATGCTTAGCCATTGAAATGAAATGCTTTAGGATGGGTTTGGGAGTGAGTGAGAGAGTAGGTTAAGGCTTGGTTGTGTATGTGTTTTGCTGAAATTTGATGTTACATAGCCTTATTCACTTTATTCTCGCTTTAACTCTTGCTAACCGCCGTCATTGCATTGTAAACATCATGGTTAACACTCGTACTAACAGTCAACGTGAGAGAGCAACTCCAAGCAATGCTCCAACTGATCAGAATGGGGCTGGAAATGGTGTTAACCAAAGGCCTCCTCGAAGGCCACTTCCGGGTGCACAACCCACAAGGTCAGAAATTGATCGGGCAAACCCAATTCTCGAACAGGTTCCTACACGAGCTGAAATGCATGAAGAGTTGAGGGCTATTCGAGCTCTTTTGATGAGGAATGAAGAGGAGTTAGCTCAAATGAGAGCTGAAAGAGAAGCTAGCTTGCATCGGGATGAGCATACTGATGGAAACTATTCCAACCGCTCAAATCGTGCTGAGCCATCTATTGTAAGGTCATTGGTTGCTCCTGAGAATGTGGTTGCTGATGTGAATGGTGTGGAAAATGTGGTGGAGCCTCGTGTTGTGGTTGCCCCTCGTGCTAATAACTTTAAGTATGAGAGCTTTCAGAAGTGTGGAGCAAAAGCATTTGATGGTACTCAAGATGCTGTGGGTGCCATGGAATGGTTAGATGATATCGAGGTTGTGTTCGCTTCATGTTATTGCCCTGAGGATATGAAGGTATTGTGTGCTTCCCGTATGCTAAAGAAGAATGCTCGTAATTGGTGGAGGGCTGCTACTGTTTCTTTGACTCCCGAGGTGCTAGCTGCTATGCCTTGGGGTACATTTAGGGAGAAGTTTTTGGAAGAATATGTGGGTACTCGCGAGTTGAGGTTGATTGAGAAGGAATTCAGAGCTTTAACCGCTAAGCCCGGTGCCATAACTGAGTATGCTCACTCATTTATGGAAAAGCTTAAGTTTGTTGGTCACTTGGTTCGTAGAGATGTTGATCAGGTTGAAGCTTACTGTGATGGTCTCCCTGCTAGCTATCGTGGCCTCTGTAGGCAACATACTACATTGTCTGCTGCGATTAAGGAGTCCAAGAGGTTAGATGATGATTTTAAAACTGAGAAAGTGGCTACTAAAGATGATGATAAGAAATCTGGTTTCAAGAGAAGGTTCAATGGGTCTTCGAATTCTAATAAGAGGTTCAAAGGTAGTTCTACTTCGAATGGGGATAAGGATAAGAAGAAGAGTAGCACATGGTGTTCAGCTTGCAAGTCTCATCATGATGGTCCATGCTCTGACAAGACAAGAGGTGTGATAAGTGTGGCAACCCGGGGCACGCTGCAGCTGTTTGTAAAGACAAGACTCGTTGTTATAAGTGTCAAGAAACGGGTCATATGATTGCTGATTGTCCTCAGATGAAGAATGATGGGAAGAAGACGGCTGCTCCAAAGCCAAAAGTTCATGCTCTTCAGATGACAGTGGAAGCTGCTAAGGACAACGATGAGGTAGTAAGCGGTACTTTTCTTGTTAATTCAAAACCTGCTTCTGTTCTTTTTGATTCGGGTGCAAATAGGTCATTTGTGTCTACATTGTTTGCTCCTAAGCTCGAAAGAGTTACTACCCCCCTTGATTGTTCTATAGAGGTCGAAATTGCTAACGGTACTATTAGTGACATCCGTGTGGGTTATGATGATTGTTCTATCGAGATTGAGGGTCGTTCCTTTCCGGTCCAGTTATTGCCTACTACTCTTGCTGGTTTTGATATAGTGATAGGCATGGACTGGTTGTCTCAAAATGATGCTACTATTATATGTTCTCAAAAGATCGTGCGTTTCTCTACTCCGGATGGTAAGGTCATTTCTGTTTATGGAGATAAGAAGAAAGGGAGCATAAAGATCATTAATTTGATGAAGGCTCTCAATTGCATTCGACATAATAGGAATCACTTCCTTGCTTATATTATCGATACACGAAAAGAGAAGTCTTCCATTGCTAATGTTGATGTAGTTTCTGATTTTTCTGATGTCTTTCCGGATGATCTTCCCGGTATTCCTCCCGACCGAGAAGTCACTTTTCAGATTGATCTTGTACCCGGTGCTACTCCTGTTGGGAAAACACCATATCGTTTGGCTTCTACTGAAATGAAGGAGTTAATGTCTCAGCTCCAAGAGCTACTTGACAAAGGTTTTATACAACCTAGTTCCTCGCCTTGGGGAGCTCCAGTTCTCTTTGTCAAGAAGAAAGATGGTTCTATGCGCATGTGCATAGACTACCGCGAGCTGAATAAGCGAACGGTTAAGAATAAGTATCCTCTCCCGCGCATTGATGATCTCTTTGATCAGCTCCATGGTGCTTCATACTTCTCTAAGATTGATTTACGGTCTGGTTATCATCAGTTAAAGGTCAAAAAGGAAGATGTGGCCAAGACAGCTTTTCGTACACGATATGGGCACTATGAGTTTCTTGTCATGCCATTTGGGTTGACAAATGTTCCTGCCGCTTTTATGGATTTAATGAATCGGGTATGTCGCCCATTCTTAGATCATTTTGTTATTGTCTTCATTGACGATATTCTAATTTATTCAAAGTCTGAAGCCGAGCACCGTGAGCACTTAAGAGTTGTTCTTGAGGTTCTTAGGGAGAAAAAGTTATATGCAAAGTTCTCTAAGTGTGAATTCTGGCTTGAGAAGTTCAGTTTCTCGGGCATGTTATCTCTTCTGAAGGTATTGATGATATACCCTATACGGAGCTCTACCTCCGTATGTGAATTTGCTATTACGGAGGCTACTTAAGGATGCTTCTGCCAGAATTACGGAGCTCACCTCCGTCAGAACGGAGCTCACCTCCGTCAGGATTACGGAGCTCACCTCCGTCAGAATGGACCACCTCAGTCAGAATTACGGAGCTCATCCGTCAGTACGGAGCTCCGCCAAATATGAAGGAAATCCCTTATTTCTTTCTCCCAAAGAAAAGGGGCCAGCCCAAATCTCCTCCTAATAATTAGGGTATCCCCCTAAAACCCTAAAACCCTAGCTTATCCCCCAAGATAAGCTCCTCTTATAAATAGAGGCCTCCCCCATGAATGAAGGCAAGTTCTTTCCACCCCGAGATACAAAGCCTCATTCCCTCAAACACCTAAGGTGGCTGGTTTCTCTTCTATGGAGAATCCTCCACCGCCAACACATAAAACACCTCCGATTTAATGGCGTTAAGCTTCTCAAAGCTTTACACCGATAGGGAATCGCCAATAAATCGGTCAAAACCCCCTCCTTGTTCCCGATCGAAGGTCCGTGCGATTCTTTGATCAAACAAATTGGCGCCATCCGTGGGACAATATACTACACGTTCCCACCTTCACCGCCGGGTTAGATCTCCGACAGTTAACGAATCATAAAAATCGTTAAACTTCTTTCCCAGATCTCGTAAAACCCAAAATTATAACTTTCTACGTTCTTCCGCTCATGTAAATTCCAAGACGAATGAGACAAAAAGAAACTCAAAAACTCATCACGTCTAAAACAACTCATATCAAATCAAAAAACCCATCTCTCTTTCTTTTCTTTTTCACCAAGATTCATAGGCGTCAAACAAAGATTCTTTCCGATTACACATACTACAAAAAATATTTTAAAACCACAGCCATGAATCATGTTAAAAAAAAAAGAAGAGAAAAAAATCACCCGGAGGTATGCAAAGATCATAGTTATCTGCTACCGTCAAAACAACATCGTACCGTCATTGCTTGTAATCGTTATCAAGATGGAATCAATATCAAAAAAGGGTTAAGGATGTCCCGAATATACAATGATCAAAAATTCCAAGATGTCTCGGTTTATAACAAAAACCGATTTGAAGTCATGGAAATTATATAATGATTCCATCACCGCGAAACCAACCTCTAACCATAAAAAAAACACCAACTGGGGCGAAGAAAAGAAGGAAGACAACAATTGATCCAGATCCTGGCCGAGAAGAAGAATTTCAAAAAAATAAAGAGAAAGAGACGAAGAGCGATCTGAAAGTTCCTTAGGACCGATCGATTCGCGATTCCAACGACTATGTAAGTGCGGAATCCAAACATAATCGTTATTGAGGTAATTGAATGAAACACATAAATATGAACACGAAATCAATAAGAACAGGAGATATAAATCTGATTCCTTTATCATTAGTCGAATGATTACAATGAATAAATCCGTTTACAATACATCTACGATGATTACGGATTACAATCAACGAGACGACTCTTGATAATCGAATAATATGGGCGGCATCTCGAGGTATAGATCTCTACCTCGAGAACCTAGTGAATGAAATCTGTTGCAACTAAAATCATCAACCTAAAACCGAAACCTAAGATCTCTATTTATAGGCTACAAAACGGGTTGGGCTTCAAAACTCGTGGGCTTCCAAACACGTGCTACAGTAACACGTGTTTAGTCAAACTCGTGTTACTGTTCACACGAGTTTGTCCAAACTCGTGGTACTGTTCACACGAGTTTGTCCAAACTCGTGGTACTGTTCACACGAGTTTGTCCAAACTCGTGGTACTGTTCACACGAGTTTGTCCAGTTGTCTGGATAATCTCTGTAAAGTAACAGCCCTTTAATTGAGATGCATCGGACACAAATTGTGCACCAGAACGTGCACTTACAGTCTCCCCCCCTTTTCTCTGCAAAACTTGGAAAGGTAGTATAAGCTTAGGTTACAGGATCTCCTGTTCATAGAGGTTCTTCAAAATGGCCTAGAGCTCATTACAGCAGCAGCTCTTCGCCAAACAGGGTATATTCGTTTTCCCTCCAAATTTCCGAGGAAAAACACATTTACGTGAAACATTGGTATTCACGTAAATTTTTATTTCTAAGGCCGTGGGAAAAATTTGATAATTGCCGAAAATTTTTCGAACGCTACCAAACTTCAAATCTCCATGAATCATGCCATTTTAAGACCATGGACAAAAATTATTTTTCCTTTTTTTTTTTTAGCTTTTCTACAACCCTGTCTTCTATGCTTCAATGTATCGTTGTCTTCTGCTGTGATCCTTCCACACCGAAACATACTTGAACCTCGATTCCATTTCGACAACTCAAACACGTTCTTGTGTTACAGTAACACGTGTTTAGTCAAACTCGTGTTACTGTTCACACGAGTTTGTCCAAACTCGTGGTACTGTTCACACGAGTTTGTCCAAACTCGTGGTACTGTTCACACGAGTTTGTCCAAACTCGTGGTACTGTTCACACGAGTTTGTCCAAACTCGTGGTACTGTTCACACGAGTTTGTCCAAACTCGTGGTACTGTTCACACGAGTTTGTCCAAACTCGTGGTACTGTTCACACGAGTTTGTCCAAACTCGTGGTACTGTTCACACGAGTTTGTCCAAACTCGTGGTACTGTTCACACGAGTTTGTCCAAACTCGTGGTACTGTTCACACGAGTTTGTCCAAACTCGTGGTACTGTTCACACGAGTTTGTCCAAACTCGTGGTACTGTTCACACGAGTTTGTCCAAACTCGTGGTACTGTTCACACGAGTTTGTCCAAACTCGTGGTACTGTTCACACGAGTTTGTCCAAACTCGTGGTACTGTTCACACGAGTTTGTCCAAACTCGTGGTACTGTTCACACGAGTTTGTCCAAACTCGTGGTACTGTTCACACGAGTTTGTCCAAACTCGTGGTACTGTTCACACGAGTTTGTCCAAACTCGTGGTACTGTTCACACGAGTTTGTCCAAACTCGTGGTACTGTTCACACGAGTTTGTCCAAACTCGTGGTACTGTTCACACGAGTTTGTCCAAACTCGTGGTACTGTTCACACGAGTTTGTCCAAACTCGTGGTACTGTTCACACGAGTTTGTCCAAACTCGTGGTACTGTTCACACGAGTTTGTCCAAACTCGTGGTACTGTTCACACGAGTTTGTCCAAACTCGTGGTACTGTTCACACGAGTTTGTCCAAACTCGTGGTACTGTTCACACGAGTTTGTCCAAACTCGTGGTACTGTTCACACGAGTTTGTCCAAACTCGTGGTACTGTTCACACGAGTTTGTCCAAACTCGTGGTACTGTTCACACGAGTTTGTCCAAACTCGTGGTACTGTTCACACGAGTTTGTCCAAACTCGTGGTACTGTTCACACGAGTTTGTCCAAACTCGTGGTACTGTTCACACGAGTTTGTCCAAACTCGTGGTACTGTTCACACGAGTTTGTCCAAACTCGTGGTACTGTTCACACGAGTTTGTCCAAACTCGTGGTACTGTTCACACGAGTTTGTCCAAACTCGTGGTACTGTTCACACGAGTTTGTCCAAACTCGTGGTACTGTTCACACGAGTTTGTCCAAACTCGTGGTACTGTTCACACGAGTTTGTCCAAACTCGTGGTACTGTTCACACGAGTTTGTCCAAACTCGTGGTACTGTTCACACGAGTTTGTCCAAACTCGTGGTACTGTTCACACGAGTTTGTCCAAACTCGTGGTACTGTTCACACGAGTTTGTCCAAACTCGTGGTACTGTTCACACGAGTTTGTCCAAACTCGTGGTACTGTTCACACGAGTTTGTCCAAACTCGTGGTACTGTTCACACGAGTTTGTCCAAACTCGTGGTACTGTTCACACGAGTTTGTCCAAACTCGTGGTACTGTTCACACGAGTTTGTCCAAACTCGTGGTACTGTTCACACGAGTTTGTCCAAACTCGTGGTACTGTTCACACGAGTTTGTCCAAACTCGTGGTACTGTTCACACGAGTTTGTCCAAACTCGTGGTACTGTTCACACGAGTTTGTCCAAACTCGTGGTACTGTTCACACGAGTTTGTCCAAACTCGTGGTACTGTTCACACGAGTTTGTCCAAACTCGTGGTACTGTTCACACGAGTTTGTCCAAACTCGTGGTACTGTTCACACGAGTTTGTCCAAACTCGTGGTACTGTTCACACGAGTTTGTCCAAACTCGTGGTACTGTTCACACGAGTTTGTCCAAACTCGTGGTACTGTTCACACGAGTTTGTCCAAACTCGTGGTACTGTTCACACGAGTTTGTCCAAACTCGTGGTACTGTTCACACGAGTTTGTCCAAACTCGTGGTACTGTTCACACGAGTTTGTCCAAACTCGTGGTACTGTTCACACGAGTTTGTCCAAACTCGTGGTACTGTTCACACGAGTTTGTCCAAACTCGTGGTACTGTTCACACGAGTTTGTCCAAACTCGTGGTACTGTTCACACGAGTTTGTCCAAACTCGTGGTACTGTTCACACGAGTTTGTCCAAACTCGTGGTACTGTTCACACGAGTTTGTCCAAACTCGTGGTACTGTTCACACGAGTTTGTCCAAACTCGTGGTACTGTTCACACGAGTTTGTCCAAACTCAAACGCGTGCTAGTAACACAGTTTTAAACCAAACGCGTGGGCCTTGGTCAAACACGTGGACCAATCTTCAAACGCGCGAGCCTATGCTAAACGCGTGTGATCAAAAGTAAACACGTGAAATTAGGATTTGTAAACGCGTGTTTTCCCAAACGCGTGTTTTCCCAAACGCGTGTTTTTCCAAACGTGTTTGCAGCTCTGATCTTGTTCTTCATCCTTAAACCTCAAAAACGAACCACGAATCAGAGACATAAAGCCTCTCCTGCTCTGATACCAATTGAAAGTTCCTTAGGACCGATCGATTCGCGATTCCAACGACTATGTAAGTGCGGAATCCAAACATAATCGTTATTGAGGTAATTGAATGAAACACATAAATATGAACACGAAATCAATAAGAACAGGAGATATAAATCTGATTCCTTTATCATTAGTCGAATGATTACAATGAATAAATCCGTTTACAATACATCTACGATGATTACGGATTACAATCAACGAGACGACTCTTGATAATCGAATAATATGGGCGGCATCTCGAGGTATAGATCTCTACCTCGAGAACCTAGTGAATGAAATCTGTTGCAACTAAAATCATCAACCGAAAACCGAAACCTAAGATCTCTATTTATAGGCTAGAAATGGGCTGGGCTTCAAACTCGTGGGCTTCCAAACGCGTGATTTCCCAAACGCGTGTTTTCCCAAACGCGTGTTTTCCCAAACGCGTGTTTTCCCAAACGCGTGTTTTCCCAAACGCGTGTTTTCCCAAACGCGTGTTTTCCCAAACGCGTGTTTTCCCAAACGCGTGTTTTCCCAAACGCGTGTTTTCCCAAACGCGTGTTTTCCCAAACGCGTGTTTTCCCAAACGCGTGTTTTCCCAAACGCGTGTTTTCCCAAACGCGTGTTTTCCCAAACGCGTGTTTTCCCAAACGCGTGTTTTCCCAAACGCGTGTTTTCCCAAACGCGTGTTTTCCCAAACGCGTGTTTTCCCAAACGCGTGTTTTCCCAAACGCGTGTTTTCCCAAACGCGTGTTTTCCCAAACGCGTGTTTTCCCAAACGCGTGTTTTCCCAAACGCGTGTTTTCCCAAACGCGTGTTTTCCCAAACGCGTGTTTTCCCAAACGCGTGTTTTCCCAAACGCGTGTTTTCCCAAACGCGTGTTTTCCCAAACGCGTGTTTTCCCAAACGCGTGTTTTCCCAAACGCGTGTTTTCCCAAACGCGTGTTTTCCCAAACGCGTGTTTTCCCAAACGCGTGTTTTCCCAAACGCGTGTTTTCCCAAACGCGTGTTTTCCCAAACGCGTGTTTTCCCAAACGCGTGTTTTCCCAAACGCGTGTTTTCCCAAACGCGTGTTTTCCCAAACGCGTGTTTTCCCAAACGCGTGTTTTCCCAAACGCGTGTTTTCCCAAACGCGTGTTTTCCCAAACGCGTGTTTTCCCAAACGCGTGTTTTCCCAAACGCGTGTTTTCCCAAACGCGTGTTTTCCCAAACGCGTGTTTTCCCAAACGCGTGTTTTCCCAAACGCGTGTTTTCCCAAACGCGTGTTTTCCCAAACGCGTGTTTTCCCAAACGCGTGTTTTCCCAAACGCGTGTTTTCCCAAACGCGTGTTTTCCCAAACGCGTGTTTTCCCAAACGCGTGTTTTCCCAAACGCGTGTTTTCCCAAACGCGTGTTTTCCCAAACGCGTGTTTTCCCAAACGCGTGTTTTCCCAAACGCGTGTTTTCCCAAACGCGTGTTTTCCCAAACGCGTGTTTTCCCAAACGCGTGTTTTCCCAAACGCGTGTTTTCCCAAACGCGTTTATCATTAGTCGAATGATTACAATGAATAAATCCGTTTACAATACATCTACGATGATTACGGATTACAATCAACGAGACGACTCTTGATAATCGAATAATATGGGCGGCATCTCGAGGTATAGATCTCTACCTCGAGAACCTAGTGAATGAAATCTGTTGCAACTAAAATCATCCACCAAAAACCGAAACCTAAGATCTCTATTTATAGGCTAGAAATGGGCTGGGCTTCAAACTCGTGGGCTTCCAAACGCGTGCTACAGTAACACGTGTTTAGTCAAACTCGTGTTACTGTTCACACGAGTTTGGTCTAAACTCGTGGCCTCCACACGAGTTTGGTCTAAACTCGTGGTCAATCAACACGTGTTTGACCTAAACTCGTGGTCAACACATCTAGCAAAACAGCCCATTAATTGAGATGCATCGGACACAAAATGTGCACCAGAACGTGCACTTACACGATCAAAACAACTTGATCACCCCTGCCATCATCTCCAATCGTGAGAGGATGCCTCGTGAAGATACTACAGCAAAGAACGAGATTTACGTTCTCATGTTTATGAAGGTTCAAGATCGCTTTCGCCTATTATTTTGATCGCTCTCGCCATAAATTGTGGTTCAACAACCACTCCTATAACGACCATGGATGCTATATCCGGGTCGAAAAGGATCAAATTTATGTGAGAAGAACCAAGGAGCCAAGTGATAGAAGCTCCGGTTCATAAGAGGACTCGAAAAAAGACGAATAACCAAAAAATCACACAAAGCGAACTCAAAAGACTCTTGAAGATCGAAGACCTGAAGGACTGAAGGACAAAGCTAACAACCGAGCTGCTCCAGGGAACGACTAAGATACAGTTAGGGGCTGCAAGTTCCCGACCTTGGCAAAGAAGAAGAATGATTCAGAAGGCTCGAAAAATATTGTTTCGAGTATGTCATTATAGCCTAACGATTCAGCCGTCATCTATAGCCAATGTATAGGTAAAATTTGACCTCAAAGAAGTTGGGGAAAATGTCAATAAGGACCAGGGGTCGAGTAAAGGAAGCTTCGGTTCATGAAAATTCGAGGAAGAAAGGCGAAAAACCAAAAAACGAGCACCATAATCACAACGTGGGCACGCAACCACCGTTGCAACACCATCAACCACCATCACCCATAACAACTTTGGATGCTGAATCTGAGCATGTTAAGGCTGCTAATGACATGGATAAAACTCAGGAGCCATCGGTAGAACGAATGAGTCCGTGGGAAGTACCCGAGAAACGGCGAAAACCCTCTTTCTGCAGCCGCCGCCACAGATTCACCATTGGCCACCACAAGACGATAACGAACCACCACAACACACCATTGGAAACACTCGGAGCAGCATACAAAGTCCCCTGAAACAACATCAAAGAATACGTCTCGAAGGATCAACATACGTCGAGTTACATACAAGAATAGTGACACCATTGCATCGCTATTTGGAGCCACCTTGATCATATATGCTCGAGCCAAGTCATATTGATTCGAAACACCAATTTCATATTGGTGACTACTTCTTCTAAAAACATAAGGATAAGTAGGCGGTAACATCTCGAGCCAAGAATATGACAAATCGAGCTCTCAGGAAGCTGTTCAAAAAGCTATATCCCCTACGCATGACATGACAAGTTTTGATACCCGTGAAACGACCTCCAGAAGCTATGCACATGTTGTTGAATCAATCGGGTTCGAATATGAGAGACGATCTATACATCGCACACAATGTCCGTGTCCATCAATAATATTACGTGAGCATGATTTGCATGCAAAATCATCATTGATGGTAATTAGCATGCAAAGACGTACATATAAAACTATGAAGTATATGTGCATAGTAAGGATGGACTACAAATACGTGGACAATTGGATATGAAAAATAATGTTTTGTCTCTTCACAAGTTGGAAAATAGTCATGCATGCCATTCAGCCCATTTTAGCTACGGGGTTATATAAAAACAAAAGAGATACGAACACGCAAGGATCTATCTTCGACTCATCTCTAGCAGCATGACGTCATTAAACAAGACATAAGATCAGAGTAAAAAACTTCCATTTGAGGCGCAGCACGAGACAATGGAACACATATTTAAAAAAATAAATGGCGAGCTACAAGATCATTAAGATCTACTACGAGATGAACAATTCATACTTCGCCAACAGCAACAAGCCGAGCCAATATCCCTAAAAGGCGACCATAACGCAAAGCCCACGCAACAACGATGCTCGCAAGGATATTTTCAACATTAAATTAACGCAAACACGCGTATGGAATTATTAAAACTCGCATTGGGATCCCTAAGCCCTAGAGTCCATCGGTAGAGAATTTGCTCCCGACGGCATCGCTAGATAATATATCGCGATGATTAAAATAAACCATCGGTAGAGAATTTGCTCCCGACGGCATCGCTAGATAATATATCGCGATGATTAAAATAAACCATCGGTAGAGAATCTGCTCCCGACGGCATCGCTAGATAATATATCGCGATGATTAAAATAAAAGATCGTTGGATAAATTGATATATTCAACTCATTCAAGCATGCCAGACATAACAGAAAAAGGAGAGAAAGTGATTTTCTACTACAACATCAGAAGAACACAGTATTTATCTTGATCCCCTACGTCCAGCCGAAACATATTATATCTGCAACAAAGGCGTCATCTTCAAAGGCACAGACCGCAGCCAATACTTCTAAAAAGACGGTCGTAACACCAAAGGCAGACGACCACATTACTCTCCGATATTCTGGCATAGCTCTGCATATAACGATGGCTATATTATATCCTAAGCTTCCAAAAGATTATCTGAAGCAATTGGCGCAAAATTTGCAGAGCACGCCAAAGGAGGAGCATTCAATCAGCGGATAACCACAACAACCGCAACCAATGATCACATCAAAAGATGACGGAGCCGAAAACCTTCCACAAAGCTGCTTGAAAGGTACACATCTCTGTCACTACTATAAGACCCTACGTAGGCGCTTAGCAGATAACTCAGTGCCAGATGCTTACTGAGCTCTGCTAACACACGCGAAGTTGGGTCGCTACCCTTCGCAAATATTATTAGGTCCAGATTTAGTCCAGACTTACTGGACTGGCTCCAGACTGGACTACTGGAACCTTATTTAGGTTTGTTAAGAAACTTGTTTTGCTGGTCTCGCTCCAGACCCGACTACTGGAGCCTCACTGAAGATTTGACCAGAAAACGTTTTACTACTGGACCTACTCCAGACTTGGAATCTGGAGTCCCTCTGAAGATTTGTCCAGAAATAATTGAAGACTAGTGAGCATTTACTTGTATAGGTAATCTGGAGCATTCTCCAGATTAGCTAACTGAAGACTTCACCCCAGTCCAGATCTACTCTACTGAAGACATTCTGACTGAAGTCAAAGACTGAAGTCTGAAGGAAGAAGACTTAACAAATGGCGGAGTCCACTGGAAAGTCTTACCAGATCTGCACACTAGAGGATTGTTGGTGTTCTAGATCCTGCAAGTCTGAACACTAATATCGAGGATTGACTTTTGCCTTTAACACACTTTCCAAAGAACAATCCACTTGTTTTTTAACAAAGTATACGTGTGTTAAGGTGGTTGGATAAAAGGATACACTTGCACTTGATGTGACTTTATCCTTATTCCTTATCCAATACATTTAATGTTCTTGTCGGATCATTAAATGTATGCCAACCATATTTGTACGGCACAAATTCACTGGTGAATTTGTTGCCTATAAATACAAAGTCATTTCCTTGACAAAAATACTTTTTAAGCATTCCTTTTGCATTTAAGTGAATTTGTCCAAATACTCTCGATCTTAAACAGGGATACTTCACAACTTTAAGTATCTCGATCCTAAAGAGCTATTTGACAAATATAGATCATATTGTAACTCATAGGTTGTTAGGATACACACTTAATTGTGTTATCTTGATTCCGCAACAACCTTGTATTTTATTTAAACATCAATAAATGAAATACCCATGAAACATACATAATGGTCCACTTTATTTGTTTATTGCTTTAAGTCTTGTATTACTTTGTTTATATATCTTGCATCTTTATTTACAAGTAATACTAGTCCAAATCTAGTGATTATTAGACTTGTTGTATTTTACACTTTCATTGGTAAACCATCTCGAAGTTAAAGGGACTCACATTTGGTATCAGAGCAGAAGGCTAATCATTGCCTAGATCTGTTCTTGATGGCTAACCAAGAAAATACACAAGGTTTTAGTCTTAGTCCCGATCCTAATGTAAATATTCATGATCAAAATGAACCACAAATGTTAATAACACTAATCCTCCACCTCCTCCTCCTACTCCTGCTTCTCCACACGTGCATGTGCACTACTCAAATAATCCTGTTCCTAATTCAGTGGGAACAGTGATGAATTTGGTACGTGGAAGGCTAGGATGGTTTTGCATGTCACTGGTATTGAGAGGAACATGATGAAGATTTTAATCGAAGGTCCTTATGTACCAACATCACCTCTCAATCCACTTCTTGATCCTTCTGGATCTAGAAGGGGAAGGGAAAAGAGGGAGGAACATTGGTCAGAAGAGGAGAGGAGATTGGTGAATCTAGACACCCTCCTTAAAAACATGATCCTCGGGGCTGTTCCAGAAACCCTCATTCCCACACTAGTTCTTTTTCCTAGTGCCAAAACCATGTGGGATGAGCTTCTTAACCAACATGAAGGAGGAGATGACACCATTGTCACCAGAAAGGTCTCCTTAAACAAGAGGTATGAGTCATTTTTTGCTCAACCTAACGAGTCTCTCACTGGTACTTACACCAGATTTATGAGTATCATAAACCAATTGAGAGGTCTTGGGGTTGAGAAGGACAAGGATATACTTCTGGAGAAATTTTGTGACATTCTACCCACCAAATGGTCTCACATGATACTTGTCTTACGATAAGGTAAAACTCTGCACACACACACTCTCTCAACTCTATATGGAGCCTTCAGGTACACTGAAGAAAATCAAGCTCAGAGAGTGGTTGCAGAACAAGATGCTTTTAACCATGCCTCCAGTACTCCTAAAGTGGTTAGTTATTCTGAACCACCAAGAACAGCACTGATATCTTCTGAGAATGTATTTTCTATGAAGAAGATGGTGTCTGAACTTATGGATTCTGGAGAGTCCAGTCAAGTCTCTCCAGACTATTGTGATGAAACTGAAGATGATGACCTTATTGCAATGATTGCTAAAACGTTTAACCATTTCAAAGCAAGAGCAAATAAGCCATCTGGACAATTTGCATCCAGTTCTTCCACTAATAAGACCAATTTGACATGCTTTAAGTGTGGCAAAAAGGGTCATTTCATGAAAGAGTGCAGGTCCAACCAGTTTGTATCCAAGCCTGGTCCATTCTCTTCAATAATAAGCCTGATGATAGCTATAAATTGAAATATAAAAAGCTTAAGGCCCAAATTGCTCTCATGGCACAACAAATGGAAACCAATAATAAGTGCATGATTGCAACAACTGAAGAAGATGGGTCTCCTATTTTTGAAGAGGAGTATATTGATCCTACTGTACAATCTGAACAGAGAGTGGACACTGAAGTCCAGGCTGTTGTACAAGATGTGGCTCAAGCTGGTGAGCAAGTTGTTCAGACTGAAGAACAAGCATCTGGCGAACAAGAAGCCCAGATTGATCTCATGTTGATGTTGGTGAACAAGTTGATATTGCTGGTGCATCGTTTTGGGATGAGGCTGACTCTCCTATGTCTGGAGGTCAGAATTTTGATGTAAATATGGACTTTTTGGGTGAAGAAGTTGTACAGATTGAAAGTCAACCAGAGATGCCTACACCTCCACCAGAAACAAATATTCTTACACCAGAAACCGAAATGCCACCACCACCATCTTCAGAACCAACACCACCACCAGAACCTAGAATGCCACCACCACCACCACCATCAATTCCTCAATCAACTCCATACTTCACACCATTCATTCAACCAACACAAACTCAATCACCACCAGTTGAAGCCCCAGTAAACCAAAGTGTGCCAGTCTCAAATGTTGAAACTGAAGAGGACTGGGCACAAGTACCTATGATGACCAGATTGACTTCTCATCTGGAACAACCTTCTGGTCTCTCCACTTCCTCTTCAACCGAGGTCCAAGGCCTTCTTAGTAAGGTGGCGGACCTGGAGAGATCACTCCAGTCATCTTCCCAGGTTATTTCTGACTTTCAAATCAATACTGTCAAACAATTTAGCGTCAGAAATGAACCTTTTTGCTGGGAATGAGAAGTTGGTTTTTGATAAGTTAGATGAGCTGGTACTGGCCACAAATCTCAATTCTCAAAATATAAGGGTGGCAGTACAAGGGTTGGAAGAGAAGATTGTTAGTTCTGTTGAGACTGCAGTGGAAAGTAAGGTTGTACAACCACTGGCAGGTCTTAAAGATGAGATGGAGAAACTGGTTACAAGAGTTGGTACACTGGAGAACAGGCCAACATTTGATCAGAATGATCTGGTCAACACCCTTAGTGATGAAGTTGTTAGAAAGATTAGGGGTGATATGCTGAAAGAGATCACTGAAGAAATATCTGGATCTATCCTTAGATCATTTCAGGATGTAATGTTGCCAGAAGTTGTGAAGAAGATTGAGGTTGAGCTGCCAAAGGACTTGCCAGAAGCAATTGAAAATATTAAAAGGGAAGTCCAGGCACTCAAGACTGGTATGACTGCTTCCTTGCCAGAACAAGGAAGAACTTTTGGTTCACTAGACAGGCATATGATGGAAGAGTTGTGGAATGATCTAAAGTCCAGGACTAGAGATCATTCCAAAGGGGGAAAATTGTCAGTTCCATCAACTGGTGACCAAGAGTTAACAAGGAAGAAGAGAGAAGTTGTAAGGGCAGTTGCTACTGAAAGTGTTGTGCAACAGAGGCATGTGACTGGTACTGATGCCAGTACACGTTTAGCCCAGAGAACTTTGGAAGAGGCTGCTGGTACTGAAGCCAGTGAGCCCCAGTTCGAAAGCTTCCCAGATATTCCTACCACACTGAAGGCGGTTAAAGGAAAAGAAAAGGTTGTATCTGGTGAAGAAGAAGAATAGACTGAAGATGTTGACAATGAAACATCTAGGAAGCTACAACAACAGTGCATTATGATTGAAATATTCAAGAATAATCAAAGAGATGAACTGCTGGCCCATCATAGGGATATGGCAACAATGGGTACTCTGGACTCCTACAACGCTGGCAGGTTAGGCGTAAATATTGAAGTTTTTAAAAGGATGAAAGATGACCCAAGAGTTCATCAGTGTCTTGATGCACTGAATGATGTTCATATACGCTCGTTCTATGCTGAAGAAGAACAGGTATATGACTCATTGATATATGGTGTGTCCATTCCAGAGTTGATCAGACAAAGAAAGGAGGAGCTGGTAAGCCTCCAGAAGAAAATTAGAAAAAATGCTGGTGCTCTGGAGTTGGAATACAGGAAGAGAATAACTGGTCTACCAAAGCTTACTGCCAAGCAACTGAAAGCAATAAAAGATGGTGATGTTAGCACCTTTATTCCTCTGGATACCACTCTGAAGATCAATAGACAAGAACACCAGTCCACTGAAGGACAACAGAGTGGTGTATCCAGGGATACTGAAGAAATGGTACAGTTGGCTAAGCAGAGGGCTAAATATGATGAAATGATGAATTTCAGGGCCAATGCAAGAAAGATTGTAAATGCTGAAATCAAACTGGCTGAAAATCATCAAGGAATGACCAGATTCAATGTAAAGTTGACCAGGGAGGGTAACTTTACAGATGAAAGGAAAGATACAGCAGTCCAAGCTTTTGGATGGACTGAACTAAAGGAGATTGGGTTGACTTTTAAGGGTAAGACTGATCTCTCTCCAGATGTGAAGGCCTTTATGAAGAGATTGAGAAGGTCTGGAAGAGAATTCAACAAATGGAAGCTGTGTTGGGTCTGAGACCACCAGTGTCTGTTCCATCATCTCCATCTCCAAAGAGAAAGGCCACTGAAGATGCACCAGGGCATTCATCGAGAAGAAGGGCCTAAACTCTTATCATTGTACTTATTGTATTTAGTGACTTATGAAAGTTGTAATTATTTTCCTTTTGATGAAAGTAATAATAGTTGCAATTTTTTATTTTTATAAGTAAATGACCAGATTTAGTCTAAGTTAGAACTTAAAAGATGAAACTTAAAACACTCATGATCTATAAAGTGTTTTCCAGTAACTTAGATTTTTTAGACTTAAATCGACCAAGTGTTTTCCAGACATACAAATTTGTATATCTATAAGTCTGAAAACACTTGCATTATTTCTAAACAAATAGGGGGAATTTGTTAGGTCCAGATTTAGTCTAGACTTACTGGACTGGCTCCAGACTGGACTACTGGAACCTTATTTAGGTTTGTTAAGAAACTTGTTTTGCTGGTCTCTCTCCAGACCCGACTACTGGAGCCTCACTGAAGATCTGACCAGAAACGTTTCTACTGGACCTACTCCAGACTTGGAATCTGGAGTCCCTCTGAAGATTTGTCCAGAAATAATTGAAGACTAGTGAGCATTTACTTGTATAGGTAATCTGTAGCATTCTCCAGATTAGCTCACTGAAGACTTCACCCCAGTCCAGATCTACTCTACTGAAGACATTCTGACTGAAGTCAAAGACTGAAGTCTGAAGAAAAAAGACTTAACAAATGGCGGAGTCCACTGGAAAGTCTTACCAGATCTGCACACTGGAGGATTGTTGGTGTTCTAGATCCTGCAAGTCTGAACACTAATATCGAGGATTGACTTTTGCCTTTAACACACTTTCCAAAGAACAATCCACTTGTTCTTTAACAAAGTAAATGTGTGTTAAGGTGGTTGGATAAAGGATACACTTGCACTTGATGTGACTTTATCCTTATTCCTTATCCAATACATTTAATGTTCTTGTCGGATCATTAAATGTATGCCAACCATATTTGTACGGCACAAATTCACTGGTGAATTTGTTGCCTATAAATACAAAGTCATTTCCTTGACAAAAATACTTTTTAAGCATTCCTTTTGCATTTAAGTGAATTTGTCCAAATACTCTCGATCTTAAACAGGGATACTTCACAACTTTAAGTATCTCGATCCTAAAGAGCTATTTGACAAATATAGATCATATTGTAACTCATAGGTTGTTAGGATACATACTTAATTGTGTTATCTTGATTCCGCAACAACCTTGTATTTTATTTAAACATCAATAAATGAAATACCCATGAAACATACATAATGGTCCACTTTATTTGTTTATTGCTTTAAGTCTTGTATTACTTTGTTTATATATCTTGCATCTTTATTTACAAGTAATACTAGTCTAATCTAGTGATTATTAGACTTGTTGTATTTTACACTTTCATTGGTAAACCATCTCGAAGTTAAAGGGACTCACATTATACATAAGTACGTACATATAAATCTTAAATGTTCAAGGGGACGCCCAGAGAACAAATAAAAACAACGTCATGAGGCGACTGCAATAAGACACCGTCCTAAGAGACACCGTCATAAGGCGACTGTCACGAGACATTATCACAGGGTCGAGCCTCGGCCAGGGCAAATCTTGTGCAAATCTGAGCATTGTGGAATAGTCTCGCAAAGGCATAAGCCAATAGATAGCCTGGTCAGCATCTTTAAAAGGCAAGCGCCCAGAGATAAGCCCAATGCAAAAAATTCAAGAAGACGGTTACTCATCGGAGCTACCAAGGAAGACACAATTCAAGACACGGACCTCCAGAGATACAGATAAAGGAGAATCCGATTTGAAGTAACCGATTATTACGAATGAGCGTCTCTTACATCTTAGCCGATTCAAATCGACAGCTCTTAGAAACTTTGTAAAAAAATGTTTCTGACGAAAATTCGTAATGGCTATATGCGAAGCTGTCGAGGTGTAATAGAGAGCCATTTGAACAAAAATACAAGACCATTCTGAATGACTCTAGCACGACACTTCTTGCAGCAAGAATAGAGCATGATTATCGAAGGAATGTTTTTAAACCTTCCGGAAGGCTGAATGACAAGCATCAAAGACTTCAATAGAAGAAGATGATTTCAGCCCTTACACATCAACATATTGAAGAATCTGAAGGGCCCAAGTTTGTCTTTACATCCAACACCAACAAAACAAGGCCCTCCAAGCACTAAAAGACTCCCGGAACAACCTACGATGGTCAGATTACACAGTCTACACATGGCAAAAATACCGAGAAATATGCACAAAACAGTTTTCTTGTGCATTAAAAGATAAGGGTGGAGTAAAATTCAAATAAATTTTGGACGACGATTCATATGTTGCCTAAAAACATTTTATGCGAAGGAGAACGCAGTTATAAGAAGATCATTAAGAGCAATACTATCTTCAACAACAAGAGCCCGGATCAACCATGCCTCGACATCTACCCTAAATACCGTCACACAAGCCATATATATCCGCAAAAATCCTAAATAAGCACGAACCAACTATCCATTCACTATATTGAAAACCTTTTTCACCAACAGCAGAGCCGAAGCTATATACTACATCATAACATCACCAACCCACCATCAGAAACTTCCCAGGAAAAAGTGACGCAATTAAGTAAACGTTGAGTTCACACACGAAGCTTTTTCATCACCTACGGACATACGCGAAGCAAACAGACACTTGGGGGACATAAAGAAGCATCCTATGTGATCCCAGCGAGTTACCAGGCTTAGACCCACTATCAGGGATATAAGTATTGGAACAAGCTATAAAGTACATGAGGGGCACATAGATTTTGAAGTTACCTAGGAAGCTCCGGGATTAGTATGAAAAAAGGAACCTCAGGGTATCACGAGTTTAAAGACGCAAGCGGACTCCGATGGACATGAAAAGTCTCATCCGCAGATCATCATGCCGACAGAAGTTTCCATCAGTCCAACCATGACATTGAGGTAATTGCCCTAATTATTATAGTGGAAAAAGCCGGATAATCAAATGTTATAATGGCCTAAGGACAAAGACGGAACGAATAATACCAGACGGAGGACATCAATTACGGAGAGCTTACTCGGATTTGCAGCCAGTTGATATTTTTTGGAGTCTAACACGACAGCCTCTTGCCAGTCTCTCCTATTAGACTGGGGGCTTGATGATATACTCTATACGAAGCTCTACCTCCATATGTGAATTTGCTATTACGGAGCTCTACCGCGAGCTGAATAAGCGAACGGTTAAGAATAAGTATCCTCTCCTGCGCATTGATGATCTCTTTGATCAGCTCCATGGTGCTTCATATTTCTCTAAGATTGATTTACGGTCTGGTTATCATCAGTTAAAGGTCAAAAAGGAAAATGTGGCCAAGACAACTTTTCGTACACAATATGGGCACTATGAGTTTCTTGTCATGCCATTTGGGTTGACAAATGCTCCTGTCGCTTTTATGGATTTAATGAATCGGGTATGTCGCCCATTCTTAGATCATTTTGTGATTGTCTTCATTGACGATATTCTGATTTATTCAAAGTCTGAAGCCGAGCACCGTGAGCACTTAAGAGCTGTTCTTGAGGTTCTTAGGGAGAAAAAGTTATATGCAAAGTTCTCTAAGTGTGAATTCTGGCTTCGAGAATTTCAGTTCTCGGGCATGTTATCTCTTCTGAAGGTATTGATGATATACCCTTTTACGGAGCTCTACCTCCGTATGTGAATTTGCTATTACGGAGGCTACTTAAGGATGCTTCTGCCAGAATTACGGAGCTCACCTCCGTCAGAACGGAGCTCACCTCCGTCAGAATGGACCACCTCAGTCAGAATTACGGAGCTCATCCGTCAGTACGGAGCTCCGCCAAATATGAAGGAAATCCCTTATTTCTTTCTCCCAAAGAAAAGGGGCCAGCCCAAATCTCTTCCTAATAATTAGGGTATCCCCCTAAAACCCTAAAACCCTAGCTTATCCCCCAAGATAAGCTCCTCTTATAAATAGAGGCCTCCCCCATGAATGAAGGCAAGTTCTTTCCACCCCGAGATACAAAGCCTCATTCCCTCAAACACCTAAGGTGGCCGGTTTCTCTTCTATGGAGAATCCTCCACCGCCAATACATAAAACACCCCCGATTTAATGGCGTTAAGCTTCTCAAAGCTTTACACCGATAGGGAATCGCCAATAAATCGGTCAAAACCCCCTCCTTGTTCCCGATCGAAGGTCCGTGCGATTCTTTGATCAAACAGGTATTAAAGTTGATCCCGCAAAGATTGAAGCTGTCTCTAAATGGGAACAGCCAAAGACACCTACGGAAATCAAGAGTTTTCTTGGTTTAGCGGGCTATTATAGGAGGTTTATTCAAGATTTCTCTCGTATAGCTAAGCCTATGACAGAATTGACAAAGAAAGGGGTGAAGTTTGTGTGGACCGAAGCTCAAGAAAAGGCCTTTCAAACGTTAAAGACCAAGTTATGTGAAGCCCCAATCCTTGCCTTACCCGAAGGTACTGATGATCTTGTTGTTTATAGTGATGCTTCTATTTCAGGTTTGGGTTGTGTTCTTATGCAAAGGGACAAGGTTATTGCTTATGCTTCACGTCAGTTGAAGCCTCATGAAAAGAACTACCTGACCCATGATCTAGAGTTGGCTGCCGTGGTGTTTGCTTTGAAGTTATGGAGGCATTACTTATATGGCACTAAGTGTACCTTGTACACCGATCATAAAAGTTTGCAATATGTGTTCTCACAAAAGGAAATGAATGTAAGACAAAGGAGATGGATGGAACTTCTGAAAGATTATGATTGTGAGATTAAGTATCATCCCGGTAAAGCCAATGTGGTGGTGGATGCATTGAGTAGAAAGGTGCAGAATTTTTCTTGTAGATTGATGAGTATGGTTGTACAAGCTAAGTCGGGGTTACTTGACCGCATCAAGGAAGCCCAAGTGAAGGCTTTGATGAAGGATAACATTGACAAGGAAAGTATTGGAAAGAAGAAACGCCTTGTGATGGAAACGATAAGGGTCGAATTTGGGTACCATTGCTTGATGGTAACCGAGAATTGATCCTAGAAGAAGCTCATAGGTCAAGATATTCAGTTCACCCCGGTGTTACGAAGATGTATGCAGATTTGAAGCCTATTTATTGGTGGCCGAACAGTAAGGGATAAGTTGCACATTTTGTTAAAAGATGCTTGACTTGTGCACGTGTAAAAACTGATCACAAAAAGCCGTATGGAATGTTGCATCAGCTGGAAATTACGGAATGGAAATGGGATCATATAACTATGGATTTTGTGACTAAGTTACCTAGAACTCCAAAGGGAAATGATATGGTATGGGTTATTGTGGATAGGCTGACGAAGAGTGCTCATTTCTTAGCAACACGCCAAGATGTACCATTGACCAAGATGGTGAAGATGTACATAGATGAAATTGTCTCCAAGCATGGTGTTCCTTTATCTATTGTTTCCGATCGAGACACGAGGTATGTATCTAGTTTTTGGAAGAGTCTTCAGCGAGAATTAGGTACTAGAGTAAACTTGAGCACCGCCTATCATCCTCAAACGGATGGGCAAAGTGAAAAGAACCATTCAAACATTGGAAGATATGTTGAGGGCTTGTGTATTGTAGTATGGGGGAGCATGGGATGAACACTTGAAATTGATTGAATTTGCTTATAATAATAGCTATCATACAAGTATTGGAATGCCACCATTTGAAATGCTTTATGGTAGAAGGTGTAGGACTCCAAGTTGTTGGATGGAGTCCGGCGAAAAGCAAATTACAGGCCCGAAATTATAGAAATCACAGCTGAAAAAGTTAATGTTTATCAAATGGAAGCATAATCATGGTGAAAGCCTAACGTGGGAAACCGAATCAGTGATGAAGGAGAAGTATCCAGAGTTGTTCCTTTCTGATGAGATTCCGGGGACGGAATCCTCTTAAGGGGGAGGTAATTGTAACATCCCGAACTTTTCGTGTTTGACTATTTGACTTTCCGTTAGTTAACGTTAGGTTCGTTAAGTTATGTGCCTTATATGTGATTATGAGATTATGTGCTTATGTGTTTAATGTGAAATGAGTAATGTAATGTTTAATGAAAGTAATCAAAGTGACATTAAGTAATTAAGTGCTTGTTAGTGTGCTAAGACTCCCGGTAGAAAGATAAGCTAAGAAAGTTAAGTTTAGAAGTTGAGGGGTCCTAAGTGTAAGATTAGTAATGGCTGGTCAGGGATTAGAGGGCAATTAGGCAGCCCTAATTGTCACAAATCTGCTGTAACTAGTGTGTGAGAAAAGCCCTAGCCGATCCCTTCCCTCTCCAAGCAAAGATCCATTCGTTTCGTGCCATTTTTGATCAAGTGTAGTTTAGATCTCGAGTCCCCTACATCAAGTGCAGGTAATATAGGTATAATCCTCTTTGAAATCTGATTATTTGAGTCATAGTTGAGTATTCAACCCAGGCCATGGGGTGTGGGTTGGGTTATTTGATTAAACGTTTACCGATTTCATGTTATTCGGGTGTTTGAATGAGTGATTCATGTTGTAAAGGATTAAAGGATTGATTGATGGATTAAAGTCATTAAAAGTGTTGTCAAAAAGGTTAATTTTATGTCTCCAGGTCGAATTAATGGTTGATGTTCGTATGGGATTCGATTAAAGGGTTTAAAAAGTTGGTTTTTGATCAAACTTGGTTTTGTGCGGCGCACAAGGCTTTTGTGCGGCGCATAAAAGCAATTTTTGAAAATGGATTTTCAGATGGGAGCCCGTTATGCGGCGCACAAAAGTTCTGTGCGGCGCACAGATGGAGTGCTCAGAAAATTGGATAGTTTCTGTGACGAATTTGGTTGATTTGTGCGGTGCACAGCCTTTCCATATGGCGCACAAATGCTTAATATGGTTTTGTGCGGTGCACAAGACTTCCATGTGGCGCACAAATGGGTCCAGTTTGGTACCTAAGTTTTGTTTAGCTTATAGAACGATCTTATACTCATTATAGGTAGTCGGGAGCACTTAGCAAGCACCGTAAGACACTTTAACTCGTTGGTAAGCTGTACCAAGGTAAGATACACTACTTTGACACGCTGAGGGTTCAACAAAAGCATGGTTTTCATATTTTAACTTCCCTAACGATATCTTGTTGCTTATGGGTATTCGGGGTTACACGGGAGGTTATATGGGTTATGTACTTGACCATTGAGACCTGAAATGCAGTCCCAATGATATGTGATGTGATGTTATGCTATGAAATGATATGTAATGTCTTGTGATGTAATGAAATGTGACACATGTTGATGACTATTGAAATGTGCATGATTGTATGGCTTGTTCATCTAGTTCACTAGACTCTTTAAGTTGCCATGTCACGTGCACGTTTAAGGGCCCAAACGTAAAAGATGAATATGTGTTATGTTTAGGTAATGTGGACACCTAAACTATATGTAATGTGAATCGAGCTCGTATTTGATGTGAAAGTGTTAAGCTTAACCCGTACTTGCCCTTACCTGGCGGGTGCGTATATGTAGTTGCTTGGGTGGCTCCTTGCAACATAATTACGTGGTTTGAGTATCTCCGGGTGGAGTGATTACCCACCAATGTCTTGAACATACGGACTACTCCTGGATTGGCTTGCCATTCCTTAACGACACTGATGGACCGCTGAAAGGCTTATCCATCCAGTCGGGTGTGAGGTTCCCGTTAGGTCTTATGACCGCCTACACACAAACTTACACCTTATATGATATGCGTGACTTAAGTCACACCTGAAATGATGTTATATGTGATGATGAAAAGATGATTAGGCACAACTAAGATGAACGATCCTATATGAACGATGTTTATGGCTATATGAGATGTTTTATGATGATGTGTGCCTTAATGATGAAATACAACTTTTACTAAGTTTTAATTGGACAAATGTTTTCATAATCTTGTGTTATCTTACTTAGCTAACTCGTTAGCTAACTTGTTTCTTGAAATGTGTTGTTCCCTCAGGTTTAGCAAGCTTTGAGTGTTGATGAATAAAGAGCGAGACATGGGTAGATTGCTTGAAGATGATCATAGTTTACCCATAGTGGCTGCTTCCTTAGACTTTTGATTTGTGTTAAGATTTTTATGAATTGTTTAGACTTGTGATTGGTTGTTTTATGTTTGGCAACCGATGGATTTCCATTTAGACTTGTTTCAATGATATGGCAAGTAACACCGTTTTGTTAGGACCAGTTTACTGGTAAACTGGCCAGTCTCCAGTTGCACCTGGAGACCCAGTGAAACTGGAGACCCAGAAGATTTGTCCAGAAATATATTGAAGTCCAGTTGCATCGTACAGTCAACGCAACTGATGACTTCCTCCAGTTGAGAACTGACCAGTTGAAGAATCCTTCCAGTTGAAGTCGAAGACAGCAAGTGGAAGATAGAGAATGACAATGGCAGCGAAGCCAGTTGACATTCTAGTCAGTTACAAACTGGAGACCGTCAGTGGAAAGCTCTTACAAAGCTTTACACTGATTACGAGGAATTGACTTTTGTGCTTTATGTGCTTTTACCCGGATAATAAGATTTATCTTATTATTAAGTACAAAAAGGTACATAAAGCTGGTTGAATAAAGTTGCTTTATACTGCAACTTTACACTGCATTTTAAGGAATTAAATGCTATTCCTTGTACGGCCAAAGTTAACATCCCAATGTTAACTTTGCCTATAAATACAAGTCATTGCACACCAAGAATATTATTTCTTCGAACACACTTCGAAAGAATTCACACTTTGCATACCTGCAATATTCTTGGTGAACTTGTGCAATATTCTCTCAATCACAAAAAGGAACATTTCACAACTTTAAGTGTTTCGATTGTTTAGAGAAATTCCAAGTGTAGATCAATTGTAGTTCATAGGTTGTTAGGATATTTACATACATTGTATTATCTTGGTTCCGCAACAACCTTGTAATTTATTTAAAGTTAATAAATAAATTACACTTGAAAATTACATATTGTCTCACCAATTTATTTTACAAGTTATTTGTATTATTGCATTGTTCTTTACTTATTGTCACTTAATAAGTAATCTATCTAGAACTTGGTATATACTCTCTGTAACTGGTCGTCTCCAGTTCAGAGCTTATATTGCAAAGTAAAAAAAAAAAAAAACAAAAAAAAAACCCCCCCCAAAAAAAAAAAAGTAACTCCACCATCGACATTGAGGTGTCTTCAGGTAGTACCATCTATTGAGTTGGGACTTACACGTTTAATGAATAAACCAAACTGAATTTATTGGTTTGGACTTTTAAATGTTTGTTCCGCTTTCTTTGACACCATTAGGTGAAATTTTTTGAAAATCCTTATTTTTAAATGATGGGTGTTACAATCAGGTATCGAATCTTACTTCCTATATTTGTAGTAGTGGATTATTAGGGAGGATTTTCGAGAGTCCTGAGTTTCATTTTAGACATGCATGGTTCGAGTTCCACATACTGTCCAATTGTATGTCAATGTGGTGTCTCGAATGCTAATTACTAACCACCAACTATTAACTCGCTGTTCAATTTTTTTTTAATAATTTAACAATATAAATAAAAGTTGTTGAAAAACGGTGATGTTGTCATTTTTATATTTTTTATTATTTTCTAGACCCCATATACATATCGAAAATATCTTTTATTTAAATATCATAAGATATTAATGATGTAAAATTAAATATTTATCCAAGGTCTCGGGTTCGAGTCTTGGGTTTCTCATCTCAAGGTATTTTCCATGAGGAGAGGGTTGGAGGTCCAGCAAATCGCTGGTTAAAATTGCCTCTAACACGTCTGAATCGAAACTAACTTTACAAAAAAAATATATATTTATGTATATATATAATATTATTATATATATATATATATCTATATCTATATATCTATATATATATATATATATATATATATATATATATATATATATATATATATATATATATATATATATATATATATATATATATATATATATATATATATATATATATATATATATATATATATATATATATATATATATATATATATATATATATATATATATATATATATATATATATATATATATATATATATATATATATATATATATATATATATATATATATATATATATATATATATATATATATATATATATATATATATATATATATATATATATATATATATATATATATATATATATATATATATATATATATATATATATATATATATATATATATATATATATATATATATATATATATATATATATATATATATATATATATATATATATATATATATATATATATATATATATATATATATATATATATATATATATATATATATATATATATATATATATATATATATATATATATATATATATATATATATATATATATATATATATATATATATATATATATATATATATATATATATATATATATATATATATATATATATATATATATATATATATATATATATATATATATATATATATATATATATATATATATATATATATATATATATATATATAATATCTTTCATTTCAATTTAATCTTTGTATATGTATATATTAAATTAATTCTTATATATATATATATATATATATATATAAGTTATGTTGTTAGTTTTATCAGCCCAATATATATATTTGGTCTCCCCCAATTAGCCACTTTAAAGTTAACCCTGATTTCACTCACTCGCTTGTGAAGTTGTGCATCAACTTTCTCCTGTTAATTGGCTCAACTATAGAGATGGTAAAACTAAGTTTGTTCATCTCTCTGCTATTCATTATTATGGTCAAAATAATGTAAAAAGAAACTGAAGTCTACGCGCGCCCAGGCACCATTGGTGAAAATAATGTTTTTTTAGAACGACATTCTAATCTACTCCTAAAATAATGTTTTTTTTTTTTAGTTTGTACTTTTATGCAGAAGGAAAAAGATACCATGAGTTTGAAATTCATATTGTTTGTTAAGTTACCCAAAAAATCAACAACAACTACACGTTTAATAATGAGAATCTATTGTTTGTTAACTCAGATATCAATAGGTCCAATAATTTTAGACAAAATCACTGCTTATAATAAAAAATATATATAACACACAATTAATGTATCATTAGATCCCTGTTTCTGTTGGATAAAATGGAAAAAGTTTTCTTTATTAATTATCTTCTTTAATAAGAAAATTGAATGTGAATAGTATCACTTTTGTCTTTATCCGAAAATTATGATATATATTTGATTTAGTAAAAACAAAACTAATAATTTGTTAGTGTGATTGTTGGAGACTCATTTCATACAAAATAGGTCACCTGTTCAAAACCAACAAAGCCCATTTTTGTTTTTTGTTTTTACTTCTTTTTTAGGGTGTGCTTTTGGATAATCATATTTTAACCCCTTATCATTTTTGTTTTTTTTATAAAAAATTTAGGAATGACATTTTGAACCCTTTGTTTTGATTTCAAGTTTTGTTTTCTTTTTTCTTTTTTTTATTTTTACATTGATTTTTATTTTTGGCTCTTTTAAAACTATATATATATTTTTTATTTTTTTGTAACTTTTTGTTATGATATTTTTCTTTACGACTTTTTCGTTTCTTTTAAAATTTTTGCTTTTTTTCTCAACAATTTTTTGTGACGTTTTGTTTAGCATATTTTTTTTGAACTTTTTATCACTTTGTAATGTTTTAGACTAAACGATTGTGTTGTTGTGTTATTGTACTAAAAGAATAAAAACACACATGTGGCACCTTAATTTTTTCTTAACATTTGTTTTATTTTGAATCAAATGAGTACTACACACTTCCTTTAAAGTTTGTGGTTTTGTAGAAGTATTAGAATGCAACCTCAAAATATTGATTGAGGTATCGATGTATCTATTTATAATATAGAATTACAACTACATCTCCTATAATTATGGAGAGTCAATCAAAATAAAAAGGAAATAACATAATTACAATAATTACAAATCGTTTCCTCTAATTACAAATCGTTTCCTCTAATACCCCCCTTCAATCGAGACGGTGGCGGTCCAAGACGAAGCATATTTCGAAAGATGTCAAACTGAGCGCGTGGAAGACTCTTTGTAAAAATGTCAGCCACCTGAAGATTGGTTGGAACAAATTTGGTGTAGAGTTTACCAGAATTTACTAGCTCACGAACGAAGTGATAATCCAAGTCAATATGTTTAGCACGTTTGTGAGATACCGGGTTTTGAGTCATGAACAAAGCACTTTTATTATCACAAAGCAAAGTAGGACGATCAGGTGGGAGAGCATGCAACTCCCGTAGAAGATGAGTAATCCAAACAAGTTCAGCAGCCGTGTTTGCCATAGCCCGATACTCAGATTCACAACTTGACCTAGAGACAGTCGGTTGTTTCTTAGCACTCCAAGATACTAAATTACCACCCAGAAAAACAGAATAGCCATACGTAGAGCGGCGTGTATCAAGACACCGAGCCCAGTCCGCATCAGAATAACCAATGACTGAGGGTATGTGCGGACGGCTGTAGGTTAAACCAAAGGAAAGAGTTCCTTTGACATACCGTAGAACACGTTTCACAGCACAAAAATGGTCAATAGTTGGATGGTGAAGAAACTGGGAAAGTTGATTCACCGCATAAGATAAGTCGGGTCTAGTAATGGTCAAGTATTGCAAGGCGCCGACCAACGAACGATACAAAGTAGGATCAGGATGAGCGACACCATCAGCTGAAAAGGACTCATGAGTGGAAAGAGGAGTGCTAACGGGTTTAGAGTCATACAGATTTGCACGAAGAAGAATATCTTTGGCATATTTAGCTTGAGTGAGAAAAAGACCATTGTTAGTGTAAATAACTTCTAAACCCAGAAAATAATTGAGATCCCCAAGATCTTTAATTGCAAACTCTAGATGAAGATGAGAAATAAAGGTAGAGATAATAGTTTCATCATTACCTGTAAGTATAAGATCGTCCACATAGACAAGTAGATACTGTTGGAATTCGTCTGCCCAAGACACATATTAAATTGACGTGGCTAGTACGTGATGATCCAAGTCGGGTCATACCCAATAACAAGCTAGACAAACACTAATGATTTTATTTATAAGATATGATCTTTAAATAAATATCAATACTTGAAACATTTAGAAAGTGGTTTTCTAAATAATTGCACTTGAGATATGTAAATAAATTATATGGATGATTTATTTTGAGAGAGATGTCAATATGTCTCTGTGGCCGAAGACAGTAAGTTCCCACTGCGGCGCAGTGGGAGTATGTCAAACCCACTGCGGCGCAGTGGGGGTTTTTGCACCCGAAGGCCAGAGAGTTCCCACTGCGGCGCAGTGGGAGTGTATCAGACCCACTGCGGCGCAGTGGGTTAATACCCATGTGATGGACTAAGGGGCCGGCCCCCTCCCTCCCCATGTGGGTATACATGCAATGTGACACTTGTTGTCCTGCATGTTACACATTACACAAGACATAAGACATACACTCAACATAGAGTAGATCACACTTACATGCAAGAAGAATTTTTTAAGTAAGAAAAAATTCTCTAAGTATTCTCTCAACTTCTCAAGAGCAAAAATACTCTCCTTGTTTCTCTTGGGGTTCGGCTACAAGGAAGAAAAGGAGAAAGGGGTTTCAAGGTTGAATCCTAGCACATTTGGGTGTTTGTTGGAAGCTTGGGGTATACTAGCTTGAGGTTCTTCTAGGTTGAAGACTTGCCACTTCAAGTTCATCAACTCCTTCATATCAACCTTCTCATTAGCTTGGAAGAAGGTAGTCTTCTAAACACCCTATGGTTGTTGTTTTGTATGTATGTTATTCATATACATGGATCCTTATTGTTTGGGTTTTCTTTTAATAGTTAAAATTGGTTTTAACTACATATGTCACATTGAAATGGTTCAATTTTCCGCTGCGTTTTTGATATTATAAGGATAATATTACTTTGATAAAAACCCAAAAATCCCAACAATGGTATCAGAGCCGGTTATATGGATACATACATCAAAAGTTGAAATTTTGTTTGGACAAAATCCAATATTTTGGTCATTTGGTTATGGCCAAAATAAATACACAAAAAGGAGGTTCCTTTTTTTCTTGTGTATTTTAGTGTCACAACTTAGCCAAGAGACCTTGTGAATGTTTGTGATGTGTGGATGTGTTTGTTTAATTATTCAATGGTTGTAATAGTTAAATAGGATTTTATTCATTCATTTGGTTATGTAATCTATTTATTTCATTTGGTATGTAATAAGTAGATTAGTTGCATTTTTCATTATAAATGTAATCTCCAAGAAGGCATCAAAAGGTTTGGGGCTAAAAGTTGGAGGCTAATGAGGAGACCCGTAAGTTCTCACTGCGGCGCAGTGGGAGTATATCAAGCCCACTGCGGCGCAGTGGGGATTATGTGGAAGTTCCCACTGCGGCGCAGTGGGAGTATGTCAAACCCACTGCGGCGCAGTGGGAGTATGTCAACCCACTGCGGCGCAGTGGGACTTACCACTGCGGCGCAGTATGAGTGTATTAGACTCACTGCGGCGCAGTGGGTTATCAAAATGAAGAAAATCATTCAAATCACATCACAAAAGGTTACTTGAAGCATTTGGATGCAAGATCAAGTGGGAGCTCAACTAACACAATATTTTGTGTTACTTTGTCCCTTAGGTTGAGACCTTTTGGCCCACTTGTTTCGGCTAACAAGTGTGGTCAAAATAGTTGGCTAATGTTGTGCACTTATTATATTGTGTGGTTGTTTGTTTATTTTGTCATATGGATGCTCAAAACCAACAAACTTGATGACTACATAAAGATTAAAATTGGTTTTAATATTGACATTAACTTGGTAAATTAAAATGGGTTTTATTAAAAGTTAATGGTCACAATTATAAAAATGGATTTTATAAAAGAACCTTGAAATTTGGATTTCAAGATTCATTATGGTACATAGTTTTAACTAGAATATAAAAACTCAAACGACCCTTTAAAACAAGTTAAACGCCATCCTTTTATACAACACTTAATTATTTGGGAACTCTTTGTAGGATAAAGGTCACCTAACTACTTTGAGGGAACTTATAAGTTAAGGTAAACTTATTGTACTTATGGGATAAAGGTCACCTAACCACTAGTATAGATAAATTTACATGTGTGTATAAGTAGGACAACTTGATTTGGAAGCCATGTGATTAGGGTCACCGAAGCATGGTAACCAAATGCGTTGATGGGATTAAACATGCCAACTTAATATAAGATATTAAACCGGTCCCATACCACTAGAAATTGCAAAGTGTTGCAATTGTCAACGTTGACTACCTTGTTAATTTAGATCATGGGATAAAGGTCACCTAACCATCATTTAAATGTAACGTTGGATTCTAGGTTTTAATTATTAATTGTCTATGAGACATGAAAGGGTATTAACAATTAAAATTTATATTTGATATCGAAAATACTAATAAAGAACTTTGTTAATCTTGTAGATGGCCGCTAACAATGCAATAAACCCCAACCAAAACGTCCATAATTTTTCACTAAGATCCATCCTTGAAAAGGATCGTCTAAACCAAACAACTTTGTGGATTGGTTTCGTAACTTAAGAATTGTTCTTAGGCACGAAAAGAAATCCTATATTTTAGACGATCCTATTCCTGATGAGCCCGAAGAAACTGATGTTGAGGCCTATAATGATTGGGTTAAATATGTCGAGGACTCCGTGCAAGTTAGTTGCATAATGCTTGCGAGTATGACTCCCGAACTCCAAAAGGAGTTCGAGCATCATGGGGCATACGACATGATTACCCAACTAAAGGAAATGTTCCAACAGAAGGCAAGGGCTGAACGCTTCGAAACGGTTCGAGCGCTCCATGCATGTCGCATGGATGATTCACAACCCGTATCAACATATGTTCTTAAAATGAAAAGCTACATTGATCGCCTCGAAAGGCTTAATTGTCCCGTCTCAATGAGTTAGCTACGGATATGATCCTTAACTCATTATCTAAGAGATTTGAGACTTTCGTGTTAAATTATAACATGAATGGATGGGACAAGACCGTTTCCGAGCTTCATGGGATGCTCAAAACGGCCGAGGCTAGTATGGGAGGAAAAGTTCAACCCGTTCTCATGATCAATGAGGGCGGAAAGAAAAGGGCTTACTCCGGACCCAAGGCAAATGTTGCTAAGGGAAAGGGTAATTTCAAAGGGAATTACAAAGGCAAAGGAAAGGGAAAAATGGATACCCCAAAAGCGAAGAAGCAAAAGGTTGCTGTCAATGACCCATGCTTTGAGTGTGGGGAGGTAGGACATTGGAAACGCAATTGTCCAACCTACCTCAAAGAGTTAAAAGCTAAGAGGGATGCAGGGCAAACCTCAGGTACAATATTTATGATATATATTGAGCTTAATACAGTTTTTTCTTACATATGGGTATTGGATACCGGATGTGGAACTCATATTTGTAATATGTTACAGGGGTTCATAAGAAAAAGGAACATCAAGAAGGGGGACATTAGTCTCTTTATGGGCAATGGTGCATTGGTGCATGTTGAAGCCCAAGGAGACTATCTTTTGAAACTTCCAAATGGTTTGGAAATTGTATTGTACAATGTTTTGTATGCACCTAGTTTGACTAGGAGTATTATTTCAGTTTCCCGTTTAAGACATGTTGGATATGATTTTAATTTTGTTAACAATGATATCCATGTTTCTTTGAATGATGTATTTTATTTTAAAGCTATGCCTTTAAATGGTATTTATGAATTGGTTCATGAAAACACCACATATGATAACTCAATGTACCAAGCTACCACCAAGAAACTTAAATTAGATTTAAGTGAAACCTATATTTGGCATTGTCGTCTTGGCCATATAAATAAGAATCGCATACTAACACTTCAAAAGAATGGTCTTTTGAAAACAAAATCGAATGATTCATTTAATGTATGTGAATCTTGTTTACAAGGCAAGATGACTAAAGCACCTTTCAAAGGCACTAATGAAAGGGCAAAAGATTTATTAGGTATCATACATTCGGATGTTGTGGTCCTTTTAAGCCAATGACTAGGAATGGTGAAAGATACTTCATTACATTCACCGATGACTATAGTCGTTACGGTTATGTATACTTATTAAAACATAAGAGTGAAGCTTTTGAAATGTTCAAAATTTTCAATAATGAAGTAGAAAACCAACTCAGTAAGACAATAAAAATTCTTCGTTCTGATAGAGGAGGTGAATACCTAAGTGATGCTTTTCAAGATCATCTTAGAAGTTGTGGGATCGTCTCACAACTAACTCCACCTGGAACACCACAACATAATGGTGTGTCTGAAAGGAGGAATCGAACGTTATTAGATATGGTTCGTTCCATGATGAGCAGAAGCTCACTACCTCTATCATTTTGGGGATATGCCATAATCTCTGCTGCCCGAATTTTAAATATAGCTCCCACCAAGAAAGTGGAGAAAACACCTTTTGAAATATGGCATGGAAGAGTTCCATCTTTGTCATATTTAAAGGTATGGGGTTGTGAGGCTTATGTAAGACATGATGCCTCAAACAAATTAGAGCCCCGATCCACTAAGTGTATCTTTGTAGGATATCCCAAAGATGATTTGGGATATTATTTCTACAATCCTAATGAGCAAAATGTATTTGTTGCTCGAAAGGCTGAGTTCTTGGAACTAAATTCCTTATGGAAGGAACTAGTTCCAGAACAGTGGAACTTGAAGAAGATCAAGAACCACTGACAGATACACACTTGGGTGACACTAGCATTCAACAAAAGGTTGTTGAAGATGATCAAAGGGTTGATCAAGACACACAAAACGTTCGTAGGTCTGGTAGAGCTACTTATCCACCTGAGAGATATGGATTTCTCGTGGATGAATGCTACATGGTAGTTTCTGATGAACCTACCACCTACCATGATGCTATGTCCAAATCAGATTCGGACAAATGGCTAGAGGCCATGAACGCTGAGATGCAATCCATGTATGACAACCAAGTTTGGGAGTTGGTTGTTGAACCTCCTAATTCCAAAGTAGTTGGAAGTAAGTGGGTGTTCAAATTGAAACACGATATGCATGGAAACTTGAGTACTTATAAAGCTAGACTTGTAGCAAAAGGTTTCACTCAAACTCGAGGGGTCGATTATGATGAAACTTTTTCGCCTGTGGCAATGCTAAAGTCTATTAGGATATTATTTGCCATAGCCGCATATTATGACTATGAGATATGGCAAATGGATGTCAAAACCGCTTTTCTAAATGGATATCTTGAGGAAGATGTCTATATGGACCAGCCTGAAGGTTTTGTCGATCCTAAGCATCCTAATAAAGTATGCAAGTTAAAGAAATCAATCTATGGATTGAAACAAGCATCAAGAAGCTGGAATCGTCGTTTTGATGAAGAAGTCAAGAAATTTGGCTTCATCAAAAATGCCGATGAAGCTTGTGTGTATAAGAAGGCTAGTGGGAGCATCATTACTTTTCTAGTATTATATGTCGATGACATTCTACTATTTGGAAATGACATTCCAACCTTGGAAGGTGTAAAAGCCTGGCTTTGAAGTTGCTTTTCCATTAAGGATCTTGGTGAAGCCGCCTATATTTTGGGAATAAGGATCTATAGGGATAGATCAAGGCGCTTAATAGGTTTGAATCAAAGTGCATACATAGACAAGATCTTGAAAAGGTTCAAGATGGAAAACTCCAAAAAGGGTTTGGTGCCTATTCAAAGAGGAACTATATTGAGTACCTCTCAATCTCCCAGCTCAAAAGTTGAGCAAGAGAGAATGAGTGGAATCCCATATGCATCTGCTATAGGATCCATCATGTATGCTATGATATGCACGAGACCGGACGTGTCATGCGCTTTAAGCATGACAAGTAAATACCAGCAAAATCCAGGTGATAGTCATTGGATGGCTGTCAAATATATATTGAAATATCTTAGAAACACTAAAGATATGTTCTTAATATATGGATCTGGTGAGGAGGAACTCGTTGTAAAGGTTACACGGATGCGAGTTTCCAAACTGATCGAGATGATTCTCGATCACAATCGGGGTATATCTTCATTCTAAATGGAGGAGCTGTTTCTTGGAAAAGCTCAAAGCAAGATGTGGTTGCATTGTCCACTACAGAATCGGAATACATCGCCGCTTCTCTAGCAGCACAAGAAGCTGCATGGTTGAAGAAATTCATTGCCGATCTAGGGGTTGTTCCTTCCATTCAAGGACCCCTAGAAATTCTTTGTGATAACGAGGGTGCGATTGCTCAAATCAAGGAACCTCGTGCACATCAAAAGACTAGGCACATTGAGCGAAGATTCAACTACATAAGGGATGAAGTTGAAAAGGGAAAGATATGTATTCACAAAGTTCACACCGATCAAAATGTTGCGGACCCACTCACGAATCTCCTTGAAAGGCCTAAGCATGAGAGTCATACTTGTGCCATGGGACTTCGATATTCTAGTGATTGGATTTGATCTATTTTATGTATTTGGATATCGGAACACTTGTAGTTATTAACACATTTATATGAATATTGGTATTTTGCATTTAAATTGTGTTATGTTCCATTTTTGCATGTTTAAATCCATGAATAAGTTAATTATTCTAAATGTCTGTAGTCGATCATATTTGTGGGAACAAATATGAATGTAAGATTATTATGAACTTGGATTGGTAGATATTCAAAAGGTTTTGAATATAGAGCAAAGTGTTGTTACCAAGGTTCATAGATATTTGTGGGATACAAATATTGGACTGACCTGCAATCAAGCATTACTACATGGAATCTCTGTGATTGATCATAAGTAATCTTGAGTTAAAAGGCGAATATCATTGTGTCCTCAGACCTGAGATACATATTGGGTCTTGATATTCACTGAATATTATACTTTGACTTAGCTCTTCGCTGTTCTGAAACATGGCAGTACATAAGACTAAGCTCAGGTATGATGTAAGGTGATTGTGAGAGACGTATGTAGTCGAGATGGAATTTGTCCCTCTTATTCGTTGAGAGTAAGATGTCTAAGGCCTGCTACAAAGTTAAATCAATAGAGAATGATCACTCTATGTCTCTAGGATTTAACATGACATCTGTGACAAAAGGATAAATGATCGATTCACCTAAATCATTTCAAGTAAGGGACTTGAAGAGGATGATGTTATTGAATGGCACTTCGTTCATACGTATTAGGGGTAGCAAACCGTTGTTAGGCGGTATTTGCTGCTTGCGTCAATCTTCTATGAATCTTGTGCAAGTGGGAGATTGTTGGAGATTCGTCTGCCCAAGACACATATTAAATTGACGTGGCTAGTACGTGATGATCCAAGTCGGGTCATACCCAATAACAAGCTAGACAAACACTTATGATATTTATTTATATGATATGATCTTTAAATAAATATCAATACTTGAAACATTTAGAAAGTGGTTTTCTAAATAATTGCACTTGAGATATGTAAATAAATTATATGGATGATTTATTTTGAGAGAGATGTCAATATGTCTCTGTGGCCGAAGACAGTAAGTTCCCACTGCGGCGCAGTGGGAGTATGTCAAACCCACTGCGGCGCAGTGGGTTTTTGCACCCGAAGGCCAGAGAGTTCCCCCTGCGGCGCAGTGGGAGTGTATCAGACCCACTGCGGCGCAGTGGGTTAATACCCATGTGATGGACTAAGGGGCCGGCCCCCTCCCTCCCCATGTGGGTATACATGCAATGTGACACTTGTTGTCCTGCATGTTACACATTACACAAGACATAAGACATACACTCAACATAGAGTAGATCACACTTACATGCAAGAAGAATTTTTAAGTAAGAAAAAATTCTCTAAGTATTCTCTCAACTTCTCAAGAGCAAAAATACTCTCCTTGTTTCTCTTGGGGTTCGGCTACAAGGAAGAAAAGGAGAAAGGGGTTTCAAGGTTGAATCCTAGCACATTTGGGTGTTTGTTGGAAGCTTGGGGTATACTAGCTTGAGGTTCTTCTAGGTTGAAGACTTGCCACTTCAAGTTCATCAACTCCTTCATATCAACCTTCTCATTAGCTTGGAAGAAGGTAGTCTTCTAAACACCCTATGGTTGTTGTTTTGTATGTATGTTATTCATATACATGGATCCTTATTGTTTGGGTTTTCTTTTAATAGTTAAAATTGGTTTTAACTACATATGTCACATTGAAATGGTTCAATTTTCCGCTGCGTTTTTATATTATAAGGATAATATTACTTTGATAAAAACCCAAAAATCCCAACAGATACATGATATGAGAGTCTTTGCGAAGAACAAAGAGAGATGTATCGGCACGACTACATGTAAACCCATAGGAGAGAAGAAACGTGCTTAACCATTGAAACCAAGCACGTGGAGCCTGCTTGAGACCATAAAGCGCCTTGGATAGTTTACAAACATGATTTGGATATTGAGAACTTACAAATCCTGGAGGTTGCTCCATAAAGACAGTTTCATTCAAATTACCATTCAGAAAGGCGTTTTTGACATCGAGTTGATGTAACTTCCAGTTATTAAGCACTGCCAGAGAAAGCACAATTCGGACGGTTGAGGCTTTAACAACTGGACTAAAAGTGTGTGAGTAATCCAAGCCCGGTACTTGTGTAAAACCTTGAGCTACCAAACGCGCCTTATAACGCTCAATGGAGCCATCAGAGTGATATTTAATTCTAAAAACCCATTTGGAGCCCACGATATTTGTTGATGACGGACGTGGTACTAATGTCCAAGTTTGATTATGTTGTAAAGCCTCAATTTCCTCAACCATTGCTGCCATCCATTTTGGGTTTTTAGCAGCAGATTTAAAACCACGTGGTGTAGTAATAGTTGACAAGGCAACATGCAAAGCATAAGAGTTGAGAGATGCAAGATCTGCTTGGTACTTGGGCTTAAAAATACCTGCCTTTGCTCGTGTTATCATAGGGTGATTATTGGTAGAAATGTTAGGTGCGGATGAGGATGGTTGAGTGACAGGTTCAAGTTCAGCAAGAGAAACTGGATCGGGTTCAGGAATGGGACTGGACGAGGTAGGAGGCTGAGGTTGGTGTGTAGATGATACAGTAGGCTGAGGGTTTAGGTCGGTAGTCGAGTCGGGTTCAGGATTTGGACTTGGTGAGGAGGTAGTAGGTGGGTTTGGTCCAGGGTCGATGTGGGATGGAATTGGGCTGTTTGAGGTAGCACAAAGTGGACAGAAGGTTGCTGGGCTAGAGCGTGTGGATGGTATTGGGCTGGATTGTGATGGGTAATTAGGTACAGTGGGCAATGTAGTAGTGTAGGCAGTATCATCAGAGAAGGTTGTAAGTGCCAAGCTTTGGAGATCCAGTTTGTCATTTGAGCCTTTGAAAGGAAAAACAGATTTATTGAAACGAGCATGGCGTGAAATAAAAATCCGATTTGTGGCTGGGTCTAAACAACGAAATCCCTTATGAGAGGAACTATAGCCAATGAAAACACAAGGAAGGCTCCGGGGTTCAAGTTTATGCTTTGCATAGTCCCGTAAATAAGGAAATACTTGACACCCGAAAACTCTAAAGTTGGAATATTGAGGCATCTGATGAAACAGAAGTTGAAATGGAGACTTGTTCTCATGGAGAGGAGATGGCACTCGGTTAATAATAAAAGTGGCTGAGGTGAATGCATCAACCCAAAAGAGAGCCGGGATATGAGCATTGAATAACATGGCCAGACCTGTTTCAACAATATGACGATGTTTACGTTCAGCCCGACCATTTTGTTGAGGCGTGTACGGGCAAGAGTATCTATGGAAAGTCCCATTGTCTTCAAAAATTTTACGTACTGTGTGATTCACGAACTCGGTGCCACCATCACTCTGAAATATTTTTATCTTTCTCGAGCATTGTGTTTGAACAAGATGAATAAAGGCAGGCAAAACCGCATAGAATCCGGTTTTAGTTTTGAGTGGATACAACCACGTAAACCTGGAATAATCATCTATAAATATCACATAGTAACGATATCCATCTGTAGAAGTAATAGGAGCAGGACCCCACAAATCACAATGGACCAAATCTAATGGAAAAGATGCACGTTTTTCATTAGAAATAAAAGGCAATCGTTGTGCCTTTGCAAGTTGACATGAAGTGCAAATGGTTGGTTTAGGCAATAAAGAAGTAACAGATAAAGCACCACACTTGTTCAAAACAGAAATAACATCAAAAGACACATGTCCTAAACGTGAATGCCATAATTCATAAGAGACTTTATTGGAAACATCAGCAACAAAAACTTTAGGTCCATCCTTGAGCACATATAGTCCATCATCAGTGCATGTTCCTCTAGCGAGTACCTGTTGTGTTTTCCGATCCTGAATGTGAAAGTAATGTTGAGAGAATAACACATCAACAGGATGATCAGCAGTCAACTTACTTATGGATAATAATTTCTTGGTGAGGTTAGGAACAACAAGCACATTACGAAGATTAATAGATTTGCAAAGTTTATAGGACCCCTTATGAGTAATTGGAAGTTGTTTACCATTGCCAAAAGTAACCTGATCATTACCTTGATAGGGAGTGGCATGATGGAGACATTCTTTACTTGGAGCCATGTGATCAGTGGCACCGGAGTCGCCTGTCCAATCTGGAGTGTCATGAGTAACATGACACTGTGCGTGGAACGCCTTGGCTAAAGAATTATCCAAGGGAGACGCCTGAGAAGCATAGGTATGAAGGTTTGGACAAGCCGATGCATAGTGACCATTAGTGCGGCAAAGTTGACAGTGAGGCGGCCTACGGTTATAACCACGACCCCTGGTAAAACCGCCACGAGAATGATTGCCGCGTGTTGAAGATCCCCGACCGCGACCATTACCGGGATCACGTCGATTTTGGACGTGAAACGCGGCTGGAGGTGTGACAGTTCCGTAGAGAGATTGTAAGAACAATTCATGACTCTCGGCTTGAGCAACAAGATCACAGAATGATGGTGCCGGTTTTGTGGCACGGATAGCAGTAGAGAAAACCTCATAAGAGGGGCCAAGGCTACAAAGAAACTAGTGAAGTTTGTCAATATCGGCAACCGGGTGACCAATCGCAGCAAGCTGTTCACAAAGATTTTTAAACCTGCGTGAAAAATCAATAACAGAGGAGGTACCTTTTGTAAGTGATCGAAGAGAATCACGTAGAGATTGAACCCGCTCAACAGAGGCATTGCTGTATGCTTTTTCAAGAGCTGTCCAGATTTGTTGCGCACTGGTTAATCCGAGGACCTCAGCGGCAGCCTCCTCGGTTAAAGAAGAGAGAAGAAGAAGTGCGGCTTTTTGATCAGCAGTAGTCCAGGAAACAAATTCTGGATTAGGGATGGTTTTGTTATCGGCCGAGAGTGTCTCAGATGGTGGTTTGGAACCATCAATATGAGCCGAGAGGTTATGAATGGCGACCAAGAGGCGCATATGATTGCGCCACACTAAATAGTTTGTGGCAGAAAGTTTGATGGGAGAGAGGTGAGAAACATTGTTCATAGTGGTGAGTGAGTCGGAAGGGGAGGCCATGAGGATACCAGGAAAGAAGATGAAGAGAGGAAGAAAGAGGCGTGTAGGGTTTTGATTTGGTTAGGCTGATACCATGTAGAAGTATTAGAATGCAACCTCAAAATATTGATTGAGGTATCGATGTATCTATTTATAATATAGAATTACAACTACATCTCCTATAATTATGGAGAGTCAATCAAAATAAAAAGGAAATAACATAATTACAATAATTACAAATCGTTTCCTCTAATTACAAATCGTTTCCTCTAATAGGTTTTCTTTGACTCCGGAACCATTAACACATACGTTACAAGAAACCGATGCCGCCCATCGGGCCGCTTCGAACCACCTAGTTCGTAACTAAGCAAATAATTCCTTTATATAAATGGCTACCTTATGCAAAAATCATACAAAAATTCTTAAAATAATTCAATAACATAAGTTTAATAATCATATTCAAGATTACAACTCAGAAACAAGAAAAACTAATACCAAAAATCAATTCATATAATAATATACGATTCCACATCAAATTAAGTCACATTGGGTTGGTTCAAATTTCGCAGATGATGAAATCAAAGGAACCTCTAGATAACATCTCACTTCGTTTCCATTGTCTCCCAAAATAACTTATGCTTCATCTTAAAATTCAAATGCAAAACGATTACATAAATACCAACCTCTTGCTCCTGATTATATCTTAACGTATCCTCCAAATCACTTAGCACCCCCTGATGCTCTCCTTTAAACACAGTGTTCACATTATTATTCTCGCTCTTATGCCCTAAATAAAACCCTTGGATCTCCGTAGTTGCAAATTCATTACCATGATACCACGTACGCACGGGCTTCAATCTTATGGTAATTGCTCCCCACACGGCGACTAGGGTTTCTAAACGTCATGTTGACCGCTAGATTGTAGTATAGCGTGTCGTTTGTAGGTGAGAGGGTGAATTGAGTGAGGGTGACATTATCAACATGAAATTTGGGGTGGTTGGTATAAAAAATCGCGGAGAGAATCCATGAGATTAGCGTAAAGACGAAAATTACCGGAAGTAATAAAAAAAAACGTTTGGCAGATGCAGATAGACCAGCGGCTGGGGTGGTCGTAAGAGGTTGTGCTTGGATGTTCTAGTTCTAGCGGATACGCCATTATGTGAATCGTAAGGGGTTTTTGGCTTAAACTCAAGCTGCTAGGTAGATAGATGACCGGGTAACTATATATAAAGACTTCAATCCTAATCCATGTTTATTTGGTTTCCCCTTGCGCGCAGCTGGTACATGGCCAAGTTATCTATAAGCCCATCATGTTTAATTATTTGGTTTCCCACAATTTAGCCCACTTCTAAACTTAACCCTGACCCGCATAGATGCGACTCGTGAGTCGTGAGTCGTGACTTGAGAGTCGTCCACAAATTTTTCTTTTTTCCCTTCACATCTTCATAGTTATTACTTATTAGCCTTTGATAAATCTATCTATAATTCTATATACAAGTGCTTTTCACTTTATACATCTTTAATATTAAACTACTAGTTAAGTCAAAACTTTTTGTAACATAAAATAGACTTTCACTTATTTTTGTAATCAATGCAAAGATTAATAAAAGTTTTTTAAATTTTATATAACTACAAACATAGTATATAACTAAAGCTCACTGTTTATATACTTAAACTAAAGATTTAATTAAAGGAGCAAAATAACTATGATTAGTTATGAAAAATATCAAACAAATATATATAGTTTTTGTGCAAGAAAACCAAAAATAATCACAAAAAAAAAGAAAGAAATGTTGAATAAATATTTCCAAAGTATCAGTTGAGAACATAAAAGCAAAAAAAACTGTGAAAAAAACAAAGTAAAAACTGAAAGAAAGAAAACTCAAACGGAATCCGATATGACAAAATCTGAATAGTGATGTGGGATGTAAGATTAACCAATAAAACAGTAGTGTCACGTGGCGGCTATTGATTGATGACACATGACGCAAAATTAAAAGGCATGACACTATTTATAGCGATGTCCTTTAATGATATTTTATTTGTATATGATTTGATGATTGTTTATATTCTTAATTTTGATTTTTCAAGTTCCTTTAATGCCTAGTGTAACATTAGTTATCCCAATAAATAATACTCTACTATTTGACAATATACTTGCTTTAAGAAAATTTCAAAATTATGTTTTCTTGAGGAAAAAAAAACATATCATTAGAATACCATTTATAAGACAAATTTTCTAAACGGTGTGTAAAGACCAGTTCTACAAAAAAAATAATTTCTTCGTTCTTTTCTTAGGTAGAGATTTCAGTTATGTTTGACACACGCTTTTCAAGAGTTTTAATTTTTTGTTTTAAACTAAATGCTCTTATTAAAAGCTTTAGAACGTTCTAAATTTGGGTGGAGCTTTTCTTATTTTTTATTTCTTTTTCTTTTTGACAAATATCATTCACATATATATATATCACACTATTCCGTAATTACAAAGTAGAACCAAATATAATTTATGTTACGTACGTTATTTTATACCAGTATGTGTTACTAATTGTATTATATGCCATAAGAATGTTCAGATTTATTTTATACCATACTAAATAAATCAACGTTGTTTAAATTTCAAAAATAGTATTAGATTTAGATGTCCATCATTACCATGAACTACATAGTATATCTTAGTATGTGATTTTCTATTATTATTATTGAATGGCTTTGAGATTAAAGTGATGTTCTATTATCATTACCAGCAGATATTTGTTGGACCTCATGCATGAAAAACACAAGATGTAATGAACCTCTATTTGTTTTGTGTAAATGGTTCACTAAGTTGTATGAAGCACTCAAATAGTTTACTAATCGACATTTAGAAATTCCATGTTGATGTTCTCATTATCACTAGGTTATAATATTGTAAAGAGTCTAGCCAAACATGATGCAAATATAACTCAATTTTTCGTTTGTATTTTTATATCATTTTATATTTTTAAGTTGAAGCTACAGTTATCATACCAAAAACTTCAAAAAAATAAAACTCACACCTAACAGCTTGATGAAATGCTACAGCTAATTCAACCAAACACACCCTTCATGTGTGAAGAATTGATCTTTGCAGTTTAAAGTGCATACAAGTATAAAATTTAACATTGATACACAAAGTATTAATGTTAACTAATTTTCATGTTTTTAAATGTGAAATTTGTAAATTTATTCGCACTAACTAGTGTAGACAATCTATACACATTTATAAATGCGTACAACTTAACAAAGGTTTACACTCTTTTTAAATATGCATAGAAAAAAATTGTATATAAAGGATTAATTTGCTGTATAAAGCTTTATGCATATACGTATAAAAGGCTATAAGCACGACTGGTATGGCTAGTGATGTACAATCAAGTTACATGGTTAAAATGGATGTGTATTCGTTCTCTAATCTAATAAAAATATAATCTTATTCTTTAAATATTTGTATCTTATTGTTGGTTAAGACATTTGCAGGACTAGAAGAGGAACAAAGTTGCATTCAGGGACTAAAGTTGTTATTAGGAAGAAAGAGAAGTTCAGGACCTAAAGTAGAGTCGGTAATAAGTTCAGGGACTGAAGCTGCCAAAAGGAAAAAGATGGTCGAGTATAAAAGCTGGGTGTTTACCCTAATTCATTCATTCGATTGATACAAAATTTATATATAATCTCTGTCTCTATATTCACTGCTTCTCTCTCTAGATTCTAGATTGATTTTTCATAATAATAATTGTAATAGAACATTCAACATTTAGTTGAGTGGATTACGATCGTTTAGCGGGAGTAATCTTTGTGAGTTTCTTCATCTAATTGAGATTAGATTGATTGTGGTTTGAGAATCATAGATTTATATTTTGTATTTAGAATTTGTTCATGGTATCAGAGCCAGGTTCTGAATATTAAGCTTAATCGAATCTAAATTTCATAATAATAATTTTTTGAGGATTTATTTTATTCGATTTAGGGTTTCGACGATTTTGGGGATTTTTTGTTTAGATCTATGTTTTAAGAACGGCGTATGATCACTTGATCACCGTTTTATTTACTAGATCTAATTGTTTAAAGAAAACCCTAATTTTTTGAGAAAAATTAGGGTTAGGGTTTCCAGATCTTGTCGATTATTTTTTGAAGATTTTTTAGGTTTATTTGACTAAGTGGATCAAATAAACCTAATTCTCTCATTGTTTTCGTTGCAGAGTATTGTTCAGATCCTGCTAATTTTATTGACTAAGTGAATCAATAAATTAGTAGGGTTCCATCATCTTATCCAGCCGATAGCACTGTTTGTTATCTCTTCCTCTATTCTTTTTTAATAAAATAAAATTGTTTTTTATCTTATTCTCATTCAAAACAACTGTGCTAAACTTGACCTGCTTCCGTGAGAGATTAGGAATCATGTCTCTGGCACTTTTGGGAGAATAAGTTCTATTTTCAAAAAATTTATATATATAATATTTTTTATTTTTTTATCTAATTGTTTATTTGTGACTATTAATTGAGATTGACTGTCTTATTTGATCTTGTTTGAAACTGTTAACTGAGATTAACTGTTCTTTGTGGTTTTTTATTTCTGTGATTGATTATTTGCTACAATGGATGATGATAATGTGAATAATGGTTATGAGTATGAATATGAAACTGGTTCTGAAGTAAGTGATAATAATGTTACTTTAATTAGTAAATTGGATCTTGGAAGTCCTTTGCATCTTCATCCTAATGATTCTAGTACACTGTCTATTGTTTCTATAAAGTTAAAAGGTACAGAGAACTATAAGGTTTGGAGTTGTGCTATGATTTTTGCATTAGAGGCTAAAAATAAAATAGGATTCATAGATGGTACTTGTAGAAGAGCTAATACTGATTAAGTACTTGGTAGACAATGGGATAGATGTAATGCTGTTGTTATGTCTTGGATTTTAAATTCTATTACTGAAGAGTTATATCTTGGTCAAATTTTTTCTAAAAGAGCTTCTGTGGTATGGAAAGAATTAAAAGACACTTATGATAAAGTAGATGGTTCTGTCACATTTAATTTACATCATAAAATCAATTCTTTGTGTCAGAATGGTATGCCTTTGTCTGATTATTATCATAAGTTGAATGCATTATGGAAACAGTTTGATGCTCTTGTTCAATTACCTAGATGTACTTGCCATGCTGCTCAGGATTTTTCTAAACATAATCAGTTATTAAAACTTATGCAGTTTTTAATGGGACTTGATGATATATACTTGGCTATTAGAAGTAATATTCTCACTAGAGAACCTCTGCCTGATGTAAAATCTGCTTATGCAATTATATCTAGAGAAGAAAGTCATAGGGGTATTACTGCTAGTAGTTCTCAAAAATCTCAATCTTCTGTGTTTGCTTCAAAACTGGTTAATAAAGAGAATGTACCTAGATTCAATTTCTCATGTGGTAATAATAATAGAAATTTGAAGGAAAATTATAGAAATCAAGGTCCTGTTGTATGTGAAAACTGTGGTTTTAATGGTCATACAATTGAAAAATGTTTAAGATAATTGGATATCCTCCTGATTTTGGTAAGAAGAAGTTCAATAACAATCAAGGTTGTAGAACTCGGGGATCGGGATCGGATCGGCGAGGTGGGGAGACGGGAGATTTTGAAAAATCGGGGAGATATCGGATTGGGTGAATAGTGAATAATAATAATAATTTATGGAAATATATGTAATAAAAGTTTAAAAATATATTAAAAACTCATAAATCTTGAACTTTTGTATAACTTTTTTAAAAAATTGACAAATATAAATAGATGTAAATATAAATATAAATAAAAAAAAACAAATATAAATAGATATAAATATAAAGATATATATATCTGAGAATATAGATATAAAAAAAAAAAACTTTTGTTGACTTTGACCCGATCCAACCCGATATTTGACCGATATTCCGAGATTTGACCCGATCCAACGATTTTTCCAACGTTGACCAGCGTTGACCCGAGATATGACCCGATCCTAGCATCTCGTCTCCTTGACTGGCCGATCCCGATCCCAGATCCGATATCTCGGCCGATACGGCCGAGATTTACAACACTGATAACAATACTAAGAGAATGTCTAATAATACTTCTACTTCTGGAAGTTCTTCTGTTTCTTTGACTTCTGAACAGTTAGAAAAGGTTTTGAACTTGATTAAAGATAATTCAGAATCAGAGAAAGGTGTTCAATCAAATATGACAGGTGTGTTTTATAACAAAAGTAAGATTTTTCATAAAAACTTTAGAAGATTTTTTTGTTATTCTCAAGTAAACAAGAACCATTTAGTTAAAAGAAAGAGTTGGATCACAGATTCTGGAGCAAACCATCATATAAATTTTTCAGATAAAGGTCTGGTTGATGTCATTGATGTTTCTAATCTTAAAATTAGAGTTGGACATCCTAATGGAACATTTGCTTATATTAAGAAAATTGGTAATTTGAGAATTACAAGTTATTTAACTCTTTATGATGTGCTGGTTGTTCCTGAATACTGTGTCAGTTTGTTATATGTGCATAAGATAGCTAAAGACAGTGGTCTTGTTGTTGCGTTTGATGTTTCTAAGTGCTATGTGATGTGTCAGGATTTGAAAGTTATGAAAGTTTTAGGGATTGGTAGACAGAGTGAAGGTTTATACTATATTGATGAAACTGTTACAGGTATAGATAACATTTCTTGTAATGTGTCTAAAATTACTTGGCATAATAGGCTAGGTCATCCTGCAGACATTGTTTTACAAAAATTGCATTCTGTTTTACAATACAAAAAGACTAATGATCATGCTTGTGATATTTGTCATAAAGCTAAACAAGTGAGAGAACCTTTTCCTTTAAGTGATCATAAAACTTCTGAATTAGGGCAACTTGTGCATTTAGATGTCTGGGGTCCTTACAGAATCACAAGCAGGGGGGATTTAGGTATTTTTTGACCATTGTGGATGATTATTCTAGAGCTGTTTGGATTTATCTTTTGAAAACTAAATCTGAAGTCTTAGAAAATGTGATTGTTGTTTATAATCTTCTTAAAAATCAATTTGGAAAGAATGTAAAGATTTTTAGATCAGATAATGGAACTGAAACTAATGGTATAATACACCAAACCTCTTCTGCTTATTCTCCACAGCAGAATGGTATTGTTGAAAGAAAGCATAGGCACTTGTTGAATATTGCTAGATCTTTAATGTTTCAAGGGGGTATTCCTCTTAATTTGTGGACTGAATGTATTTTAACTGCAACTTACTTGATTAACAGATTACCTTCTTCTGTGCTGAATGGAAAGTCTCCTTTTGAAATGATATATGGTTATTCTCCTAATCTCTCTCATTTAAGATCTTTTGGGTGTTTGTGTTTTTCAAAAAATTTAAACAGTCATGATAAATTTTCACACAGATCCTTAAAGTGTATCTTGTTGGGATATTCAAGTGTTAAAAAAGGTTGTAAACTTCTTTGTATTGAAAACAATAATATCATTTTTTCTAGAGATGTAAAGTTTTTTGAAAATGAGTTTCCTTTAAAAAAAAGTCTTCTGTTTCTACTCCTTCTGATTTAAATAACTTGGAAGATGATTTTTAAATCAACTAAATTTTTTTGACAATTTTGATTATCCCAACACACCCTATGATGAAGAGAGAGATGGAAGGCTGCAAAGTGATGGCAGCAGCTCCTCTCATTATGGTAGTGTTCCTATAACATTACCAATGAGAATGTTGCAGCAACACTTGATGAGAATGACAATAATTCTGAGGGTACTCATGATAGCAATATCAATGAGAATGTTGGTGTTGATCATATTGTTAACCCTTTAAATGAATTTGTTAATAATGAACCTCTTCCTGTTTTAGATGAAAATAAAATAAGAGAAGATGTCATTACCTTAAGAAGATCTGACTTATGTCATGCCTATTAAGTATAATGACTATGTTGTTGATAGCAAAGTTAAATATGGTCTTGAGAGATATGTTAACTATGCTTCTCTTCAAACTGATTGTTTCTGTTTTGTATCTGAATTAAACAAGAGTGTTGAACCACAGTCTTAAATGCATGCTTGTAAAGAAAAACATTGGATAGATGCTATGTGTAATGAAATGGAAGCTTTATATAGAAATAATACATGGGAACTCACTGAATTACCTTCAGATAGACAACCTATAGGCTGTAAGTGGGTTTACAAGATTAAATATAAGTCTAATGGTGAGATTGAAAGATATAAGGCTAGATTAGTAGCAAAAGGTTATAATCAAAGAGCAGGCATAGATTTTGAAGAAACTTTTTCACCTGTTGTGAAAATTGTAACTGTTAGATGTTTAATTTCCTTGGCTGTTCAAAATGGTTGGACTCTTTATCAATTAGACATAAACAATGCATTTTTATATGGTGACTTGGATGAAATTGTTTACATGGATCTTCCTGAAGGGTTTTTTGATAAAGATGACAAAAGAGTTTGTAAATTGAATAAATCTTTGTATCGTCTTAAGCAAGCACCTAGGCAGTGGAATGCTAAACTTACTAGTGCTTTATGTGAGAATGGATTTATACAAAGCAAAAATGACTATTCTTTGTTCACTAAAAATGATAAAGGTGTGTTCATTGCTTTACTTGTTTATGTTGATGATATAATTGTTACTGGCAATAGTGTTCTTGAGATTGATAAGTTTAAAGCTTATTTGCAAAGTAAATTTCAAATTAAAGATTTGGGTAAACTTAAATATTTTTGGGAATTGAGGTTCTTGAGACTGAAGAAGGTTTATGTTTGAATCAAAGAAAGTATTGTCTTGATATTTTGACTGACTTTGGCTTACTTGCTAGCAAACCAGTCAAGGTTCCTTTAGATCCTAATGTATATATTTCTTCTATAGAATCTGAACATGATCCTGTATTAGAAAATATCACTGAATACCAAAGATTAATTGGTAGATTGATATACCTGACTCATACTAGACCTGATATATCTTATACAATTCACTGCTTGAGTCAGTTTATGCATAAGCCTCTCAAATATCATCTTGCTATTGTATTAAGAGTACTTAGGTACTTAAAAAATGCACCAGGTAAAGGAATTCTTGTTTCAAAAAATAATTCTCTCTCTCTTGAAGCCTTTGTTGATGCAGACTGGGCTAAATGTATTACTAATAGAAGGTCTGTAACTGGCTTTTGTATCTTCTTTTGTGGATCCCTTGTGTCTTGGAGAAGCAAGAAACAAAACACAATTTCTAAATCTTCTTCTGAATCTGAGTATAGAGCTATGGCAGAAGTTACTTGTGAAATTATTTGGATTATAAAAATATTACAGGATTTAGGTGTTTCAAAAATACTTCCTGTAAGTGTGTTTTGTGATAATAAGTCAGCTATTAAGATAGCTGCCAACCCTGTCTTTCATGAAAGAACAAAACATCTTGAGATTGACTTACACTTTGTAAGAGAAAAATTTTAGCTGGTGTTATCAAAACTGAAAAGATTGATTCTGCAAATCAAATTGCAGATATCTTTACTAAAGGGTTGGATACATTGTCCCATTACAATTTGTGTGATAAATTGAAACTGGTGGATATTTTTAAGAATAAGATTAAGGGAGGGTGATAAAAATATAATCTTATTCTTTAAATATTTGTATCTTATTGTTGGTTAAGACATTTGCAGGACTAGAAGAGGAACAAAGTTGCATTCAGGGACTAAAGTTGTTATTAGGAAGAAAGAGAAGTTCAGGACCTAAAGTAGAGTCGGTGATAAGTTCAGGGACTGAAGCTGCCAAAAGGATAAAGATGGACGAGTATAAAAGCTGGGTGTTTACCCTAATTCATTCATTCGATTGATACAAAATTTATATATAATCTCTGTCTCTATATTCACTGCTTCTCTCTCTAGATTCTAGATTGGTTTTCATAACAATAATTGTAATAGATCATTCAACATTTAGTTGAGTGGATTACGATCGTTTAGCGGGAGTAATCTTTGTGAGTTTCTTCATCTAATTGAGATTAGATTGATTGTGGTTTGAGAATCATAGATTTATATTTTGTATTTAGAATTTGTTCATAATCTTCAATAAATTGCAACTTTTTTTAAAACGACAAGTTATCTTGTCTAGCATCGACACACCAATGTTGGCCTTCCACCCCATGACCCAAATCGTTTTATAATAATCCACGCCACTACCCGTTGTTGTTGGCCCGGCCCAATCTCTCTCAGCTTCTGACGATAGAAACTGAAATCAGGCCCAAACACCATTGTTGAGAAACAATGTTCTTCTAATTTGTGTTTTTATGCGGAAAGAAAAAAAAAACCAAGCTCGTGAAAAATAATGTTTTTTTAATTTGTACTTTTATGCAGAAAGAAAAAGAAGTGATCATGCACGAGTTTGAAATTCACAATTTATTTTAATTTTATGTTAATCAAGTTACCCCAAATATCAATTTATAGGACCATCAATATTAATTAATACCATTGGATAAATTAAAATATTCGTTTATAATAATCAAAAGTATAAAACACACACACACACACACAGTTAATACATGTATTAGTAGATCCTTAATCCGGTTGGATAATATGGAAAACAGTCTTCTTTATTTTTTTCGTAATTAGGTAAATAGTTCATACGAACACCTTTATTTAAATGGGCGCGCTACCGTATCCAATGATCATAGAAAAATTCTAAAAATAATTCAATGACATAAGTACTTAAATATAATCATATTAAAGATTACAACTCAGAAACAAGAAAAACTAATACTACCAAAAATCAATTCATATGATAATATCTATATCTACGATTCCACATCAAATCAAGTTGTACACTGGGTTCTTTCAAATTTCGTAGATGATGAAGAAATCATAGGAACCTCTAGATAGCATCTGACTTCGTATTTATTGGCTGTCTCTAAAATGAACTTATGCTTCATCTTAAAATAAAAATACAAAACGATTTCATAAATACCAACCTCTTGCTCCTGATTATATCTCAACTTCTCATCCAAATCTTTAAGTCTCACCAAGTGCTCACCTTTAAACACGGTGCTCACGTTATTATTCTCGCTCTTATGCCCTAAATAAAACCCTTGGATCTCCGTAATTGCAAATCGATGACCATGATACGTCGCATGGGCTTCAATGTTATGGTAATTGCTCCCTGCACGGCGACTAGGGTTTCTAAACGTCATGTTGACTGCTAGATTGTAGTATAGCATGTCGTTTGTAGGTGAGATTGTGAATTGAGTGAGGGTGACATTATCAACATAAAATTTGGGACGAGTAATAAAAATCGAGGAAAGAATCCCTACGATTGCGAAGAAGAGGGCAGGTACTACCGGAAGTAATAATAAAACAAGTATTAAGCAGATGCGGATAAACCTGCGGCAGGTGGGATTGTAAGAGGTTGTGCTTGGCTGTTCTAGTTCTAGCGGATATGACATTATTATGAGAATCGCTCGAGAGAAGTTAACACGTTAGGGTTTAATTTTGAATAAGTATGGGGAAACATGTCTTGAAGACGAAACATGTCCTGTCTGCCGCAAGGCCTGCCTGGATAAGTATGAGGAACATGCGGTTCATTGTAAGGAGCTGCCCGGGTTTAAATACAGACACGATTGGGTGCGGGACGTTCTATGGGACATTTTAAGGCGAGCCGGGATCGCGTCCAAAAAGGAGGCCCCTGTGAACTTCCTTACAAACCCCGCGGAAGGGAGATCTACTCTGCGACCAGCAGATTTGCTCGTATTTGGTTGGGTAGGGGGAAAACACGCATGTGTTGACCTCACAGGGGTATCCCCTCTAGCTGGTTTGAGGGATAATGGTTTTGTAGCTGAACAAGCAATGAGAAGAGCTGAAGCGAAGAAAGTCAATAAGCATGCCAAAGCGTGTGAAGAGAATCAACATGTATTTGTTCCCCTAGCTTTTGATACCTTTGGTTCCTTGGCACCGGAAGCAATTCGTTTCTTGTCTAGGGTTCAACGGGTTATCCATAGCAATATCTCGACTCCAGGGGGCATGGGTTTGTTTTTAGTAGATTAGGTTTCGCAATTCAGAAAGGGGTAGCGGCGCAACTTGTTGCCCGCCTACCGGCTATTACGATGTAATTTGGTAAAATTGTGAAATGAAGAATTTGTGCATTTTGAATTAAATTAAATCAAGCTAGCTAGACCGGATATATATATATATATAGTTACATTGTCGATTTATGATTGGGCATATTGTATAAGAATAGTAATTGTATTTGGACTAGGATGATACTCTAACGTAAATTAATGGGTTTGAATGACGAGTCATAGTAATATTAGGATTCTCTAGCTTCTCTTAAAAGAAAGATCATTTATTGTAAGTCCTTTTTATAGTATTGCAGTATTTGTATGTGCATTGAAGTTGTACAGGTATCTACCAATAAACTAAAACAGTATTGAGATTTTCTTGAAATGACATGCGTAATCCTTGATCGACATGTGTCTTTTAAATTTATTTATTTTTTTAAATTAGCTTTTTTAACTGTATATAAATTCAATTTCCTTATTAGACTTAGAATTAAACTCTAACCCTTGGCTTATTAATACAAAAGACATTATAACCTTATTTGATTGATCGTTTGCTCATTAACAAAATATCTTTTTTAATTCTTCAACTCCTATTACTTATATTACTTATAATAAGTTATTAACATGAAGACTTCAAAATTTTGAGTTTACGATCCGAAAACAAAGGCTATTTGACGTCATCCACTATGCTTACAAGTTCCGATTTTGACGTGATTCTAAAAATTTAAGGTAAATCCAAAACTCTAACTAAACATATATTATATTTATCATTACTGTTTATTATAATTTAGCTTCGATCATCGATTTACTTTAACTACAATTTATTTCATACTCACGAATCATGTATGATGCATATTCAAAGTTCTTTATGATACAATCTATGTAGCTACCGTACATCCTACGGGTATAAGGACTAGTGGTTGTATATATATAGATACACATATATATAGAATTATAGATATTTGGTATAGATATAGTAATACTATACCAATGGTAGTTTAGATAGAGTTATATTTTTGTTCAAATCGTTTTATAGGCCATACTTCGTATAGAGTTGGATTTGGATTGTCATCCAATTTGATACGGAAAAAAAAAATCATGTTAGAAATACTTAATGGGTACAATTGGTCAGAAAATGTTTTAGTTCTGTAATAAAAGGCTAAACAAAAGTCATGTCAGTATTGGGATTTTGAAGGTTATTATGGAATTTAAAAAATAAATTAAAAAAAAAAACGGGTTGAGCCGTACCCATCCCGCCCCCAACCTGTTTGACCATTACTGATCGATAACATACCCGTTCTGCCCCCAACCCGTTTGACCATTACTGATTGATAACATAGTCGTTATGCTTCCCATAACATAGGCGTTATGCTTCCTATTTTATATATGGGTCAAGTATTTAGTGTTACGCGAGTTTATATCTTTTTGACTCTTCATCTGTTTTTGACAATGGCAACAATTATCTCGGCACATCTTGTCTTGAATCATAAAACTAAGTAAAAGAAAAGAGGAAGAAACATCGCACATAATTATTTATTTATTTGACTGGATGTTTGTGAGTTGTGACACGTATTATTAAGTGTTTAAAAATGCCAAGAAAAATGTATGTGTAAAATCAACTATTTTAATTTTCTCTTTGAGTTATCATCGATCATCATTTGCAGTTTTTGGAGAGACCCTTTAAAGTTCAAATGAAATTTATAGATAAAATTATGAGATTTTGACCATTGGACTAAAACCAATGGTTAAGATTTAAAAATCATCCTCAAATCTTAACCTTTGATTTTAATTTACGGGTTAAAATTCACTTAACTTTACCTATAAAGTTACTTGAACTTTAAAAGATCTTTATCCTTTAAAATCATGTTCATATGTGTTCTTTTTCACAGTAGGCAAGAGATATTTATTTATTTTGCTAACATTTATTAAATATATAATGATAGATAACGAAAAGAAGAGATTAAAAAGAAGGGGGGAAATGCAAAATAAGAGGTGGATATATTAATTAAGTTCCTATATTTTTTTATAAAAGTATATTTTAGTCATTATTTATAGTTTATTTATATTATATATTCATATCATATAGGAAATGTTTGATTTACGACATACATTTAGTATGTCCATTCTGAAGGTAAAAGCACTTCGACGGGAATCTCATCGATGTCCTTGGTCTCTTCTTCCTTCACCATCATTGCATCACTACGCATGAAAGGCTTATTGGCGATCTATGTTGCACGGGAACTGGTACGGGAACGAGAAACGGGTACGGGTACGGGAACGGGAAACGGCAAAACTCAAAAAATCAAGAAACGGGTACGGCACGGGTACGGAAATAAATACATAAAAAAATATATATATTATAGATAATGTACCACAAACCCCAAAATATATTCATACGTTGATGTAAACTTCAAAATTCATACATCTTCCAAAGATAATCATAAATCTTTCAAAATTCATACATCTTCTAAAGCAAAGGTAATCAAATATTATCAATCAAACCGTTTTCAAGATCCGGGTCATCTAGTGAAAGATCCGCAAACTGCAAAAAGCCTACATCTTCCATCGAGTCAAAAGTATCTCCACCAATATAATCATAAGGACTGTCTTTAATACGGATAAAAGAATTAGATAAAAACGCTTTAGTATATCATAGAACTAGACTTATGCCCGCACAATGCAGCGGCGGTGGGGGTAGTGATGGTAGAGGTGGTGGTGGTGACGGTGGTGGGGGCGGCAGTGGGACGACGGTGGGGGCGGTGATGGTGGTGAATGTAAAAATAATTGATGTTAAAGGTGGTAGTGTAGTCATTTTAAGTGTTGAGGGATCTATATTGTAAATTATTTCATTAAGGGTATTATAGGTATATTAGATGAAGATGTTTAAATTAGTGAATAAAGGAGAGGGGTATTTTTGGTTTTTCAAAGACAGAAAGTTTAAGGGAAAAAAAGGATGATTTGTTTTATTAGATAGAATGGTACCCGCGATGCGGCGGTGAAGGGTGGTGGTGGCGTGCGGCGGTAGCGGCGGTGGTGGAGGTGACAGTGGTGATGGCGATGTAATGGCGGCGACGGTGGCAGTAACGAATGTTGGCGTGCGGCGGTAGCGTCGACGGTGGCGGTGGCGACGGTGTTGGCGGCGGCGATTGGTGGTGGTGGTGGCGGCGACAAGTAGTGTAAGTTATTGATATAATGTGGTTTTGATGAATTGTGGAATATTGAAACTTAAAATTCAACAAAATGAGATTTGCTTTATAATATAATATAGTTTTAGAGAGTTGTATTCATGCAAAACCTACAAATTTGGTGAGATCCAAGGGCTAAATCTCAGCCCTTGGATCAAAACAGATCGACGGTTCCATTAAAAAAACAAAAAAACACGCAGAGGGGTACTTTGGTAATTTTGCACATTATCTCACACCCCAATTATTTCTTTCCAGTTTCAAACACACACACACACAACACACACAGATCTCTCTCTCTCTCCCCACTAGTAGCAGCACCACCACCACCACCACCACCACCACTACCACCACCGTGCTCAGGTCACCATCGCGTTTCAATCGATATGGTACAACCATCGTTGCCTCTGTCGTCATCATCTCCATCATTTATCATCAATTGATCTTGAAGATGACTTTTTGTTATGTAAATTCGAAATATTCAAATGTAATTAGATAACATGTGATTAGATCTTTCCAACATTTGAATTTGTTAAATTTTATTAGTTATTTAATTGACTTTGTTGTTTGGTATAATATTGCCTACAAGGTGTTTGATGAAATGTCTAAACCAAAGTTTCTTATATATGATTTAGTATCAAATCACATCTGATTGAGTATTTCATATAAGGTGTTTGATGAAATGTCTAAACCAAAGTTTGATAATACCTTTATGATTCTAAATCAAATTTGATTGTGTATAGGTTTTATTGAATATTGATTTTGAATAGTTGATTTTGTATATGTTTTTCACAATGTATGCGTAAAATCATTTGATTTTGTATAGTTTTTTGAAGCTGTATGTATACAATCAAATTTGATTGTGTATAGGTTTTTTGATATGGACTCCATTTGGTTTTCTAAATGTATGCATAAAATCAAATTTGATTTTGTATAGCTTTTTGACACAATGTATGCGTAAAATCATTTTTGATTTTGAATAGTTATTTTGAATAGTTGATTTCGTATGGGTATTTCACAATGTATGCTTAAAATCATTTTTGATTTTAAATGGGTTTCTTGGTATATAACTCATTTTGTTTTGTCTCAATGTGCTATACAAAATCATATATGATTTTGTATAGCTTTTCCCCAATGTATGCGTAAAATCATTTTTGATTTTGAATAGTTGATTTTGAATAGATTTTCATACTTTATGAGTAAAATCAAAAATGATTTTGAATAAATTTCTTTTTATGTAAGCCATTTGGTTTGACTCAATGTGCTACACAAATGTATGCGTAAAATCATATATGATTTTCTATAAGTTTTTCACACTGTATGCGTAAAATCAAAATTGATTTTAAATATGTTTATTTGTATAGAACTCATTTGCCTTGTCTCAATTTTATACGTAAAATCATATATGATTTTGAATAAATTTTTCACAGTGTATTCTTAAAATCAATTTTGATTTTGAATAAGTTTATTTGTATATGTTTACAATGTATGCGTAAAATCATATATGATTTTGAATGGGTTTAATGATATCGAACTCACTTTTTTTTGTCTAGATGTATGAATAAAATCATATATGATTTTGTATAGCTTTTTCACACTCTATTCTTAAAATCATTTTTGATTTTAAATGGTTTTCTTTGTATGGAACTCATTTGGTTTTGTCTCAATGTGCTATAAAAAATCATATATGATTTTGTATAGGTTTTCCAATGTATGCGTAAAATCATTTTTGATTTTGAATAGTTGATTTTGTATATGTTTTTCACAATGTATGCGTAAAATCATTTTTGATTTTGAATAGTTCATTATGTATAGGATTTTCACACTGTATGAGTAAAATCAAATATGATTCTAGGCATAAGAACACAGGTAACTAAAACCTCAATACAAAATCAAATTTGATTGAACAAAACAAAGTTACAAAACACAAATCTATAGAATCTATATACAAAATCAAATATGATTTTACACATACAGTTACAAAAACAGAAATCTCTATAATCTCTATACATAATCAAATATGATTATGAACATAAAAGTATGGGTATTTCACGGCTAACCCTACAACTTCAAACCCTAAACTAAAGCTTTATCACGGGGGCCTTCAAACCCTAAACTAAAGCTTAATTGCTAATCAAAATTGATTTCACATGTATAATGTTAAAAATCAATGCAAAATCATTTTTGATTTTATGCATACATTTTACGACTTCAAACCCTAAACTAAAGCTTAACACGGGGGCCTTCAAACCCTAAACTAAAGCTTTATCAACTTCAAACCCTAAACTAAAGCTTTATCACGGGGGCCTTCAAACCCTAAACTAAAGCTTAATTGCTAATCAAAATTGATTTCACATGTATAATGTTAAAAATCAATGCAAAATCATTTTTGATTTTATGCATACATTTTAGAAAAGTTGCATTCTAAAACCCTAAAATCTAAACCCTTGGGGGCTAAAAGCTAATCCGAGGGGGAAGTGTGATTATGGGGGCCTGCGGCCCGCGCTTTAGTTTAGGGTTTGAAGTCGTAGGGTTAGCCTAACGGCTAACCCTACAACTTCAAACCCTAAACTAAAGCTTAATTGCTAATCAAAATTGATTTCACATGTATAATGTTAAAAATCAATGCAAAATCATTTTTGATTTTATGCATACATTTTAGAAAAGTTGCATTCTAAAACCCTAAAATCTAAACCCTTGGGGGCTAAAAGCTAATCCGAGGGGGAAGTGTGATTACGGGGGCCTGCGGCCCGCGCTTTAGTTTAGGGTTTGAAGTCGTAGGGTTAGCCTAACGGCTAACCCTACAACTTCAAACCCTAAACTAAAGCTTTATCACGGGGGCCTTCGGCCCCGCGCTTTAGTTTAGGGTTTGAAGTCGTAGGGTTAGCCTAACGGCTAACCCTACGACTTCAAACCCTAAACTAAAGCTTAATTGCTAATCAAAATTGATTTCACATGTATAATGTTAAAAATCAATGCAAAATCATTTTTGATTTTATGCATACATTTTAGAAAATTTGCATTCTAAAACCCTAAAATCTAAACCCTTGGGGGCTAAAAGCTAATCCGAGGGGGAAGTGTGATTACGGGGGCCTGCGGCCCGCGCTTTAGTTTAGGGTTTGAAGTCGTAGGGTTAGCCTAACGGCTAACCCTACCACTTCAAACCCTAAACTAAAGCTTTATCACGGGGGCCTTCGGCCCCGCGCTTTAGTTTAGGGTTTGAAGTCGTAGGGTTAGCCTAACGGCTAACCCTACGACTTCAAACCCTAAACTAAAGCTTAATTGCTAATCAAAATTGATTTCACATGTATAATGTTAAAAATCAATGCAAAATCATTTTTGATTTTATGCATACATTTTATAAAAGTTGCATTCTAAAACCCTAAAATCTAAACCCTTGGGGGCTAAAAGCTAATCCGAGGGGGAAGTGTGATTACGGGGGCCTGCGGCCCGCGCTTTAGTTTAGGGTTTGAAGTCGTAGGGTTAGCCTAACGGCTAACCCTACGACTTCAAACCCTAAACTAAAGCTTAATTGCTAATCAAAATTGATTTCACATGTATAATGTTAAAAATCAATGCAAAATCATTTTTGATTTTATGCATACATTTTAGAAAAGTTGCATTCTAAAACCCTAAAATCTAAACCCTTGGGGGCTAAAAGCTAATCCGAGGGGGAAGTGTGATTACGGGGGCCTGCGGCCCGCGCTTTAGTTTAGGGTTTGAAGTCGTAGGGTTAGCCTAACGGCTAACCCTATTGTCAAATTTGATTGTGTATAGGTTTTTTGATATGGACTCCATTTGGTTTTTTTAAATGTATGCATAAAATCAAATTTGATTTTCTATAGCTTTTTGACACAGTACGTATCAAATATGGGTAAAATCAAATATGATTTCGTATGGGTATTTCACAATGTATGCTTAAAATCATTTTTGATTTTAAATGGGTTTCTTGGTATGTAACTCATTTTGTTTTGTCTCAATGTGCTATACAAAATCATATATGATTATATATGATTTTGTATAGATTTTCCCCAATGTATGCGTAAAATCATTTTTGATTTTGAATAGTTGATTTTGAATAGGTTTTCATACTTTATGAGTAAAATCAAAAATGATTTTGAATAAATTTCTTTTTATGGAAGACATTTGGTTTGACTTAATGTGCTACACAAAATCATAAATGATTTTGTACAATTTCCTGACAATGTATGCGTAAAATCATATATGATTTTCTATAAGTTTTTCACACTGTATGCGTAAAATCAAAATTGATTTTAAATAGGTTTATTTGTATAGAACTCATTTGCCTTGTCTCAATTTTATACGTAAAATCATATATGATTTTGAATAAATTTTTCACAGTGTATTCTTAAAATCAATTTTGATTTTGAATAAGTTTATTTGTATGGAAGCCTATACAAAATCATATATGATTTTGAATGGGTTTAATGATACCGAACTCACTTTTTTTTTGTCTAGATGTATGAATAAAATCATATATGATTTTGTATAGTTTTTTCACACTCTATTCTTAAAATCATTTTTGATTTTAAATGGTTTTCTTTGTATGGAACTCATTTGTTTTGTCTCAATGTGTGCACAAAATCAAATTTGATTTTGTATAAGTTTTTGACACCGTATGCATAAAATCAAATTTGATGTTCCACGAGACTCAAATAACTACAAAAAAGGTTATGCTATGCACAATCAAGTATGATTAGATGTATAATTAGCAAATACGTATATAATCAAATTTGATTTAGTACATACACTTTGGTTTAGACATTTCATCAAACACTTTGTGGGCAAAATTCTTTAAACAACAACAACCAAGGATACAACTTCTTATCATATGAAAAAAAAAAATAATTGAAAATAACTACAAATCATGGATAAAAATGGTTTGATTATCTACTTTTTATATAAAAAACATTAACTACATAAAATCTCACTATAATAATATCTAAAACATCATCATCCATTTGTTGTTGTTGTTAGTGATTTGAGGTGGAGATCCAGACAGAGGGGAGCGCGAGATGATGGTGGCAGTGGTGGTGGTGGTGGTTACCGTCGCCGGAGTTGATGAGAGAGAGAGAGAGAGAGTGTGTGTGTGTTTGTGTTTGTCTGTGTTTCCATCAGGAGGAGGAAAGGGGAAAGAGAGTTTTTTTTTATTAAGCAAATTTACATAAATGCCCCTCCGTGTTTTTTTTAATTAAGGCATAAGTTTAAATCCTAGCCATTGATTGAGATGATCAAATGGCTAGGATTTGGTCCTTGGGTTTCATGAAAAATTAAGGATTCAAATGAACATTTACCTAGTTTTAGATAGATAATTAGATTAGGGTTTGACCGTAGATTTGTGTGGGTTGAAATTGTTAGGGGTATTTTGGGTACATTCAATGGATGAATGAGAAGAATGTTGAATTTGTGGGGGTAATTCAGGTATTTCAAAATCTTAATTAAGTAAGGAGGGAGGGTTGAGTTTGTTTTATAAGGTATTATAGATATAGATAGTATATATATTTTCTGTTAAAAAAAAAGTTCTTAGTTGTAAAAAGAAGTAGAGTAAAAAGTGTAATTTTTGAACGGCAATAAGATGTCTTTTTAATTAGTTATAAAAAGAATTAGAGTGTATTACATTTTATGTTGTATATGTTTTTTATTTGGATTTTTTTAACTTGTATCTAATTAGCATGCACTATTTACTTATAAATGACGATCGATTGAGATTATAAATATTTTTAAAATTTTGTACCAAATAAAGGATTGGGGACGGGCCGGGGCAATTGTGACAATTTATTTCATACGACTAGAAGTGTGTCTGCGCAATGCGGCGTCAGTGGTCAGTGGTGGCGGTGGCGACGACGGATGACGCCGGTGACGGTGGCATCGATAGGTTAGAGATGTGTTATTAATGTAAAAGTAATTGATTTAATGGAACAATATAGTTATTTTAAGTATTGAGGGATGTACGTTATAACAAATTTCAATAAGGGTAATATATATATTTTAAGGGTATTTTAGTCTAATTAAGTATGTAATATATAGAAGATGTAAAAAAAGGAGGGCGATATAGTCTTTTTAAGTTCTTAATTACTTAAAATGAAGGGTCTAGTTTGTATTATAAGGTACTAGATTGGTGCCCGCGCAATGCAGCGGTGGTGACGGCGACGGTGGCGGTGTGGTTATTATTAATGTAAAAGTTATTTCATTGCGGCGAGATGTGATAAATTTTTGCGGTGGGATGTGAAAGGGGGAGGAGGGGGGCGAATTGTGAGTTAGGGTTTTTACTATGTGTTTCTGCGTGAGGGAGAGATAGAGGCTGAATTTTTTAAGGACATTTTAGTCACAGTCTAGAAAAAGGAAATAAGATGTATTAAAATGGAGGGCAAATTAGACATATCAAGTTTTTAAATTTAAGGGAGGGGGTTTCTGTTTCTTTTATAAAGGAGTATAGATTATAGATATATTGATAATTCATTTCATACGATGTATTGATATATATGTTTACTATTAAATTTAAGAGTTATTTGCAAAATTGGTTCATGTGGTTTACACACTTTAGCAATGGGGGTCCCTTTTTAAGTATCATTGCAATGGGGGTCCCTATTTTGAGAATTTTTTGCAAGATTGGTCCTTTTTTAACAGGACCGTTAGTGGGTGTCGTCAAGTCTTATGCACGTGATCATCACATACAGGGGCAATATTGTAACGCCCCTAACTTACAAAACGTACAAAATGGAACTTACAGACAAAAGGGGCGTTAATCTTATTCAAAAGTCAAACCAAAGTCAAATTGACAAGGTATTCAAAGTACTAATTCTTCAATTAACTCTAAAGCAAAGGGGTGCTAAGTCCACTTCATTCTACTCTCTTTTCTCGATCCCAAAGCCCTTCTGATAACCTGCCGTATAAGAAAGAAAAAGGAATACGGCTGAGCAAAAAGCTCAGTGACGGATATGACAAAAGCAGGAATATTATATGATAAGCAGCGACGTATTTCAAAGACAAACTTATTTCAAAACAAACTTATTTTTGAATCAAAATACAAATAGATATAATCTTATACTTAACAAGTCTTATACTTAACAAATCAAAATATACTATACTTAACAAATCCAATTCCATAAAATAATGCACACAAGAGCCAAAACTTATAACTTATCTGAAGGGTCCTAGTGAATTCATAGGGTAGCTACTCCACTAATCATTCACTAATGGTGCCAAACGTCTCGTATGACACTACGATAAACGTCCACCGTCAAACTTACCAACTAATGCCTAGGATCGATCCATTCGCCCCCTATCTGAATATAATATAACCACTAACCACCCGGTGGTCATAAAGGAGACGCCGTAGATTAATCAAATACACTGCTACGGGCAGTGCCACGTCATCCGTGTCACAATAACGCGCCCATGGGACCTCCATGGATAGGTACTCTCTTATATGCATATCTTAAGAAACCGTTTTGACCAAATTATATACTTAAATATATCAAATATGTTTCCATATGACAAAATTAATTTTCGGACAATTAAACAATAATTATATATATTTTTAGATATTTTAAATATAAACTTAAAACCACATCTCCATCACCTAATTCTCACAAATATATAATGGAGCCATCATGACTCATAATATGCGACTGTATTACTTTTTCGGAGCCAATAATCGAGGGACATATTTGAGTGTACAAATTTGGGAAAACACTTGTACGAATCACCGCATCAAATGTAACACCAAAACGTAACTCTTTCGGGACTATTATCAAATTGAGTTTCAAGAGATGGTTTTGACACAATTATAAATAATTTTATACAAAGGCTGACAAACAAATAATATTTCAAAGATTATATAGATATTGACATAATTAATAAACAAAATTTTGTGAAGAAATATTTTTTAGCAGAATACGAACAAATATTTCGAATAAAACATACTAAGGAATGCTGAAAGAATTAAAGGAATTCAAATGACAGTTTCAATATAATTATATATATATATATATATATAACAAATAAATTTTTGAAGAGAAGAATTGTACCAGAAAAATACTAGTACAATTAGAATATCCGTACCTGAATAAGCGTCTAAAACTTCACAAGCCGAGATACTCCATCCATGAATCTAAACAAAATCTACATTAAAGTAGTTTGACTAGATTGAGACATTCAATCGACTCATTTTATTTCTTTTACTTGAAGAACTTACGTTAACTATTTATTGTTGATTTATTATCATTAACCTTAACATAGAACTCTATATATGTAGTGTGGATTTGGATTTGGTAATGTGTTTAGATGAACTACTATATAATTAATGTTTTAACAGTTTTAGAATATTACAATCTTACCTCCTTAAAAAAATTCGTCCTCGAATTTAATCATACGAATAATATTACAACTGAGCTGTCATGCTATATAAAAATAAAAATAAAAATGCCACATTTAATCCACCTAATGTACAGGTTAGATTTCAAATTTCAAAATTTTAAGATTCAAAATTCAAATTCACATTTTCCCTCTTTCCATTATCAACCGTTACTAAGGCTCATTTGTCTATATAAATTACACCACAACACACATCTCTTCTTATCATTCTCTCTTGTCTTAAAATCTAACCAAACTCTTATCCAAAATGTTGAACCCATTTATGACTATGATTTACATAATCATTTTTGCTTGGTTGTTTCTGGTGGCTCAACTTCCATGGGACGAAGCTTATCCATGGTTGATCTTATTTGCCCTCGGTGTGGTTCCTCTACTGTTTGTGGCCACCTGGGTTTCTTTGTATGGTTTTTAATTATGTTGTAGTTCTAATTGTTGTATTTCCGTTTCAAATAATGTAACGAGTTTTACTCGTATTGTACCAATAATGAAATACAACTTTCTTGATTTTCTAACGAATTTTAGGGTTAAATACAAAATTTTAAATATCTTAACACTGTACATTAATTACAGATCACTGTAGTTTCTGGACACGTGTACTTTTAACCGGTCATCGTAACAATAATTTCAATCTACTGTATTTCATGGACACCTGTCCGTTCTTCCAGGTCACGCTTGCTTTTTATCCTCTATATAATAACGCGTTTTGTTAAGGAGAATGCACACAAAATCTTCTTTCTCTATCTCTTTTATTTGCTTAGTTCTTCTTTTAGAAATTTTGTTGTAAGCTATTCCGCTCACAACTCTCCAGTTCCCCGATCTTCTCTGGTAAGCTATCTTTTGTTCTTTTACTCATCTTAATTTATATATTGTCTATTTATATGTTTATATAAAACATTTATCTTTTAATTCATGTTCGCTTAATTAACGATATTGTTACACCAAAATTAATATTGTTAATTTATCACAAGAAAATGAAAAATTCTGGCGCCTCATCTAGCGACCCAAAAGGCAAAAGACCAATGACACAAGACGAACTCGAAAACCTTGAAAAATTGGCTATAGAAAATAATAGGGTCAAAAGAATCAAACTGGAGGCCGAGCTTAGAGGTGTCTCTTATGAAAACTGTAAAGTAATCGTGGACCTAGAGGAAGCTGAACTTGTTGAGAAACAAGCGAAGCAAGAAACTGAAGATGAATTACTGGCCAAAGTGTTATCTCAAATCTTAGAAGAAGAAGAAGAAGAAGGATCCAATCTTGTCAACCGCCAAATAAAAGATGATGCAATCTTCGCAAAAACGCTAGCTCAGCAAGAACAAGATGAGCCACCAAAAATGGAGAAATCCATTTTTGCTATGTCATCTGAAGATGAAGATGAAGAAGATCTCAATGTTCAACCTCTTAGGAAAAGGAAGAGAGATGCTGCCGGAGGGAGCAACATGCCGGAATCGAGCTCTGACGAAACTTCCAACTCGTGAAAACAAAAGATATTTTGTATAAGTTATTCTGGATCTGTCAGGGTCACAAATAATTATGTTTTTCTTCAATAAAATTCTCGAGTTGTTTAGAATGTCTCTTTAAACATAATATCATATTTGCAATTGTTCATTTAGTATTTGACGTATAAGTTATCTGACTAATCTTTATTCCAGGTAAAAGATATTCAAGGCAATTATGGACGCATTTCAAAATCCAATGATCGAAACTAACGAATGGGATAGAACGTTTGATGACTTTTGCCAAGAATGGCTTCTTCATAACACAACTCCGTCATCACAACAAAATTTTCTTCATGAAAATGTCAGTGCCTCGTTTTCAAATCCTATTGATGTCATTCATCATGGGGCCTCAACTTCTAACCTAACAGAACCTTTTAATCAAAACTTATTTCTGAATACACCAGAACCAACATTCCAGTTAGAATCAACATTCCAACCAGAACCATCGTTCCAATCAAAACCCTTTGAGGAAGGTAACAAAGATAAAGGTAAACAACCAATGTCAGACCCTAATATACAATTCGAAAATCCTGTCAGCGAAGAACATCATTGGGCCTCTACTTCGAAAGTAGTGGAGTTGATTGATACAACAACAGATAGTGGCCCAGAGTTTGAGAAGCATGTAGAAGAATCATGGGCTTATATTAGCAACCTTTATAGCCGTAAGAATAAGTCCGAAGAAGCATCGTCCTCGACAGCCCAAAGAAATGTAAGGTCGAAAAGGTCTTACCAGTTTAGGAAACCTAATACTACTTTGAAAGTATTTGGAGAAGAAATGGACATATCAGAGATGCCAACACCGATATGCACATGCACAGGGACACCTAGGACATGTCGTGGGTGGAGCAAAGAGGGATGTACCTCCACTTGTTGTACATCTTATCTTTCCATGTATCTGTTGCCAACATATGTTGGGCCAAGTCGTATTGTAAGGTTGCCGGGAAGAAGAATGGGTCGTACCACATTCACAAAGGTCGTAGAGAATTTGTTGTTATCGGGTTACGATCTTGATTGTCCGATTGACTTGAAGGATCATTGGGTTAAACTTGGGACTAACAAGTATGCGGTAAATAGATAAGTATGTAAATTTCAAAATTTACCTATTTACTGCTATGCTATGAAATAAAATTTTATCATAGCATTTATTGTTGTTTTCAGACTTCAACTATTACTAGTCTTGTTTGTCACTTATGCTTTTACTTTATTGACTTCAACTATTACTAGTCTATTTGTCACTTATGCTTTTACTTTATTGACTTGTGTATCCAGATCTTATTTTTCGCATATCTTCTTTACTTTATTGTTGATGAGTTATTCTTTGTCGGCCCTTTGAAATTAGCCATTCGACGTCATTGCTTACGTCATATCACACTGATTACTTTCAATGCTTAAGAATATAATACTTATTTTGATTATCACCAACACAATCACTTTCCACACCAGTCAATACAAGTATAGCCACAAACACACTCGTGTCCAGATACATTTGCAATTATGTTCCGGACCATAATTGTAACTGTATCTTTTCACATGCATGTACGTTACACCACTTGTATATTACTGATTGTACCTCCTCCAATCTATTCGTTTACTCCTTATACTTTACAATTCACATCACTTATAAACTCCTAACAAAAGATATTTGCACCCTTTCAACTGAACTATGCACATAAACATATATACGAGGAAATAATCCTAACCCGAAGTCTATCCAAATCTCACAGGCCATAACTTAGGTTTAAGTTTCTACAGGAAGGAGCCTATGCTCTGATACCATTCTGTAACACCCCTAACTTACAAAACGTACAAAATGGAACTTACAGACAAAAGGGGCGTTAATCTTATTCAAAAGTCAAACCAAAGTCAAATTGACAAGGTATTCAAAGTACTAATTCTTCAATTAACTCTAATGCAAAGGGGTGCTAAGTCCACTTCATTCTACTCTCTTTTCTCGATCCCAAAGCCCTTCTGATAACCTGCCGTATAAGAAAGAAAAAGGAATACGGCTGAGCAAAAAGCTCAGTGACGGATATGACAAAAGCAGGAATATTATATGATAAGCAGCGACGTATTTCAAAGACAAACTTATTTCAAAACAAACTTATTTTCGAATCAAAATACAAATAGATATAATCTTATACTTAACAAATCAAAATATACTATACTTAACAAATCCAATTCCATAAAATAATGCACACAAGAGCCAAAACTTATAACTTATCTGAAGGGTCCTAGTGAATTCATAGGGTAGCTACTCCACTAATCATTCACTAATGGTGCCAAACGTCTCGTATGACACTACGATAAACGTCCACCGTCAAACTTACCAACTAATGCCTAGGATCGATCCATTCGCCCCCTATCTGAATATAATATAACCACTAACCACCCGGTGGTCATAAAGGAGACGCCGTAGATTAATCAAATACACTGCTACGGGCAGTGCCACGTCATCCGTGTCACAATAACGCGCCCATGGGACCTCCATGGATAGGTACTCTCTTATATGCATATCTTAAGAAACCGTTTTGACCAAATTATATACTTAAATATATCAAATATGTTTCCATATGACAAAATTAATTTTCGGACAATTAAACAATAATTATATATATTTTTGAGATATTTTAAATATAAACTTAAAACCACATCTCCATCACCTAATTCTCACAAATATATAATGGAGCCATCATGACTCATAATATGCGACTGTATTACTTTTTCGGAGCCAATAATCGAGGGACATATTTGAGTGTACAAATTTGGGAAAACACTTGTACGAATCACCGCATCAAATGTAACACCAAAACGTAACTCTTTCGGGACTATTATCAAATTGAGTTTCAAGAGATGGTTTTGACACAATTATAAATAATTTTATACAAAGGCTGACAAACAAAATAATATTTCAAAGATTATATAGATATTGACATAATTAATAAACAAAATTTTGTGAAGAAAGATTTTTAGCAGAATACGAACAAATATTTCGAATAAAACATACTAAGGAATGCTGAAAGAATTAAAGGAATTCAAATGACAGTTTCAATATAATTATTATATATATATATATAAATATATATATATATAACAAACAAAGTTTTGAGAGGAAAAATTGTACCAGAAAAATACTAGTACAATTTAGAATATCCGTACCTGAATAAGCGTCTAAAACTTCACAAGCCGAGATACTCCACCAAGATTCTCAAACAAAATCTACATTAAAATAGTTTAACTAGATTGAGACATTCAATCGTATCATTTTATTTCTTTTACTTGAAGAACTTACGTTAACTATTTATTGTTGATTTATTATCATTAACCTTAACATAGAACTCTATATATGTAGTGTGGATTTGGATTTGGTAATGTTAAAATTTGTCATCCAACTTGATCTGGAAAAAAAAAAACATGCATGTTACAAATACTTAATGGACAATTGGTCAG
>CM067170.1:24781473-24793973 GCA_034093135.1 Erigeron breviscapus | reverse complement strand
CAATAATAATAATATATAATATAAAAAGGGGATTGTCATGTGTTAGGAGATTAATTTGGTCGGAGCATACATTATTAAGCCATTTTTTGTTTTGATAGCAGTCAGGGAAGTGATCAGACATTTTTGGGATGAATAGCACTACTATAGTAGTCAAAACACAAACTTCATTTTTTTTATATATAGTGGAGAAGACAAGAGAAAATATGTGATCAAAGGAATTAAATGGAAGTTACATTATTGTGTTATTGTGTGTTATATAATTGTACTGTTTACTATCACAAATTGTATACTAATATTTATACAATGGTATAATATAATATAATGTTTATATATATCACAATTGTATAATGGGATAGTTAACTATGTTGACTTGTGGGACCATTTTAAGAGTATACATTAGCCAAGTTAGCATAGTCAACAAAATTTAAAAAAAAATTTAGTTTTTTAATTTCTAAAAATCTTTATCTTTAATCTTTTATAGAAAAAAACTCACTTATTTTTTCAAAACTTCATATATGGATCATGAAACACCATCTCTCATCAAAAAGAGCTATTCGGTAATGTTTGTCTAGCATATCCCCTGTTAACCCTAATGAAGATTCAAATATTTGTCCTACAAAAAACTTGGAGACCGGTAACAAAAGACTTGATACAAAGACACTGGCTTTGATACAAAAGACTTGAAGACCGGTAACAAAGACACCGGCTTTGATAAAAAGGCAAACTCACACGACACATATAGGCTAGGAGCGATGTTGAAGACCGACTTTCAATTGAGGTAGACAAGGCCATAGTTGTAGAGGTGTCTTCACAGTTTTACAAAATTTCAAGAAAAAGTTCATATAAACACCACATTCCTCCGTTTTGTCATATCTATACAAATGTTCGGAATTAAATGGGGAAAAAATGATTTTAATTAGTTGAACGAGATAAAGATAAATATATGTATAGAAACCGTAACTTTCATTTCCAACTATGCCCTTTTGACTAGATATTTAAATTAAAAAATTCACTAAATTTTTTAACCATCTCTAAATCACTAGATATTTCTTTATTTCTTTTTTCCTATATCTCTATCTCTATAATAAATATGACAGAATTGTTTTTCACAACTATTTTTAAAAATAATTTGATGTGCCAAATCTATATTTTTTTCTAAAAAACTTTCTTTTTGATTATGATGTCATGCATGAGTTTTTAATATTTTTTTAAAAAGTTCCACTTTAAATATTTAATAAAAATCTCAATTACTAATTAAAAATAGAGAAAATCCTTTATTATATAATGTTATGAAATGTTGTAACACCCCAAGCTAGACCCGGAATATTACTGAAATTATATAGCACACAGTGGAATTATCGTAGAACATAAACTATATGAATAAAAAGGATTCGGTGAATCCAAGCCAACATTTAAAGTAGAAGAATGCAAAACAAACATAAAGTCATCAACGAGTTCAAATGGCAATACAATACGATCTAGAAGGTCCTAAGCATAACCCTAAGAGGGCAAACGGATCACGGATCCATGAAAGTCCCAGTCCAAGCCCTAACAAGATCAAGAAATAGCCATCAAGTCTCCAATTTCACACGAATACCTGAAAAGTGCACTAAACAAAGTCAACACTAGGTTGGTGAGTTCGTAGTGATGGACCACGAGGAACCATCGTCAATAATCGCGATAAGTATAAAGAAAGTAAGTAATGTCTTACACGTGGACTTTATAAGTCCCGATGTCAACCCAGATAGGTAAACTTATAGTAAACCTCGTCACATAACAAGCCGATAACGTATCAACAATAATGAAGGATGCGTGTCATAAATATGCATAAGTGATGTCAATATCAAAGAATATGCGAAACGATAGGAATGTACGAAGTAAACGTGCATGAGATATGACCAAGCAATGTATGAGTGCATAACATGTGTGTCTCCCAACATAATCAAATGCAAGTATGTGTGACTACATACTTGGGGTCTGTGTGCGTCCCGCACAATGCAACGATACTCACATGTTATCCCAATGACCAATGTGACATCTCAAAAACATCGATGTATATACGTCTATATACTCGGGGTCGGTGTGCGTCCTGCACAAATATCAAGTACTCGAAAGTACAAGGCTCCCCAACGGGGTGATAGTGTGTATGCGTGTGTCTACCGACCGACTTCCATAGATCGGTCTCCCCAAATCAAACCACAAGTCATCATATCCAATATCCATCAACTCAACCAAAACCCAATGCACATACACTTCATACGACTTTACGTTTAAGGAATCATAGATGCTTATATATAGGGTCACCCGCAGCCTTCCCACCACATCTACAACTCTTTAAAGGCATCATCGTCTTCCATGTATGTACAACTATCCTAATCACAATATATAATCATAAACGAATGCATGATAAATCAAACAATCCAATCAAACCACCAATCAATCAATCAAACAATCAAACACGTATGTGTGCACTTTCCAGCCCGAATCTCAATCGAGTAGGGAGCTACTGAACTCACCTTGATCGGCAATAGCGATTTATAGATGATTTATAAGCGTTCAACGATCGTCAAAGTCCACACCTATAATATATGTACATATACATATTAATAATCGAGTCAAAACCCTAATTCGTGTTTTAATTGTGACTCAAGTCATTTGAAAGGTTCCCGGGACTCGATAAAGTCATTAAAGAAGTTGAGAATTAGTTTGTAATGATCTAAAGTCGTCCACAAGTCGTTTCGTGACCAAAAGTTATTATAATACAATTATATAGTTTTAAGTTAAAACCCTAATTAGGTTTTAATATCACTTATGATCTTATAAAACTCCCGAGACTCGCATGTATATCATTTGAGAAGTCAAGAGATAGTTTGGATCGAATTAAAGTCGTTCAAAGATCGTCTCGTGTCCGAATATATTATTATTTGTACATATTATATTATAAGTCAATATATATATATATATTTATATATTATGCTTATATATATATATGTATAGTATTTCTTTTATTTATTTTGTTTCTCATGTGAACACTCTAATGATCCCTAGACTTTACACAATTCGTATGACTCGAATAGGGCTCCAAAGAAACTGAGAAACGACCCGGATGAAGGCCCGACTCGGTCCCAGGAAAGTTGACCAACCGCTAGACAATTCTGAAAAACATCCAAGGCGTGGCAGCGTCTAACACGCCCATACATGGCGTCTCAAACGGTGGTGTGTGTTCTGGGTGGGCGTAAAAGACGGTGAAGGAGGCGTGTGGGACGGTGGGGTGGCTTGGCTGAGTGTAAGAGACGGTGGTTGTGGCGTAGGGTTACGGTGGTTCATGGCTTTCCAGCTTAAGGGACGGTGCTTGCCACCGTAATAGACGGTGGCTTGGTTTTGCTTGTTGTGGCGTCTGGTTCATTTGTTTCAGCGTAATACAGGGGCTGTTTGGTGTAAAGAGGTTCTAGGCCACCGTCTAGGACAGTGGCTCAGGCGTGCAAGACGGTGATCGGTCAACAGAGGGAGCATCAGCATCATGAAAGTCAAACCCGACCCATTAGTCCCCAAAACCCTAATTTCTTGCTTTGGATCGATTTGTTTTGCTCTAAAACTGAATTTTATGCATTGTTAAACATTAATTTACGTAAACAAACATAACCCATATCCTAATTTCGTTCCATAATACCAAATTCATGCTTGGATCGTTCATTACCCACTTTGACTTTTGATAAAACCCTATTTTGACCTAAGAATCCTAATTTCATTTCCAAAAACCGATTTGATGCCTTCTTGATCCTTTTGGGACATGATTGAACGTATATTAACATAAATGGAAGCAAGTCATTTTGTAAACTTGAATCAAAACAACAATTTCATGTTTAACCCGGTTTTTGACCCATTTTGAACTCAAAACCATTTTTGACCTACAATTTGACCCAAGCATACTTAAATTCGACTAGAAACATGTTCAACAACATAAAATGGTAATTATAAGATGGATGTAACTTACCAAATCCTCTTCCAAAGTGTTTGACCCGTTTGGATAATTTCCTTGCACTTTGACTACTCAATTTTTGATATGATGATCAAATGATGTGAGTGATGATGATTCTTGCATTTATTTAGATTGAATAACAATAAAGGATGATGATTATCTAGAGAGAGAGTGAGTGTGTGTTCTTGGAGTAAATTAGAGAGAGAAATGGAAGAATTAAATGAATGGATGAATGAGTGGGTGGTGGTGGAATGGGGGATGGATAGGGTTGGGTTGTCATGTGGGTCATGGGTAGATCCATGGGTTGACCCAATTGTGTATCTAGTAAATTAAACGTCGTCTCGTCTCGTGTCGTATTATAAGTCGATAAATTGATCCGTCGAGCCCATTATATAGTCTTTAGGTCACAAAATAAATGTAATTGCATTAATTATTTAACCCGTTAGTCAAACTCGTGTAAAGTCAAAAGGTCAAAATTTGCGGATGTTACAAATGTTTTTTTTAGTTTTTTTAAATGCCTTTTTTTTAGAACGGCAAACTTTCCTAGTTCTAAATTACACGAATGCTAAAATTGGAACTCAATAATCGCGAAAAACCCTCTCAATAATCCACTTTTTTAAATGTAGGAAGTGAGACTCGAAGTTTATATTATCAATATGTAACACCCCAAAGCTAGGCCTGGAATATCACGGAAAAGATATAGGATTCGGTGAACATAAACTATATGAATACAAAGGATTCGGTGAACCCAAACAAACATTCAAAGTACAATGAGCATACAAAGCATGAAACCAAAGATTCTAAACATAATCTGAAACAGAGGGCAAATGAATCTCGGATCCATGTAAGTCCAAGCCCAAGCCCTAGCAATGCAACAATTAGCCATCACGTCTCTGATTTCACCGAATACCTGAAAAGTGTACTAAACAAGGTCAACACTAGGTTGGTGAGTTCGTAGTAATGGATCACAAGGAACCATCGTTGATCATACACAATATGAACAAGATAAAGGCAAGTAAAACTTACAATAAGCCTTTATACAACACATGACATGCAATTTAGGTTTGCATATAGCACAACCTCGTCACACATGTATTCATGTAATGAACTACACAAGATAGTTAGAATACACGTACTAGATAAGAACAAATATGACGATAACAAAAGTATCGTACAAGCTCAATAATGTCACCATGTCCATCAATGTCCATCACACATGTATTCATGTAATGAACTACACAAGATAGTTAGAATACACGTACTAGATAAGAACAAATATGACGATAACAAAAGTATCGTACAAGCTCAATAATGTCACCATGTCCATCAATGTCCCCATGTCCATCAATGCCCTCATGTCCATCAATGCCCTCATGTCCATCAATGCCCTCATGTCCATCAATGTCCATCACTGTCCAACAATGTCCAACAACAACCATTCAACATGAACATACACTTCAGAACGATTCTACTTTCGAGGAGTCATAGATGCTTATATATAGGGTCACCCGCAGCCTTCCCACCACGTCTATAACCCTTCGAAGGCATTACCGTCTTCCATGTATGCCAACTATCCTAAATCACAATATATTTCTATACACAATTCCACAAAATCAAATAATCGATCAATCAATCAATCAATAAAACAACTGTTCATGCAATCAATAAACTAATCAATCACACATGTACACTTTCAGCCCGAATCTCAATCGAGTAGGGAGACTACGGAACTCACCTGAGGCGATTTCACGAATTACCGCTTGAAAGATGAGAAAGGACGAACCAACGTTCACCAACGATCACAACCTACTTCACAAGAATCAAGTCAACACAAATAACCTAAACAATAAGGCCTAGGTAGTTTGAGTCATGCCAAAACCCCACGGACGCTTTACCGGCTTTCCCGAGCAAGAACGAGGGCACTTTAAACCAAAATTTTTGAAGATAAGTTTGGATTCATCCCATATGGAAGAAGCCATAATAAATTAGACTCTCACACGATTCCAACAATAGCTCATACATTAAAAACGGACTTACGGTTTAAAAGTTACGATCGTTTCAAAAATTAGTAGGTTCTGCCCTTCGGATGCGACATGACCATATATGGTCACGACGTGACCAATTTGGCTCTGACCTACGGATGCGACATGACCATCTATGGTCACGACATGACCATCACCAGATCAGACATGCCCAAGAACACTCAAGGACCTCAAACACGAACCCAAACACCCCCAAACACATCCAAATCAACCCCAAACTCATTTTTGACCATTTAGGAACCATTTTGAAGCTACCAAACATGCTACTAATATAATTTGAACAAAACTCATCATCAAAACTCTTTCAAAACATCAAACCAAGACCAAATTACACCCAAATCCATCCAAAACCCTAATTTTGACCCAAATCCATTTTGAACCTAAATTTGACCAAGAACACTTAGATTGGACTAAGAAACATGATTAAAAATATAAAATGGTGATTTTGAGTTAGAAATTACTTACCAAAACTTCCACCCAAGTGTCAAACCCGAATTTGAGCTAGATGAGAAGATTTCTTGCACTTGAGAACCCAAACTTTTGATATGAGGTGAAGATGATGATAAAGATGAAGATTCCAACACAAATCTAACTTGAAACACAATTTTTGGTGCAAGAATCTTAGAGAGGGAGTGAGATGTGTGTGTGTGTGTGTGTGTTTAGTCTTGCAAGAATTTAGAGAGAAGGGGATAGAGTAATGATTGAATGGATGGGAGGAAGGATGGGGATAGGGTTGGGTAAGTTAGTTGGGTCATGGGTCTTGGGTATAACCCATGGGTAGGATCCATTTCTATTTTCTTAGTCAATATAAATACCGACTAGCATCACAAGACTAAATTAAATGGCCAATTGACCTAAATGAACACGTTGCACATAATGACTTGCCCAAAATGACCTCATTATATTTACTAACTAAAATTGTTAGTCGAATTTGTACATCTAATTAACGGGTTAAAAATCACGGATGTTACATCATTCCCCCGTTAAAGGAATTTCGTCCTGAAATTCGATAGAACCTTAGTCACTAAACAAATGCGGGTACCTAGACTTCATATGGTCCTCTAGTTCCCAAATGAACTCAGCTCCACGCCTAGCATTCCATCTAACCTTGACAATCGTGTATCGCTTGTTCTTTAACTTCTTGACCTCACGATCCAAATATTTCTACCGACTCTTCAACAAGGTTGAGCTTCTTGTCTACTTGGATCTCGTTCATAGGCACATGAAGAGTAGGATCCGCCAAACACTTACGTAGGTCACAAATATGGAACACATCATGCACACGACTAAGCTCTTCAGGAAGCTTCAATCGGTATGCCGCCTTGTTCAAGAATCTTAAAAGGTCCAATGTATCTTGGCCCAAGCTTGCCTCGCTTCACAAAGCGGACGACACCCTTCCAAGGGGATACTTTCAAAAGCACATGATCACCAACATTGAACTCCAATGGCCTACGCCTCACATCGGCGTACTTCTTTTGTCGCTCACGGGCTAATTGCAATATCTCCTTGATTTTAGAAATAACGTTTGTCGTTCCAACTACTATTTACGGCCCAATAAGTTGGCTTTCACCAATCTCCACCCAAGGCAGGGGAGAACAACACTCTCTACCATAAAGTGCCCTAAATGGAGCCATTTGAATGTTCGCATGATAACTATTATAATACGAGAACTCAACCAATGGTAAATGCTCATCCCAATTACCGCCAATATCAATTACACAAGCTCTACAATCCTTGGCCAAATGCCCAACTGTGAGTCCCAAATGTGATGGATTAAACCCGACTGGCAAGCAATTCTATTCTGGAAATAGACCAGTTCAGAATGCGATCCAGATAAGGATTAAACAATAAAGTAATGTACTGAAAGTAAATTGCAAGAAACAATAAGTGCTGAAACTATATAAGTAATATATATATAATTCAAGTATGTAGCATTGAGACACGATGTACTTTTCAATGTATTTGATTTATTGATATAAACAAATACAAAGGTTGTTGCGGAACAAAGATAAACACGAAAGTGTAAGTATCTAAACAACCTTGAATACAAGTGATCTAATAACTTGGAAATACTCGTAAGAATTACTTAGAGTATATCTCACAAGTTGCAATGCTAAAGTTTCAAGCACCTTGCAAGTTGTGAGAAGTCTTTATATTTATAGGCAAGGTTCATGCTGATGTGGACCAGACCGTACAAATATGGTTGGGAGCATTTAAGGAATTAAAGTCAATTCCTTAACATGCGTACTTTTAAGGTTAAGTGTGAAAGTCATTTGATGTGACATTTCACACTTTATTCTTAACCTTTTACTTAACCTTGTACTTGTTAATAGATAAAACTATTAACCGGGTAAAGGTTGGTAAAGTAAAAAGGCTTCCTCGTAATCAGTGTAAAGTGTTGTAAGTACTTTACACTGAGATGCTTCAGTCTTAGATCAGGTAGAATCTTCTCTGGGCTCTGCTTCTGAGATGATTCTCTTTTTTCAGTCTTCAGTCTTTGACTTCAGAATGAATGGTTTCAGTTTGGGCTGATCTGAAACTGAAGTGAAGCTTCATTGAATTAATTCTGAAGAAGTTTAGAATTCTGTACAAGTATCTTCACTGAACTTCAACTATTTCTGAACAAATTATACTTGGTCGATTTTCGATCCAACAAATTCCCCTATTTGTTCTGAAATAGTGCATGCATCTCAGACTTCTATCTATACATGTTTGTAAGTCTGAAATGCAGGTTTTGTTTAAGTTGTAAAAATTTTCTAAGGACATCTTATAGATCATTGATGTCTCAGAATTTTCCTTGTTGTTTTTTTTTCTAACTTAAACCTATCATCTACTTGTTGGTTACAACTTGCAACATATATACAATACTGAAATGAAATATTTGTTACAAGTGTACAAATGATAAATATATACAAGTACATGATAAACTGAAAAAGAAAGCTACTTCTTTGAAGGCCTTGAACCAGAAGGGCTTTCAGAAGCTTTCCTCTTCAGTGGAGAATGATCCTTCTTCCCAAATAATCTTGTCTCCATCTCTACCTTGGCCTGCATTTTCTGTTGAATTCTTGACATCCAAGCGCCAATGAGAGGAGACTTTGGTTTAGTTTTCAGAATTGGGATCATCTCTCTATGTTCAGACAAGCCAAATTCAAGAACTGAGACCTGATTGTACTCAGTTGCTGCCCTTCCTTCTCTGTTCCCTTTTTCTTAGCTTGTTTTCCCTGTAGGCAATGAACTGATTGGAGACCTTCCTCTGCAACTCTTTCAGTTTGGCCTCATCAGCAGTTAAATCATGCAGAAGGTAACCATGTTCATCAACATTCTCACCAACCACAAGTCCAGAATGTAACATCCCAAATTTTTCTTTACCAGTTGACTAATGTCGTTAAGTCAATATTGTGTGTGTCGTTAAGTCTATTTTAGATTTAATGCTTATATGTAGTTAATGTGTGTTATGTGTGAGGCTTGTAAGCCTAAATGTTAATGTAGTATAAATGTGTGTAATATGAAGATTAATGTCTATGTAGTGACATTTAATGAAGGATTAATGATGTATATGGTCAATAAAGTAGTTTGCGACCAACAATGAAGGATTAGGAAGCTTAGGGGCTAGTTTTGACATGTGTGCAAAGTCAAAAACGGGTTTAGAGGCTTAGGGTTGTCATTAGAGAGCCATTATGCAGATTTTCTTCCTCCTAAACAAGCCCTAGCTGATCCCCTTCCTTCCCTCTCAAGTTTCTCTCTAGATCTATTCGTTTTGGAGCCAAATTGATCGTGTATTGCTTAGATCTTGGATCTTTGTCACCTAGTACAGGATATTGGAGACACCTAGTCATCGTTGTATTGTGCTTGTAGCTTGTTGTTAAGCTGTATCAAGGTAAGATACACTACTTTTGTCACGCTGAGGGTTCAACAAGCAAAGGTTTCATACTTATAACTTCCTTAACGGTAACATATGATATATGTGGGTATCACGGGTTACACGGGAGGTACTATGGGATATGTAGTTGACCATGAGACCTGAAAAGCAGACCCTAATGTAGTAAAATGAAGTATTGTTTAATGTAGTGTATTGATATGTAGTTTATGTAGAATTACAAAGTATCTTATTATGTGTGAAATGTAGAAATGGAGTTAATGTGTGACATATGCATACTACATGGCTTGTACACCTAGCACACTAGACTTGGTAGGTTGCCATGTCACTTGCACGTTTAAGGGCCCAAACGAAATGAAGGTAATGTGTGATTATGTTTAGGTTATGTGTGTTGCCTAAACTATTATGTGTGAAATCGAGCTCGTAAATATAATGCAGGGAAGTGTTAAGCTTAACCCGTACAAGTCTTAGCCGGACGAGTACGTTGACGTAGTTGTTGCTTGGGTGGCTCCTTGCAACATGGTCTTTATAATGCAGGGCGAGTAATACGAGGGGTTTGACCAACCTCCACATACGGATTACTCTTGGATTGGCTTGCCATTCCTTAACGACGTACGATGATTAGTCTTTTGGTTGATCATCTAGTCGGGTGTGATGCAGGGCACACTTATATGAAGTTAACGAAGATATGTGTGACAATGTGTGAACTAATGCAGGATAGGCACATTTAGGATGATTATCCTAATTGATATGAAGTTGTTATGCAGATATGTGTGTTGTGTGTTGTGCCTAATGAGTTTGTCTATTAACGAAGAAATGTTTTAATTGGACAATTGCTTTTAAATTAAGTGTGATCTTACTTAGCTATTCTTATAGCTAACACTTGTTTCTTTAATGTGGTTGTTCCCTCAGGTTTAGCTTGAAGGACTTGTAGGTGCAGGACGTGAGAGCGTGGGTAGAAAGCATGCAGATTCCTTAGCTACCCCTAGTTGCTTATTATGGAGACTTTTGATTACATTTCATTTTGATGTCAAATATATGTAATAATGTGTGAACGGTTGTTTAATGTTGGGAAACCGTTGGGTTTTCATTTGAACTATTGTTTGATATGGCATGTAACACCAACTAAATGCAGAAACCGAAATGTTTTTATCGTTTTGACTTTTACGGTCTTTACTTCCGCAATTTAACACCGTTAGGTGAAAGATTTTTGAAAACCCATATTTTTAAACGTCGGGTGTTACAAGTTGGTATCAAAGCATTGGTTTAAGTGAACCAATTCGACTTATGCCGTAGGATTTTGGACTTAGACCGACGAGAAGTAGGTTAGGCTTAAGTAGGATGCCTAGCTAATGAAGTGGAATGCTCTAAGACGGGTTGGGGAGTGAGTGAGAGTGTGATTTAGGGCTTGTTTATTGTGTGTGATAATGTAGTTATATGTAGTAGAGCCTTAACATATGTAGTCACTCTTTAACTCTTGCTAACCGTCGTCGTTGCTTTGTAGAGTTAATGGCAAACACTAGAGCTAGTAATCAGAGAGCAGGAGGAAATGGTGGTGGTGTTCCTCCAAATGGAAACGGGGCTGGAAATGAAGTAGAGCAAAGGCTACCCCGTGAACAAAATCGCCGTCTTGGTGATCCACCAACCGTCTCTGAAGTAGATAGGGCAAACCCGGTAATAGAGCAGGTTCCCAATCAAGCCCAATTACATGAAGAACTGAGAGCTATCCGAGCTCTCTTAATGAGAAATGAAGAGGAGTTAGCTCAATTGAGGGCTGAAAGAAATGCAGAAAGGATTGGGAGTGAACAAAGGGGTGAGCGTTCGGAAGGGAATTACTCTAATCCCTCCCGAAGTGCTGAACCATCCATGGCAGCCGTGGGTGTTAATGAAGTTAATGGAGGAGGACTTGGAGTTGTTAATGCACCTCGTGTTAATAACTTCAAATATGAAAGTTTTCAGAAATGTGGTGCCAAGGAGTTTGATGGAACCCAAAATGCAGTGGGTGCTATGGAGTGGATCGAGGATATTGAGGTAGTTTTTGCATCTTGCTATTGTCCGGATGATATGAAGGTTTTGTGTGCTAGTAGGATGTCGAAGAAGAATGCCCGTAATTGGTGGAGGGCTACTACAGTGTCTATGGCTCCTGAGGTACTTGCAGTTATGCCTTGGGGAACATTTAAGGAGAAGTTTTAGAGGAGTATGTGGGAACGCGTGAGTTAAGGTTGATTGAAAAGGAGTTTAGATCGTTGGTTGCTAAACCCGGTGCAATTTCTGATTATGCACACTCGTTTATGGAGAAGTTGAAGTTTGTTGGACACTTGGTTCGAAGGCAGGAAGACCAAATTGAGGCTTATTGTGATGGTCTCCCCGTTAGTTATCGTGGATTATGTAGACAACATGTGACTTTATCGGCGGCTATTAAGGAGTCAAAGAGGTTGGATGATGACTTAAAAAGTGAGAAAGTTGTGGTGAAGGTTGATGACAAGAAAGCAGGGTTCAAAAGAGGGTCAAATTGGTCATCTAATAACAATAATAAGAAGTTTCGTGGGAATTCTAGCTTAAGTGGTGACAAAGATAAAAAGAGAGAATAAAAAATAATGAA
>CM067170.1:24738445-24780473 GCA_034093135.1 Erigeron breviscapus | reverse complement strand
AATAGAAATAGCATTTTGAAAGTTTTAAATACAAACATAAATCAATTCAAACATCAAACACCATTAAATTAATGATGCATATTACAATAAACAAAAACATACCCATAATCAACATATTTATGGAGCTTCACTTCAGGGTCCATTTATTTTCCCTTTCAATTCTATCTGCAAATATATACATATATACATACACATTTATATAAACATATACATACACAGAGTTTTGTTCATTTGAGGCTTGAATTTTCCTTGGAAACTAGGGGACAAATCTTGGCCATTGGATTATCCCCTCAAAAATAAATCCCAACCCTTTATATTCCCTCCCTTCCCGTCGTCTCCTTCCCCCCACCACGAATGTAACAACCCTCAAAATCCGACTAGGACAATCCACTTGGACTTATCTAGACATCTATCCCTAGAGGTTTATTAAGAGAATTGATCTTCTAGGCGTTGAGGCATAGTGACAATTGCCCTCTAGTTCAATAAAATACTTTAGGCGACTAGCTATCTTAGAAATGCCATAAATAATAACTATAGACAATCTCAAACTATAAACTAGTTCTAATTGAACTTGACGAAATGTCAATAACCAAAAACTTTGTTTCGAGAAGTTAAGTTATAAAAATATTTGTACAAGGCTCACAAGTTGAGATAACAATCAAGAATCCTTACAAAATGTCCAACAATTTAATCAAAGCCAATTAAAGTGTAGATGGTCATGAAAATAAAAATGACTATTTCAAAAATAAGTTTATAAACTAATATGTACATAAAAGTGTTTGAACAATAATAAGTACATATATATGTCTAATATAAATACGAATTTAGATACAATGAGTTAAGTAACAAATTATTACACAAAAATCTATAACAAATTAAAACACAAAAATCTATAAATATATATATATATATATACACGACACATACATATACACATGTTAGGACCACTAATCAACATACTTGTACAAATAAATACATATTACACTTAAACATACACCTACACTAAATAATTGACGTGGCTAGTACGTGATGATCCAAGTCGGGTCATACCCAATAACAAGCTAGACAAACACTTATGATATTTATTTATATGATATGATCTTTAAATAAATATCAATACTTGAAACATTTAGAAAGTGGTTTCTAAATACTTGCACTTGAGCTATGTAAATAAATTATATGGATGATTTATTTTGAGAGAAATGTGAATATGTTTATTTGGTAAAATAAACATTTATGTGTGTTGTATATAATATGTAATATGTTACATAAGATATGTAACAAGTTATGTTGCATTTTTTATACAAAATGTACAAATAAATGGTTTATAAAATTTGGACACAAAATTGGTTTGTGACCACCCCATGTGCCCCCCCCCCCCATGTGGTGATACATGCAAGTTTATAACACATGTCCTTGTATGATCAACACAAGACACACAACATAGATAGTATCAATTCTTACATGCAATTGTAAGAACTCTCTCAACTTCTCAAGAGCAAAAATACTCTTTTTTTCTCTTTTGGGTTCGGCAATAAGGAAGAAAAGGGAAGGGTTTTCAAGTTCAAATCCTAGCATAGTTTGGGTGTTTGTTGATAGTTTGGGGTATACAAGCTTGAGGTTCTTCTAGGTTGAAGACTTGCCACTTCAAGATCATCATCTCCTTCATATCAACCTTCTCATTAGCTTGGAAGAAGGTAGTCTTCTAAACACCCTATGGTTGTTGTTTTGTATGTATGTCATTCATATACATGGATCCTTATTGTTTGGGTTTTCTTTTAAAAGTTAAACTTTGGTTTTACCACATATAACATTGAAATGGTTCAATTTTCCGCTGCGTTTTAATATTATAAGGATAATATTACTTTGATAAAAACCCAAAAATCCCAACAATGGCATCTAGAGCCGGTTATATGGATACATACATCAAAAGTTGATATTTTGTTTGGACAAAATCCAATGTTTTGGCCATTTTGGTTATGGCCGAAACTAATACACAAAAAGGAAGTTCCTTTTTTTCTTGTGTATTTTAGTGTCACAACTTAGCCAAGAGACCTTGTGATGTTTGTGATGTGTGGATGTGTTTGTATTTTATTTAATTATTAAATGGTTGTAATAGTTAAATAGGATTTTCTTCATTCATTTGGTTATGTAATCTATTTATTTCATTTGGTATGTAATAAGTAGATTAGTTGCATTTTTTCTTGTAAATGTAATCTCCAAGAAAGCATCAAAAGGTTTGGGGCTGAAGTTGGAGGCCAAATGAAGAAACCAGTGAGTTCCCACTGCGGCGCAGTGGGAGTATGTCAAACCCACTGCGGCGCAGTGGGGTTATGCAGCCGAAGACAGTGAGTTCCCACTGCGGCGCAGTGGGAGTATGTCAAACCCACTGCGGCGCAGTGGGGATTATGCAGCTGAAGACAGTGAGTTCCCACTGCGGCGCAGTGGGAGTGTATTAGACCCACTGCGGCGCAGTGGGTTATCAAAATAAAAGGAGTGAAGAAAGACATTCAAATCACATCACAAAAGATTACTTGAAGCATTTGGATGCAAGATCAAGTGGGAGCTCAACTAACACAAAATTTGTGTTACTTTGTCCCTTAGGTTGAGACCTTTTGACCCACTTGTTTCGGCTAACAAGTGTGGTCAAAATAGTTGGCTAATGTTGTGCACTTATTATTATGTTTGTCATGTTTGTTTGGTTGTTTATTATTTTGTCATGTGGATGCTTAAAACCAACAAACTAAAAGACACACATAAAGATTAAAATTGGTTTTAATATTGACATTAACTTGGTAAATTAAAATGGGTTTTATTAAAAGTTAATGGTCACAGTTATAAAAATGGATTTTATAAAAAGAACCTTGAAATTTGGATTTCAAAATTCATTATGGTACAGAGTTTTAACTAGAATATAAAAACTCAAAAACAAGTTAAACGCCATCCTTTTATACAACACTTAATTATTTGGGAACTCTTTGTAGGATAAGGTCACCTAACTACTTTGAGGGAACTTATAAGTTAAGGTAAATTTATTGTACTTATGGGATAAAGGTCACCTAACCACTAGTATAAGATAAATTTACATGTGTGTATAAGTAGGACAACTTGATTTGGAAGCCATGTGATTAGGGTCACCGAAGCATGGTAACCAAAGGCGTTGATGGGATTAAACATGCCAACTTAATATAAGATATTAAACCGGTCCCATACCACTAGAAATTGCAAAGTGTTGCAATTGTCAAACGTTGACTACCTTGTTAATTTAGATCATGGGATAAAGGTCACCTAACCATCATTTAAATGTAACGTTGGATTCTAGATTTTAATTATTAATTGTCCATGAGACATAAAAGGGTATTAACAATTAAAATTTATATTTGATATCGAAAATACTAATAAAGGACTTTGTTAATCTTGTAGATGGCCGCTAACAACGCTATAAACCCCAACCAAAACGTCCATAATTTTTCACTAAGATCCATCCTTGAAAAGGATCGTCTAACCAAAATAACTTTGTGGATTGGTTTCGTAACTTGAGAATTGTTCTTAGGCACGAAAAGAAATCCTATGTGTTAGACGATCCTATCCTGATGAGCCCGAAGAAACTGAAGTTGAAGCCTATAATGATTGGGTTAAGTATGTCGAGGACTCCGTGCAAGTTAGTTGCATAATGTTAGCGAGTATGACTCCCGAACTCCAAAAGGAGTTCAAAAACCATGGGGCCTACGACATGATTACCCAACTCAAGGAAATGTTCCAACAAAAGGCAAGGGTTGAGCGCTTCGAAACGGTTCGAGCACTTCATGCATGTCGCATGGATGATTCACAATCCGTCTCAACTTATGTTCTTAAAATGAAAAGCTATATTGATCGCCTCGAAAGGCTAAATTGTCCCGTTTCAAATGAGCTAGCTACGGATATGATCCTTAACTCATTATCTAAGAGATTTGAAACCTTTGTGTTAAAATATAACATGAACGGATGGGACAAGACCGTTTCCGAGCTCCATGGGATGCTCAAAACGGCCGAGGCTAGTATGGGAAGAAAAGTTCAACCCGTTCTCATGATCAATGAAGGCGGAAACAAAAGGGCTAACTCCGGACCCAAGGCAAATGTTGCTAAGGGAAAGGGTAACAACAAAAGGAATTTCAAAGGCAAAGGAAAGGGAAAATGGATACTCCAAAAGCGAAGAAGCAAAAGGTTGCTGTCAATGACCCATGCTTTGAGTGTGGGGAGGTAGGACATTGGAAACGTAATTGTCCAACCTATCTCAAAGAGTTAAAAGCTAAGAGGGATGCTGGGCAAACCTCAGGTACAATATTTATGATATATATTGAGCTTAATACCGTTTTTTCTTACATATGGGTATTGGATACCGGATGTGGAACTCATATTTGTAATATGTTACAGGGGTTCAGAAGAAAGAAGCACATCAAGAAGGGAGACATTAGTCTTTTTATGGGCAATGGTGCATTGGTGCATGTTGAAGCCCAAGGAGACTATCTTTTGAAACTTCCAAATGGTTTGGAAATTGTATTGAACAATGTTTTGTATGCACCTAGTTTGACTAGGAGTATTATTTCTGTTTCCCGTTTAAGACATGTTGGATATGATTTTAATTTTGTTAACAATGATATCCATGTTTCTATGAATGATGTATTTTATTTTAAAGCTATGCCTTTAAATGGTATTTATGAATTAGTTCATGAAAACACAACATATGATAACTCAATGTACCAAGCTACCACCAAGAAACTTAAATTAGATTTAAGTGAAACCTATATTTGGCATTGTCGTCTTGGCCATATAAATAAGAATCGCATACTAACACTTCAAAGAATGGTCTTTTGAAAACAAAATCAAATGATTCATTTAATGTATGTGAATCTTGTTTACAAGGCAAGATGACTAAAGCACCTTTCAAAGGCACAATGAAAGGGCAAAAGATTTATTAGGTATCATACATTCGGATGTATGTGGTCCTTTTAAGCCAATGACTAGGAATGGTGAAAGATACTTCATTACATTCACCGATGACTATAGTCGTTACGGTTATGTATACTTATTAAAACATAAGAGTGAAGCTTTTGAAATGTTCAAAATTTTCAAGAATGAAGTAGAAAACCAACTCAGTAAGTCAATAAAAATTCTTCGTTCTGATAGAGGAGGTGAATACCTAAGTGATGCTTTTCAAGATCATCTTAGAAGTTGTGGGATTATCTCACAACTAACTCCACTGGAACACCACAACATAATGGTGTGTCTGAAAGGAGGAATCGAACTCTATTAGATATGGTTCGTTCCATGATGAGTAAAAGCTCACTACCTCTATCATTTTGGGGATATGCCATAATCTCTGCTGCCCGAATTTTAAATATGGCTCCCACCAAGAAAGTGGAGAAAACACCTTTTGAAATATGGCATGAAAGAGTTCCATCTTTATCATATTTAAAGGTATGGGGTTGTGAGGCTTATGTAAGACATGATGCCTCAAACAAATTAGAACCCCGATCCACTAAATGTATCTTTGTAGGATATCCTAAAGATGATTTGGGATATTATTTCTACAATCCTAATGAGCAAAATGTATTTGTTGCTCGAAAGACTGAGTTCTTGGAAACTAAATTCCTTATGGAAGGAACTAGTTCCAGAACAGTGGAACTTGAAGAAGATCAAGAACCACTGACAGATACACACTTGGGTGACACTAGCATTCAACAAAAGGATGTTGAAGATGATCAAAGGGTTGATCAAGACACACAAAACGTTCGTAGATCTGGTAGAGCCACTTATCCACCTGAGAGATATGGATTTCTCGTGGATGAATGCTACATGGTAGTTTCTGATGAACCTACCACCTACCATGATGCAATGTCCAAATCAGATTCGGACAAATGGCTAGAGGCCATGAACGCTGAGATGCAATCCATGTATGACAACCAAGTTTGGGAATTGGTTGTTGAACCTCCTAATTCCAAAGTAGTTGGAAGTAAATGGGTGTTCAAATTGAAACACGATATGCATGGAAACTTGCTTACTTATAAAGCTAGACTTGTAGCAAAAGGTTTCACTCAAACTCGAGGGGTCGACTATGATGAAACTTTTTCGCCTGTGGCAATGCTAAAGTCTATTAGGATATTATTTGCCATAGCCGCACATTATGACTATGAGATATGGCAAATGGATGTCAAAACCGCTTTTCTAAATGGATATCTTGAGGAAGATGTCTATATGGATCAGCCTGAAGGTTTTGTCGATCCAAAACATCCTAATAAAGTATGCAAGTTAAAGAAATCAATCTATGGATTGAAACAAGCATCAAGAAGCTGGAATCGTCGTTTGATGAAGAAGTCAAGAAATTTGGCTTCATCAAAAACGCTGATGAAGCTTGTGTGTATAAGAAGGCTAGTGGGAGCATCATTACTTTTCTAGTATTATATGTCGATGACATTCTACTATTTGGAAATGACATTCCAACCTTGGAAGGTGTAAAAGCCTGGCTTGGAAGTTGCTTTTCCATTAAGGATCTTGGTGAAGCCGCCTATATTTTGGGAATAAGGATCTATAGGGATAGATCAAGGCGCTTAATAGGTTTGAATCAAAGTGCATACATAGACAAAATCTTGAAAAGGTTCAAGATGGAAAACTCTAAGAAAGGTTTGGTACCTATTCAAAGAGGAACTATATTGAGTACTTCTCAATCTCCTAGCTCAAAAGTTGAGCAAGAGAGAATGAGTGGAATCCCATATGCATCTGCTATAGGATCCATCATGTATGCTATGATATGCACGAGACCGGACGTGTCATGCGCTTTAAGCATGACAAGTAGATACCAGCAAAATCCAGGAGATAGTCATTGGATGGCTGTCAAATATATATTGAAATATCTTAGAAACACTAAAGATATGTTCTTAATATATGGATCTGGTGAGGAGGAACTCGTTGTAAAGGGTTACACGGATGCGAGTTTCCAAACTGATCGAGATGATTCTCGATCACAATCGGGGTACATATTCATTCTAAACGGAGGAGCTGTTTCATGGAAAAGCTCAAAGCAGGATGTGGTTGCGTTGTCCACTACAGAGTCTGAATACATCGCCGCTTCTTTAGCAGCACAAGAAGCTGCATGGTTGAAGAAATTCATTGCCGATCTAGGGGTTGTTCCTTCCATTCAAGAACCCCTAGAAATTCTTTGTGATAACGAGGGCGCGATTGCTCAAATCAAGGAGCCTCGTGCACATCAAAAGACTAGGCACATTGAGCGGAGATTCAACTACATAAGGGATGAAGTTGAAAAGGGAAAGATATGTATTCACAAAGTTCACACCGATCAAAATGTTGCGGACCCACTCACGGAGCTCCTTGAAAGGCCTAAGCATGAGAGTCATACTTGTGCCATGGGACTTCGATATTCTAGTGATTGGATTTGATCTATTTATGTATTTGGATATCGGAACACTTGTAGTTGTTAACACATTTATATGAGTATTGGTATTTTGCATTTAAATTGTGTTATGTTCCATTTTTGCATGTTTAAATCCATGAATAAGTTAATTATTCTAAATGTCCGTAGTCAATCATATTTGTGGGAACAAATATGAATGTAAGATTATTATGAACTTGGATTGGTAGATATTCAAAAGGTTTTGAATATAGAGCAAAGTGTTGCTACCAAGGTTCATAGATATTTGTGGGATACAAATATTGGACTGACCTGCAATCAAGCATTACTACATGGAATCCCTGTGATTGATCATAAGTAATCTTGAGTTAAAAGGCGAATATCATTGTATCCTCAGACCTGAGATACATATTGTGTCTTGATATTCACTGAATATTATACTTTGACTTAGCTCTTCGCTGTTCTGAAACATGGCAGTACATAAGACTAAGCTCAGGTATGATATAAGGTGATTGTGAAAGACGTATGTAGTCGAGATGGAATTTGTCCCTCTTATTCGTTGAGAGTTAGATGTCTAAGGCCTGTTACAAAGTTAAATCAATGGAGAATGATCACTCTGTGTCTCTAAGATTTAACATGACATCTGTGACAAAAGGAAAAATGATCGATTCACCTAAATCATTTCAAGTAAGGGACTTGAAGAGGATGATGTTATTGAATGGCACTTCGTCATACGTATTAGGGGTAGCAAACCGTTGTTAGGCGGTATTTGCTGCTTGCGTCATCTTCTATGAATCTTGTGCAAGTGGGAGATTGTTGGAATTCGTCTGCCCAAGACACATATTAAATTGACGTGGCTAGTACGTGATGATCCAAGTCGGGTCATACCCAATAACAAGCTAGACAAACACTTATGATATTTATTTATATGATATGATCTTTAAATAAATATCAATACTTGAAACATTTAGAAAGTGGTTTTCTAAATACTTGCACTTGAGCTATGTAAATAAATTATATGGATGATTTATTTTGAGAGAAATGTGAATATGTTTATTTGGTAAAATAAACATTTATGTGTGTTGTATATAATATGTAATATGTTACATAAGATATGTAACAAGTTATGTTGCATTTTATATACAAAATGTACAAGTAAATGGTTTATAAATTTTGCACACAAATTGTTTGTGACCACCCCATGTGGCCGGCCCCCCCCCCCATGTGGTGAGACATGCAAGTTTGAACACTTGTACTTGTATGATCAACACAACACACAACATAGAGAGTATCAATTCTTACATGCAATTGTAAGAACTCTCTCAACTTCTCAAGAGCAAAAATACTCTCTTTTTTCTCTTTTGGGTTCGGCAATAAGGAAGAAAAGGGAAGGGTTTTCAAGTTCAAATCCTAGCATAGTTTGGGTGTTTGTTGATAGTTTGGGGTATACAAGCTTGAGGTTCTTCTAGGTTGAAGACTTGCCACTTCAAGATCATCATCTCCTTCATATCAACCTTCTCATAAGCTTGGAAGAAGGTAGTCTTCTAAACACCCTATGGTTGTTGTTTTGTATGTATGTCATTCATATACATGGATCCTTATTGTTTGGGTTTTCTTTTAAAAGGTTAAACTTTGGTTTTAACCACATATAACACATTGAAATGGTTCAATTTTCTGCTGCGTTTTAATATTATAAGGATAATATTACTTTGATAAAAACCCAAAACAACTTGTACAAATAAATACATATTACACTTAAACATACACCTACACTAAATAATACTACACTACATACAAAAATACTTACACTTTAAAAATACAAAATTTGAACAAAAAATCCCTTCACCTTACCCTCCCCAAAACCGGCCCTCTCACACTCCCAATACCACTCCACCAATCAAATTATACCCTCCCTTATACTCCCCATACAACAAAACACTCAAACACTTATTCTCCCAACACACACACACACACCTTTTCTCTCAAGAAAAACTCTTCCATTTTCTCTCTTCCTCTCTCTCATTTTCGGCAGCCAAAAAGGGAGCAAAAACAAGGCAAAAACTCATTTAAATTCATAGTAATAATAAGGGTTCATGCAAGATTAAGTAAGGGTTATATTAAGCTATAGATTAAGGGTTGTTTTAAGCATAGATTAAGGGTATTATAAGGGTTTGGAGGCCACGAAAATCTGCATCATTTCTTCATCAAAAACCGAGTTCTTCAAGGGTATAATCTTCATCCTTTTTACTAGATTTAATCTTGTTCTTGTTTATATTAAAAGGTTTTATCAAAAGTTCATGTTTTCTTCATGTTTTCTTTCAAATATACACTTAATGAGGGCAAAGTTAATAGGATCTTTCTTCCCATGCTCATGCATGTCGAATCTAAGAAGAAAAATTCAAGGATTCAACTCAAATAAGACCCAAAAGTGTTGTTTTATGTTAATGTCTAGTGAAAGTGACTTTTGCTTGAAGAAAATAAAGATATATTTGCATATATTCATAAATATATTTCTGTATATTCTCATGGATAAACTCATTTTGATGTTAAAAGTAAGATTTAATAAAGGTTTTGTTGTTAAAAAGGTTAGATCTTGACATGCATGTACATAAGTGGTGTTAAACTAGTTGTTAAGAGCTTGGATTGAGATGGATCTTTGAATGATGAGTGATGATCTTGAAAATTGATAATAATCTGGAAATTTGATGTGAGAGATATAAAAATAAAGTATTAATCTTGTAAATGATGAACTCAAGTGTTAATTAAGCAAGAAAAGTCATTGGTGGGTTGATATAACCAAAACACATTCTGACAGAATAGTTGGGTGTTTGTTGGAAGCTTGGGGTATACAAGCTTGAGGTTCTTCTAGGTTGAAGACTTGCCACTTCAAGATCATCATCTCCTTCATATCAACCTTCTCATAAGCTTGGAAGAAGGTAGTCTTCTAAAACACCCTATGGTTGTTGTTTTGTATGTATGTCATTCATATACATGGATCCTTATTGTTTGGGGTTTCTTTTAAAAGTTAAACTTTGGTTTTAACCATATAACACATTGAAATGGTTCAATTTTCCGCTGCGTTTTAATATTATAAGGATAATATTACTTTGATAAAAACCCAAAAATTCCAACAACAAGCAATCTTTTAAACATACACCTACACTAAATAATACTACACTACATACAAAAATACTTACACTTTAAAAATACAAAATTTGAACAAAAAATCCCTTCACCTTACCCTCCCCAAAACCGGCCCTCTCACACTCCCAATACCACTCCACCAATCAAATTATACCCTCCCTTATACTCCCCATACAACAAAACACTCAAACACTTATTCTCCCAACACACACACACACACCTTTTCTCTCAAGAAAAACTCTTCCATTTTCTCTCTTCCTCTCTCTCATTTTCGGCAGCCAAAAAGGGAGCAAAAACAAGGCAAAAACTCATTTAAATTCATAGTAATAATAAGGGTTCATGCAAGATTAAGTAAGGGTTATATTAAGCTATAGATTAAGGGTTGTTTTAAGCATAGATTAAGGGTATTATAAGGGTTTGGAGGCCACGAAAATCTGCATCATTTCTTCATCAAAAACCGAGTTCTTCAAGGGTATAATCTTCATCCTTTTTACTAGATTTAATCTTGTTCTTGTTTATATTAAAAGGTTTTATCAAAAGTTCATGTTTTCTTCATGTTTTCTTTCAAATATACACTTAATGAGGGCAAAGTTAATAGGATCTTTCTTCCCATGCTCATGCATGTCGAATCTAAGAAGAAAAATTCAAGGATTCAACTCAAATAAGACCCAAAAGTGTTGTTTTATGTTAATGTCTAGTGAAAGTGACTTTTGCTTGAAGAAAATAAAGATATATTTGCATATATTCATAAATATATTTCTGTATATTCTCATGGATAAACTCATTTTGATGTTAAAAGTAAGATTTAATAAAGGTTTTGTTGTTAAAAAGGTTAGATCTTGACATGCATGTACATAAGTGGTGTTAAACTAGTTGTTAAGAGCTTGGATTGAGATGGATCTTTGAATGATGAGTGATGATCTTGAAAATTGATAATAATCTGGAAATTTGATGTGAGAGATATAAAAATAAAGTATTAATCTTGTAAATGATGAACTCAAGTGTTAATTAAGCAAGAAAGGTCATTGGTGGGTTGATATAACCAAAACACATTCTGACAGAAATAGTTTTCCGTCTTAAATCGGGTAAACTGGACATTTGATAAATGAGTTAACGTTAACCTCCAACTGGAATTACTCAAAAATACGGAACCAAACAAAAGATATGATTTTTCTACTAAAACTGGTCAAAACTGCATTTTTGTGTAACATCTATATCAATTTTGAGAAATTTTATCTTCAAAATTAAGAGGTTCCAGAAGCTTAAACTTGGTAGGAATTAACTTTGATGTGTTCTATGCTTAAAATAAAATCATGGTATTTTATAGAAACCAAAACATCGAGAACTTTTATAAAACTTCTTATGTCGCAAACAGTTCCAATCCTGGACAGTTCGTGTTTGAGAAATTTTTAGAGGTAGTAAACATTACTTAAAAATTCACCCAAAATTTACAAAATCAGAGACACATATAAGTTGTTGTAGAAAAATCACCAAGGTCCAAATAATTAGATTTAACCCCGAATTAGTGGCCAACATTTCATAAACCTGATGAACAAAAACAGAAAATTTGAAAGGAAACTAACCATGTGTATAATGGGCTAAAAGATGCACTAAAGACCATAATGGGCTAGCCTGGCCCAATTAGTGTACCCAATGGACCATAAATCAGTAGGCCCACTTGGCCCAATAAACCATATAGCCCAATAACCAATTTAACCCACTAAGCATATAACCCAACTAAGGTTAAGCCCAATAACTAAACTTAAGCCCAATAACTAAATTAAGCCCAAGTCACTTAAAAGCCCATAACACTTAGGCCCAATTGGCAGTGGCCTATAACACCTAAAAGAACTTCATAGACCCGAGTAATCATAAGACATATCAAGAAATATGAGAGTTAAAAGATAAGTGTAATCAAAGTAACACCAAATATAATTAAGTGAGATGGATATAAGTAATTACGCTCATCAAACTATAAATTGATATCACAAATCCTAATTCGTGCTAAAATCGGTTAAACATCAAATGATGAATAAGAATAATATAACTTAATACGGCATTTCTATATATGATAACCTAAGATGCCAAACGAAACCGCGAATGAAGGCAAGTTACCGAAATTCTAACAACTTATACCTACATGTATAATGAAAGTGACCTTTTACACCATCAATCTTTACAACCAAAAAGATGAAAATATTAGCAATACACTTGGATCCCATAAATTTGTGACAACATAACGAAAGTGGCATTCTAAGTGATGGCATAAGATAGGAACTTACGTATATTAGTCCTATCGTAGGGATAGTCTTGGCATTGAAAGGTGATTGAGGACCATAAGGAATAAATGATCAAGGAAGCGATAGATGGGAAGTACCCATTTGGATAAGTATATATAATGCTCGGCATATCAAGGTGAGTCATAGCCCCTTTCAAACTCTTTATGTGTTTACTTTCGGGGTGAAAAGCATGATAAATAAAATTGCTTTATATATATGAATGATTCTTGAAAGAATGATTATGAAATGGGATATATTGTATGTTCAATGTGTTATAAGTTATATGATGAGCTGAGTTCTGTCAAACTGTATCACTTCGGTACACTACTATTAACTCCGAAAGGGGAGGTCTGTAGTTAGAGGGTTGCGCAACTAGGAGTCGTCCACTCACCCACTAAAATAGGTAACGGTGGAATGTTGGTTGCCTTTGTGGCCACTTTCATTGCCAGTCTGACCCGAGCGGTGCTCTAATCTACTTTATATTAGGCGGTCGTCTCCATGGCACGATCCCCTTCTTTATAAATTGCACTTGATTGACAGCTTGTGCTATGAAATGAAATATTATGTTGGTTGGGACAGGAAATGGTCTTAGTAGTGGCTCAAGCATTTACTCATCAAATTATGCCTTTGGATGAATGGAAAGTTATTATTATTATGGATGGAAATTATTGATTGAACATACGGTTTGGGTGCGATATATGATTGATCGCTTGATATACTTTTTCTCTCACAATGATTTTGGAAAATGAGAGCTTCATTATTAACCATGGATTTTCAATGCCTTGAAGTGACATTATGGTATTTGGAAAACTTGATAGTTTGATATGGTATTTTTGTTGGTCATGTGGTTTGGGTATATTGATATGTAATAACATGTTTTCCAAGTTTTGAAATGAATATGTAACGAAATTTACTTGAAAACCTATGCACTCACCAACTACGTTTTCGTAGTTGACACTTTTTCTTCATGTTTTTCAGGTTTAGAGCAGTAAGCTTAGCATGACCGCCTCTTTTGGATGATGTATTTGTTGTGTGCTCGACGGTTGTAATGCAAACATTTATCTTTTGATTATGGATTTGGGTTATGTAATTGTTATTAAACGTCAACTTAAACTTTAATCTTTTGGGTTTGAATGGCATTTGAAACTTTACGTTGATGTTTTATATTTAAATCTTTTGTACCATGTCGTTCTGTGGCATCTCGTGTTTCCGCCTTAGTCGGGGTGTTACAGAAAAATGGTATCAGAGCCAAGGTTATAGAGAATTTTTACTATAACCTACGTATTTTCAAAACGAGTCGAACATCTCTTAAAGAATCAATTCGATCATAAAGTGTTCGCCTTAGCGAAGCGTAGCTTGGCCAACTACGACTAGCTAAGGATGTAACATGGAGTGATCGAATTAATTGTCTAAGAAATGTTCAAAAATGAGTCTTTTGAAAATAAACTTGAAAACGATTCTTGGTGCAAAAGACACATAACCAAATCCAATGTTTGCGTTACCTATTAGAACCCCTAGTTAATACCCCCACTTGGCTAGTATTACCTTGTCCTTATAGATATAATACATGAGAGTTATGCACAAGTCGATTTCTAGTTTTAATATGCAATGTGAAGGCTTATAATGTGCAATGTGAAAGTTTGGAATGAGCAATGTGGAAATAATGAGATAAATGCATGCGTAAAAGCTTTGTGATTTATGATGTTGAACTTTAAGTAGCGTATGCACTTTAAAATAATATGATTACTATGAGGCAAGAAATCATTTTGGGATATGACTTATTTAAATTATTGGGTAATGAGGTTGATTATTTATGATTGATTTGAAAGAGAATATGAGCATGACGAGTTGATAGGAAATTTTATGGACAATAAAGATATGAAAACTTTCACCCATAAGATTGAGCTACTTGAAAACTAGCGCGTGAATATTGTGATGCTTATGTAGTTGTGCCTTATTATTGAGATAGTTATTATGCTCTAAGATTTGACTATTGAGAACTAGTGTTGCACGACATGATGACAATGTGGTTAGTCCTTGCTATTGAGATAGATATTGCGTGTAGAGACTTGACCGCTTGAGAACTAGTAAATGCCCCTGAGAAATTCTATATGAATTAGAAATTTTCTAAGTATGAAAGTTGTCATTAAGTACCCCTCCGTCATTCGTTCACTCGTGCTCTCTTGAAATTATCCAACATCCTATTGCGTATTACACCACTATTCATTATGGACATACGACAACGCGATATCATCGGTGGATCATTTTCCCATGGACGTTGGACGATATACTCCGAGAATTGTAGTCCCAAGATGTGACGCGACTCTATCCTCTTAGAAACTACGCATAACCTTCGTACTCGATCTGAAATGGTGCGAAACATATGGAAACGTCGGATGAAGTTGGAGACTTGTGAAGGGCGAGTGGTATTAAAGCCAAACTACGATTGGACGACACTGATAGAACACATTCCGATATACATTCTAGACGACACATTCTGGGGATTGTAGCTCCGAAATTTGGTGCGATAACTTTATTCTAACACGCGTACACGAACAGTTATCCATACTATCTAAGCCGGTGCGACATATATTGACGTCATTGAAAGTTGGAGTCCAGTGGGCAAAGAAAGACATAGAAGTGATTTCTTTAACTCGCGCAAGGAGTCTGATTCGAGCCTTAATGAATCTTTTGTTTTATATTTCCTATTTCATTCATTCGAAACCAAATTTTATATACTTGATATTCTTGATTAATCAAAGTAATGATCACCACCGTTTCTCTTCAAAAGATTAGTAACCTAATAACATATAACTCACTTACGTAACATTCCGCAATGGCGAATCAAGTAACTAGTACCCTGCTCTCGCTGCGACATCAAGGGATGCGAAAGATGTTGAGACATCAGTTGTCCATAAGTGAAATACTTGGGATAACTATACAGCATAGAAGATGCTATTGGGTCACGTACATAACGTAGGACGTGGAGGATATGTTGTATGTCAATCAAAGTACAAAGAAGCAAATTTTCACAAGCGACGTTGAAGCAGTCCGTTTAACTCACCTAAGGACATTAATTTGAGTTGTCGTCTTATTCTCGCTATGAACTCTTACTCCCCCACTTCCACATTGAAGCTAGCCAAGTGCATTTCGACAATCTCGAGGACCAAACACGATGAAAGCATGGTTCTTCTTCTTCTCCAAGAATTTACGATTCCCTTAATCCACGGATGACTCGACGCAACACCTGAAAGTGGAGAGACCAATTAACTAACACCACCCACTCGCAACGACGATAAGGGAAGGACCCACTCGATACAAGGAAGTTCAGAAAACTAGCGAGTTAGAGAAGTATAGTATAGAAGAGACTATAGACTAGTATACCCAATGAAAGCGATGCCTCGGATATGGTCTACATATGAGCGAGTGTAGAGGCAATTGAACCAAGGCCTCAAATTGGTGAAGGAATGGAAGGTCCTTCTATCCATGTAAAAATGGAGCCTCGGCGGAAATTAGAAGAAATTCCAAAGTTACCGTTGGAGCGAAGATCCAATTAAGGAGGATAAGAAGTAATATAAGAATTATGTGACCCCCACGATTTGAAGACAAATGAAAAATGATTTGGGACTACTCTAGAGGACAAGAGTAGTTACAAGTAGGATTAGGAACTCTGGTGAATTGAAGGTCGTTGAGAATGATAAGAAGATTTGGCGGATTGAAGACTGCCAAAGAACGTAAGAAAGCAAGGTGGTTCAAGGAACCTAGTTAAGAAGGTGGCTAATGAGCTTGCTTAGAGGAGAAAGCGAGATGAAACGAAGGGCATGAAATCCCTTACATTTTTCTAGAAGAAAAATGTTAAGGGGGTAATCGCAACAAGGAAGATACTCGAACAAGGAGTATGAAGCGCAAGATTATAGTTTATCGTTCAAGAAGAGTTATTCACGAGCATCATTGAAGGTGATGTGGAGTAGAAGAAAGAGTAAGGGAACGTCATTTAACCCAAATAGTAGAGAGAAGGCATTGACGCCAACTACAAGATGTAGTTCCGGTAGCGTTCATCTTTATGGCGCTCCACGCGTTATTATCTGAATATCAGTTGGAAAGCCTCTATCGAAAGACAAGCTATTAGTAGATCATATTAACTAAGCTAAGAAAAAGCGGTATACGCCCAACACCCGATGGAAGCTAGCTTTACTAAAGAGGGGAAGTATGGTCGATAAGTAGAGGAAGCACGATGACCTGTGATGGTTATCCCCTCCAGGTCAATGGTCAAATAGAGGTAAGCTAAAACAAGATGAACTTGGGTGAGATTTTGCAACACATGGTGAACCGTCAAGGGCCATCGACCCACGAAGTAGTGCGCCCAAGAAAAGGTGAAGAAGGAAAAACAATATGAAATCGCTAAGTTAGTAGTGAAAGCAAATAAGAAATACGACGCTAGAATTCAAGGCACATACTACCACAACGATCAAGGAAGTTGATCGCTGACCTAAGCCCCAAACAACTACGAACTCTGGAGAGAGCTAGTCAAGGAACGTTTGTGTAACACCCCGCTAAAGCGGAATATACGGGATGCACAGACAAGCACAAAAGCACATAGTACAAGTTCCAACACAGCCAATAACATTAATAAAGAGCAGAAGTACGGTAGTTATTACAGAACATAAAATGAACTCAGAATAATCAATATTCTTAAGACAGAACAATTGTCTTTTGGGAACAGGTCCTGCACTTGAAATAGCAAAGAGAGTCTTCACGGCTCCTGATCTTGAACGCTCGAACGATCGCCAAAAAGGATGAGCTTAGAGAGGAAGATTCCTATGCTAACATGATCTACTTACCCTATCCTGAAAAGCATGTAAGTTCAAAGGTCAACTACAAAAGTAGTTGGTGAGATTCACATAAAGTACTAGTACGTATACATATAATAATATGTAAAGTAAGAACAAGTCATAAGGTCTGTACGTTTATCAAAAGTACCCTGTACTAGTAAGAACAGTACAAGAACATAAAGTGAACTTTAAGTGTATTGTCACTGCTAACCCGATTGGCCAGAACTGAACTGTAATGAACTTATGTACATAATAATCAAGTACTTCACGAAGGTCTAAATCAGAACAAGAACAGATAACATGCATCCTCCAGAACTGCGGAGAATGAGGGTGGGCCTACCCTAAACAGCGCTGTCCATAATTATCTACGGTTCAATCCCTGAACTGTGGGATATGAATTGATAGCAGTGAACAAGAACTGAACAAGTACAAGTACGAACTAGAACATGTTACAGATCAATATAGTAGTATGGAGGTATTTAAGATCCTGCCCATTCAAGACTTAAATACTCTTTTAAATAATTAGGAATCGTGTCATAAGTACCTTGTAAGATCATAAGTAGTACGTAAAGTAGTTCAAGAACATATGTATAAGTACAAAGTAGTTTTCATGCTTTTCAGTCCCCGTTAAAAGAACTTGAACAAAATGTACGAAAGGGGGATTAGTGAACTCACAGTGATCTGGTACAAGCACAATTTATAGCACAGAGAGCAAGTACCGCGATAAATAAGTTATATCTATCGAAATCCAAGTACGTCTTGATGGATGCCTAAGTACAAGTTATTGTTCATAGATGTGCACACATATTAGTTCAAATGACTAATTAATTACTGAAATGTCCTTGATGAACTGATGATTTGGTCCTTAATGATCTTTGAACGTTTTGACTCAAAATGAGTTTAAATGAACTTTAAGTACATGAACTGGACTCGAACTGAACGTCTTAGAACTCACACATAAGTACTTATCGTGTTAATGAGTTGAACATGTCTTTATTAATGGACTTTAGTCTTTAGAATTCAATTTAATTGATCATAGGACTCGTACTTTGATAATCGAGATAGAACATGTCTTAATTGTACTCAATTAGGGTTTGCACTTTGTACATTGTTTTAGATCGAACCATGATCTAGCTTAGATGTAGATGATCAGCCTTTGAGGTGTTTAATCAAGTGATGATGTTGTTAAGAACTGATTTGGTGTTCAAGGATCAAGTGTGATATGTTATAGAACAAGTACGAGTTGTTATAAGGTGAATATAAGATCATTTTAGGGTTTAGGTGTCAAGATCGTTTCACTGTCAAGCCAAGATCGTCCCATTGTCAAGTCAAGATCGTCCCATTGTCAAGCCAAGATCGTCCCATTGTCAAGCCAAGATCGTCCCATTGTCAAGCCAAGATCGTCCCATTGTCAAGTCAAGATCGTCCCATTGTCAAGTCAAGATCGTCTCATAGATGTACAAGCACAAGATCGTTTCAGTGTTTCAGGCTCAAGATCGTCTCATAGTTAAAGGTTTAAGATCGTTCTAGGTTTAAAGCTCGAGATCGTTTTAAGGTGCACAAGTCCAAAGATCGTTTTAAGTTCAAGCATGATAAGCATTGCACGAGGTCGTCTTAAGTTTACATGCTTCAGGTGGCACGACCTCAAAGAGATCGTTTTAGGTTTCAAGGGTCTGGGACGATTATCTCAAGATCGTCCTAGCTCCAAGTACTTAGCAAAATTGGTCTCCAAGGTGAAACGGTCCTGATCAAGGTCGTCTGGGTCAAGATCGTTTCATTTCCAAGGACAAGAACAGGGTCGTTTCTAGTTCAAGAACAAGTGTTTGAGCAAAACCGATCCAAAGGATTAGTTACCCAATAAACGCACCAACAACGTCACAACACCACACAAGATCGACGAACAAGCATAAGGCACCAAGGTGGGCTGCCTAGGACGATCTTGGGGTCAAGATCGTCCCAGCCAGGATCGTTCCAGGTCCTAAACGGGCTGAACAAAAGCATGGACATAAAACGAAGGTCTAGATCGATTTTAAGACATGTTAGAACATAGCACTAGTACTTATATACATAATAACAGCAACTTATATCACTTTTAAGGCTTTTCAAGATCAAAATACACCTGGACTAGTCATGGTACTCAAGAACACACTTTCTTCATTTTCAAAAATGGGTTTTGAGATTAGAGTACGTTATGACCCAAATTTGTTCATAAAAATGTTGTTAAACACATTTAGACACAAACCCATTAACATTGAACATGATTTTCGTTCAAGAACTGGACCAAATCATCAAGAACACAAACTTGAAAAAGTACACTTTTAATTTGCTCAAAAACTCATAATTTGTTGTTGTTACCTGAGATTTGATTCCAGAAATACGTTTTGATTATCACAAGGATGCTAAAAGTACAAACGATTTTGATTTAACAATCCAAAATCAAAAGATGAATTTTTGTGAGTTTTATGGCTGCCAGGGGATTTTTAGTGAGAGAAGTGAAAAATGGAAGAGATGATGAATAGGGTTTTCTCACTCTAACCTCTTCTATTTATAGTCTTCCATAATAAATGAACTTACTAAATGCAAGGGCTATTTATGAACATTTTTGAACTAGAACTTTTTAAACACGAACGTTTACGTACTGCACTTTAGTATTTTATTGAACTTAATCATAAATTCGTCATATAAATCAAGAATTAAGATCAAGTTGACCTTCATATAAGCACATAATTTCAGTCTAAAGTACGTCAAGAACTTAAATAAATTGAACTGTCTAGCCGTTCGAGTGGCGAAGGTACTTTCTAAAGAACTTATTTAGAACATTTCTAAGACGGTTGTGAACGTTTGAATGAAAGTGTGATGATGATAACTCGCTTATGTGATAAGTCTGGACTAAAGACGAGTACCCTTGAGATAAACTCCAAGCACTATCGACTGCGCGTGTGTCATCCAAGGTGACAATTACTCTAGTAAGAGATGGAGAAAGGGTAAGGAGTATGGTGATCCATAAGAACATGAAAGAAAAATGGAGAAAACCAAATAGTTGAGAAAAGGATGAGGTGTGAAGCTTCACCTGAATTATGTTACAACACAATTCCTAAGGACGTTAGGTTAGCATATTTGAAAAAGAAGCATAGCTTAGAAAGCTGAAAATGGACATGAGGCCTTGGAGAGCAAGGTAATTGGAAGCTTTGTAGATCTAGGTCAGAAGGACCTAAGAAGGATTTCTCTTAAGAAGGAATTCATGCCAATGAGGACTTGAAGTGATCGTCTTGTCAAGATGGTGGTGATATGATTATTGGTGAGCATAAGGATTGTGTAAATCCTATCATGAGGAATGCGTAGGTATAGCAAAGAAACCGAATAGGTTATATGTGCGATGTTAAAAGAGATTTTTCGGTGATGAGTCATAGATAATGGTCCTTCTAGCGTAAAAAGGAAGTAGTTAAAGGTACCTTAAAACGATTTGAAAGCCAATATCGGCAAAAGCAAGCGAAATTGGTAACGATATAACTTAGCGAATAACGGAAGAGGTGACTTTGGGAAAAATAAGGACGAAGTTAAAGGACAAGGGTGAGTATGAGGAGCAAGATGGAACTATCATCAACCAAATTCATGATTCCCTTGCACGCCATAAAACATCAAACACAATACTAGAAAACCCTAAAATGAGGTACTACGAAGATGTACTTTTGCAATTTTAGTGCAACTTGGCATAATGGATTAGCGTCACCCTTGTTAAGGAGGTAATCCCTTAACAAGTGCATGGTCACAAAAGAAGTCAATACTTTCTAGTAGCGGCGAGCGTGTCCAACGTCAAACCAAAGAAAGATAAAAGTAGGCGAGGAGCCAGCGGAGGATTCTTTATTGGGGAAAGCAAACGATAAAGGAAAGTACACAAAGTGACAATGGGAAATGAGTGGCCACCAACGATCAATATTCCAACGCTTCTTATTATTTTTATTGTAACTCACGTACGAACCGTTTGCTCCTCTTACACCTCCGTATTGACATTCTTATCATCATCCCATTATTTAGCATTGATCTAGGCAAGATGGACAGCCCACAACGATTACATACGATTAATCTCTAGTCGTCTCAAGAAGTGAGCGACATTCGTAACCTCTTTCTTTTTTCGAAGTTTCTAATCACGAGAAGTGTTAGGGCACCAAGCAATGGATGCCCCCAGCTACGGATATCAAAAGCTTACAGTAACTAAAAAGGGGCAGGATGAAACCTAGTTGAACTCTCACATTTTATACGACCCTGGTGAAGCTATCATATCTTCAATCTATTCTTTCTTACTACCGTATGAACGATCAAACTTCGAGGACGAAGTTCTTGTTAAGGAGGTAATGATGTAACAACCCTCAAAATCCGACTAGGACAATCTACTTGGACTTATCTAGACATCTATCCCTAGAGGTTTATTAAGAGAATTGATCTTCTAGGAGTTGAGGCATAGTGACAATTGCCCTCTAGTTCAATAAAATACTTTAGGCGACTAGCTATCTTAGAAATGCCATAAATAATAACTATAGACAATCTCAAACTATAAACTAGTTCTAATTGAACTTGACGAAATGTCAATGAACCAAAAACTTTGTTTCGAGAAGTTAAGTTATAAAAATATTTGTACAAGGCTCACAAGTTGAGATAACAATCAAGAATCCTTACAAAATGTCCAACAATTTAATCAAAAGCCAATTAAAGTGTAGATGGTCATGAAAATAAAAATGACTATTTCAAAAATAAGTTTATAAACTAATATGTACATAAAAGTGTTTGAACAATAATAAGTACATATATATGTCTAATATAAATACGAATTTATATACAATGAGTTAAGTAACAAATTAAAACACAAAAATCTATAAATATATATATATATACACGACACATACATATACACATGTTAGGACCACTAATCAACATACTTGTACAAATAAATACATATTACACTTAAACATACACCTACACTAAATAATACTACACTACATACAAAAATACTTACACTTTAAAAATACAAAATTTGAACAAAAAATCCCTTCACCTTACCCTCCCCAAAACCGGCCCTCTCACACTCCCAATACCACTCCACCAATCAAATTATACCCTCCCTTATACTCCCCATACAACAAAACACTCAAACACTTATTCTCCCAACACACACACACACCTTTTCTCTCAAGAAAAACTCTTCCATTTTCTCTCTTCCTCTCTCTCATTTTCGGCAGCCAAAAAGGGAGCAAAAACAAGGCAAAAACTCATTTAAATTCATAGTAATAATAAGGGTTCATGCAAGATTAAGTAAGGGTTATATTAAGCTATAGATTAAGGGTTGTTTTAAGCATAGATTAAGGGTATTATAAGGGTTTGGAGGCCACGAAAATCTGCATCATTTCTTCATCAAAAACCGAGTTCTTCAAGGGTATAATCTTCATCCTTTTTACTAGATTTAATCTTGTTCTTGTTTATATTAAAAGGTTTTATCAAAAGTTCATGTTTTCTTCATGTTTTCTTTCAAATATACACTTAATGAGGGCAAAGTTGATAGGATCTTTCTTCCCATGCTCATGCATGTCGAATCTAAGAAGAAAAATTCAAGGATTCAACTCAAATAAGACCCAAAAGTGTTGTTTTATGTTAATGTCTAGTGAAAGTGACTTTTGCTTGAAGAAAATAAAGATATATTTGCATATATTCATAAATATATTTCTGTATATTCTCATGGATAAACTCATTTTGATGTTAAAAGTAAGATTTAATAAAGGTTTTGTTGTTAAAAAGGTTAGATCTTGACATGCATGTACATAAGTGGTGTTAAACTAGTTGTTAAGAGCTTGGATTGAGATGGATCTTTGAATGATGAGTGATGATCTTGAAAATTGATAATAATCTGGAAATTTGATGTGAGAGATATAAAAATAAAGTATTAATCTTGTAAATGATGAACTCAAGTGTTAATTAAGCAAGAAAGGTCATTGGTGGGTTGATATAACCAAAACACATTCTGACAGAAATAGTTTTCCGTCTTAAATCAAACTTCCAACATAAAAGTTTGCCGTCTTAAAGATGTAAACTGGACATGTGAGGGCCGATTCAAGAAAAACTTCCAACATAAAAGTTGTAGATAAATGAGTTAACGTTAACCTCCAACTGGAATTACTCAAAAATACGGAACCAAACAAAAGATATGATTTTTCTACTAAAACTGGTCAAAACTGCATTTTTGTGTAACATCTATATCAACTTTGAGAAATTTTATCTTCAAAATTAAGAGGTTCCAGAAGCTTAAACTTGGTAGGAATTAACTTTGATGTGTTCTATGCTTAAAATAAAATCATGGTATTTTTATAGCAACCAAAACATCGAGAACTTTTATAAAACTTCTTATGTCGCAAACAGTTCCAATCCTGGACAGTTCGTGTTTGAGAAATTTTTAGAGGTAGTAAACATTACTTAAAAATTCACCCAAAATTCACAAAAATCAGAGACACATATAAGTTGTTGTAGAAAAATCACCAAGGTCCAAATAATTAGATTTAACCCCGAATTAGTGGCCAACATTTCATAAACCTGATGAACAAAAACAGAAAATTTGAAAGGAAACTAACCATGTGTATAATGGGCTAAAAGATGCACTAAAGACCATAATGGGCTAGCCCGGCCCAATTAGTGTACCCAATGGACCATAAATCAGTAGGCCCACTTGGCCCAATAACCAATTTAACCCACTAAGCATATAACCCAACTAAGGTTAAGCCCAATAACTAAACTTAAGCCCAATAACTAAATTAAGCCCAAGTCACTTAAAAGCCCATAACACTTAGGCCCAATTGGCAGTGGCCTATAACACCTAAAAGAACTTCATAGACCCGAGTAATCATAAGACATATCAAGAAATATGAGAGTTAAAAGATAAGTGTAATCAAAGTAACACCAAATATAATTAAGTGAGATGGATATAAGTAATTACGCTCATCAAACTATAAATTGATATCACAAATCCTAATTCGTGCTAAAATCGGTTAAACATCAAATGATGAATAATAATATATAACTTAATATGGCATTCTCATATGATAACCTAAGATGCCTAACGAAACCACAAATGAAAGGCAAGTTACCGAAATTCTAACAACTTATAACTATGTGTATAATGAAAGTAACCTTTTACACCACCAATCTTTACAACCAAAAAGATGCGAATACTAAGCAATACACTTGGATCCCATAAATTGACAACATAATGAAGGTGGCATTTCTAAGTGATGGCATAAGATAGGAACTTACGTATATTAGTCCTATCGTAGGGATAGTCTTGGCATTGAAAGGTGATTGAGGACCATAAGGAATAAATGATCAAGGAAGCGATAGATGGGAAGTACCCATTGTGGATAAGTATATATATAATGCTCGGCATATCAAGGTGAGTCATAGCCCCCTTTCAAACTCTTTATGTGTTTTACTTTCGGGGTGAAAAGCATGATAAATAAAATTGCTTTATATATATGAATGATTCTTGAAAGAATGATTATGAAATGGGATATATTGTATGTTCAATGTGTTATAAGTTATATGATGAGCTTGAGTTCTGTCAAACTGTATCACTTCGGTACACTACTATTAACTCCGAAAGGGGAGGCCTGTAGTTAGAGGGTTGCGCAACTAGGAGTCGTCCACTCACCCACTAAAATAGGTAACAGTGGAATGTTGGTTGCCTTTGTGGCCACTTTCATTGCCAGTCCGACCCGAGCGGTGCTCTAATCTATTTTATATTAGGCGGTCGTCTCCATGGCACGATCCCCTTCTTTATAAATTGCACTTGATTGACAGCTTGTGCTATGAAATGAAATATTATGTTGGTTGGGACAGGAAATGGTCTTAGTAGTGGCTCAAGCATATACTCATCGAATTATGCCTTTGGCTGAATGGAAAGTTATTATTATTATGGATGGAAATTATTGATTGAACATACGGTTTGGGTACGATATATGATTGATCGCTTGATATACTTTTTCTCTCACAATGATTTTGGCAAATGAGAGCTTCATTATTAACCATGGATTTTCAATGCCTTGAAGTGACATTATGGTATTTGGAAAACTTGATAGTTTGATACGGTATTTTTGTTGGTCATGTGGTTTGGGTATATTGATATGTAATAACATGTTTTCCAAGTTTTGAAATGAATATGTAACGAAATTTACTTGAAAACCTATGCACTCACCAACTACGTTTTCGTAGTTGACACTTTTTCTTCATGCTTTTCAGGTTTAGAGCAGTAAGCTTAGCATGACCGCCTCTTTTGGATGATGTATTTGTTGTGTGCTCGACGGTTGTAATGCAAACATTTATCTTTTGATTATGGATTTGGGTTATGTAATGGTTATTAAACGTCAACTTAAACTTTAATCTTTTGGGTTTGAATGGCATTTGAAACTTTACGTTGATGTTTTATATTTAAATCTTTTGTACCATGTCGTTCTGTGGCATCTCGTGTTTCCGCCTTAGTCGGGGTGTTACACCACACACACACACACACACACACAAATCTGACTCTCTCTCTCCCCCGCTTTTCAGGCAACGGCTCTCCGGCGACGGGATCTTGAACCACCGCCATCTCCACCTTTATCTCTGACCGACGACGGCGACCAACTCCTCCTCCTTCTTCTCCAGCGATACAACCGCCGGAAAATGCAACAACTTCGCCGAAAAACTTCAAACGCCGATAAAACCTTCGTTCCTTCGAATTAGAACATCACACTTACACCAAAACACTCACAATCACACCGCGAACAAACCCTGACCAGAAATTAATCCGATCTATACTCGCCGGAAAAATTGAAAAACTCACCGGAAAAATTAAAAACACTATAGCTTTGTTTCTTTGAATTAATGCATGAAACTTGTACCAAATCACTCAGAAACACATTCCGCACAAACCCTAGCCAATAAACACTGTTTTCGAGCTAGCCGGAAAAATCACAGTGTCACCGGAAAAATCACATTCCACCATCTCTTGGATCGCCGCTCATCAAATCCATACCATTCCCATATGCGTCCCTTGACGGTCAGTTTAGAACGGATAAGGGCCTCTGGCCCGTTCTGTATCCACCCGAAAATGAAATTGATTAGCCGGAGAAGATTCGACGGCGTTAGTGTCTTAGTGATTACCAATCAAGCTTGATTTGGCTTGACCAATCAAATATGATTAGAAAATGTCGCCGGAGTAATTCACCGGAGTAATTCGCCGGAGTAATAACCAATCAAGCTTGATTGGCTTGACCAATCAAATATGATTGGACAATGTCGCCGGAGTAATTCACCGGAGTAACCAATCATGTTTGATTGGATTTTGATGATTGTTTGATCCAAGGGCTTAGATTAGTCCCTTGGTTTCCACCATTTTTAAAGGATCCAAGTGAATACAACCCTACGTACATATAATAATATGCATCAAACATCAATAACCCATTAATAATTTACTATTAAAGATCTCATTTACCAATAGAAATGACCAAAAAGTAAGTCTTTCAACACACCCACATGCTATGAAATTTATATACATATATATAAATAGAAATTATATGTGTATATTATATTCAGAACATTTGAACATCAAAACAACTAAACAGTCAAGTGATACGGTTTAAGACTATAGTGTTTAAAGACGAGTAATTTGTCGTGATTTTATATTAAAAAAAAAGTTGGAATTAAACTGGAAATAAGAAAAATATCGATTTGATAATAGTAATGTACGTGGTTATATACCTGAATTGAAGATTTTTACGCAATTATTGAAAAAAATTATGGCGATCTAAAATTTTAGAACGAGAAAATTGTATTGTGTTTTTTATATTATTATATAAAAAAATAATAATTAAATGGAGGTTAACCAGATAACAGGGATAGGTCGAAAAGAATGTTTATATATCTTTCATTTTTATTTTTTATATTTTTATAAATATTAAAAAAAAGTATATTAAATGCAATTATTGCTTTTGATGGAGAAAAAAAATTGTATTATAATATAATAATCTTTTATATAAAAAAAGTAAAATAAAATAAAATAAAATAAAGAATATTTTTTCTAAAATTTATCTATATGACATTGTTTAATTTCTTTTAAAGAATTTATGAGTTGAAGATTCATAAAGGAATTGTGAAGAAAACAATTAGGTTGTTACTTGTTCTTGGTGATTTTAGTGTGATTTTAGATTTGGATGAATATTTTTCAAGAAATTTGTATCTTTCAAGTAAAATTGCATGAATTTGTGAAAAAAGTAAACTTTACTAAAACGAAGTAACTTTAGTCGAGATTCGAGAACTAATGGATGGTGGTCGTCAAGCACACTATCTATAAAAGGTGAATCAAATTTCAACTTTTATTATGGACAACTATATAATTGTGTTCAATTTAATAACTACTTACTCACCGATAAAAGAAAACAAAAGTTAGCTTCATTTGATAATCCAATTTCATGAAAAACTCAAAAAAATAGTAAACAAAAAAACTGTTGTATGAGTTTGTTGAGAGAAATAGGTTCAGTATAAAGTTGGTGTATAAAACTCTATACAAGTAAGCTTGATTTATAAATCTAGTATCTAAATACTTATCAAGCATATTTTTGAAACTTTTATGACGCGTTTGGTTTACAGAATGTTTTTGGAAGGAATGAAATCTTTCAAAGGAATTGAAATTTGAAGGAATGAAATTTGACGGAATGTTTTTGATTTTTTGAAAATTCAAGTGACGGAAGGAATGAAATTCCTTCCTCCATCCCCAAGGAATGGAGATTCCATCAAATGATGGAATGTTTACATTCCTACGGAATGAGATTCCCTCTTCTTCAAGTGAATGAAATTCCTTCCTCCATCCCCAAAGAATGGAGATTCTATCAAATGATAGAATGTTTACATCCAAACGCACTAAGGAATGGAATGTTTACAACCAAACGCACTACGGAATGAGATTCCCCTTCTTTGAACAACCAAACGCACCAAGGAATGAAATTCAATTCCAATTCCATCAGATTAGATCAAATTATGTGAACCAAACGCGACCTTAGATTTTGAGTGACACATTGTAACTTCAATACACCATAATTTACTAGTAAATTCCTCCCGCACTTTCCCTCGTGGACTAGACCTCATGTCGAATCACGTAAACTATAGTTCCTTTATTTATCAAAGAAATTGAAATCGAAATAAGTTACTCCATCTTGAAATTGCATTAATCACAATAAGAACATATTTCAAAATAAAGAAAAACAAAAAAAGAAAACCAAGCAAGAAATTGATGCCAGCTAGTTACATCACAGTTTAATGAAAAATATATCAACAATAAAAAGTCGATAAATATGAAGTTCTCAATTGTCAAAGTAGTTTGAAATTTGCAATTGTTATACTAGATAATTAAAGTTGCATCAAAACACAAATGTAAAATAACTCTCGTTCAGACCAGAATTTCAAAAAAATATTACGGGTGGGTTAAAACTTACTTTATAAAAAGTTATGGCTGAAATACACTAGTAATAATTTTTCTAAAAACAAGTTATGATCAACCCCTATCTTTATTCTTAAAAGCATTTTGTGAAAACCCCTATCTTTATTCTTAAGAACATTTTTGCTCGTATCACGATTTAAACCCTATACCTTAAGGTTCCAAATTCTCTCATATACCAATCCATGTATTTGATAATTGGTCCTATCCTACACTTACATTCGATTTATACAAACATTGTTGTCTACTTATCATCTATGTAATGGAAAGTGATGTTTACCTTTTGTGAATGAGTTTTTGAGTGGTGACAAAAAGGAAAAAAAAAGTTGGAAAACAACAAACTAGTAACTTTACCCGCACTTTGTTGCGGGCGTAACATATTGTAAGTAAACTTCGTTAAATTCAAAGTCATGTAATGGTCGTTGACGCCTATTAGAGAAAAGGACTTGTTTTGCAACAATTGACTACACTTAACGGTCGTTAAAGCTTTCTATTGTTTTTTGTTTTTATCTACGCTATACACAATTGTACCTCAAGATATATTATTAATTACAGTTAAAGTTATGCCAATTAATGTAATGGTTGTCAACGACCGTTAGAGAAAAAAACTCGTGTTTGACTGTTTGTAACAGATTTTGTGACTACACTTAATGGTCGTTAAAGTTATTTAATGTTTATGTTTTATTTACGTAATACATTGTTGTACCTGAAGCAATACAATTTATACTATTAGCTACATTTAAAGTTCTGTCAAGTAAGGTAACGTCCGTTAAAGGAAATGGACTTGTTTTGCAATAGATTTTGTGACTATATTTAACGGCCGTCAAAGTTATTTATTGGGGTTTTTTTATCTATGCAATACAAACTTGTACCTTGTATGCATAGATAACTTGTAAAAGCATATAGCTTTTTAGTATATATATAATGATGGTTCATTGTATGTGGGCCTATAGGCTTGTGGGCTTTGGCGAAAGAGTTGGATCATGGATTTATCTGCCGCACACGGAGTGGATTATGCTACATAGATGTGCCAACTGCCAAGTGTACTGCCAACGCTTTCATGGGCTCTCTTAAAAGCAACCTACCAATAAACTAAAACAGGATTGTAACATCATTGTTGCGACACATGACGTTTTATTTGAATGACATGTGTCCTATTTAAAGTAAACTTATATTATATTTACAACTAATAATCATATTTAATATATTTTTTCAAAAATTTAATACTTTTACTTTTTATATACGTGTATGTATAATTTTTTTAGAAAGATTGATATAGATAGCATAAGAATATACATCTAAGATGAATTGTATTACAATTAGGATTAGATGAATCATCCATGTACAAATAAGTTATATCCAATTTTCCGTATATTTTCGTATATCAACATAATTAACATTATATCTATCCGTAAGTTTTATATCTAATCTCCTTACAAATTCTTATATCACATGGATTTTTATATAAACCCGTTTCTTTGACTCATTATTATAAACCTTTTTATAGGCTTACCTTCAGAAAACCAATATTTTTTTTCGTTTTCTCTACGTGATAAGATCTTGGCATGCTAATCAAAGCCTAATGCAACTGACCGACCGTGTGAGTCTTTTCGTAATGCAATATTATTATCGTTAAGTAAGCAAGTGTTAATATTGTAATACTTTGTTGATTTATTCCATCGTCTATGGTATGATTTTCTTTTCTTCAATCACTGTGTTATCTATTTTTTTCTCACTTGGTTATGAAAATTGTGCGTATAAGATGTGGATTTATTCAATTATATTCACATATCTTTCATTAATTAGTTACACTTTACGGTTTATTTATAAGTTAATGCAGTTTTCTTCGTCTCATCTCAAAATTGTTGTTTTACTCTTTTCAATTGGTATTGTATGTTTATCTTAATTCAATAAATTTATTACAGTTTATAAATATTTATAATATATATATAGTCAATCCGTACATCGTACGGATATTAAGACTAGTTTTTAATATATACGGATCTATACCTGAAAACATTACTCAAAAATATCTTTGTTTACTTATGACTCACGGAAAAATAAATTTTCATAATTAGATGTTTTTCAAGATTATTAAACGGTAGGGATAAGTAATCGCTCTTAGCTAAAAGAATAAAGTCGATACTCATATTAAACCAATAACGATTACGCTTTATCTATTGACTATTGTCAACGTGAGGTTCTCTTGATGTAAAAATCGAGAGTCAATATTGGCATAGGGTAAATTACTTGCATTTGGAGTAATCTAGCTAGTAATAATACTTATAATTCATGTTAAGAAAAACGATTTATCTATTTAGTTTATTAGGTAAACTATTATAAATTAGCAATGCAAAATAACCCCTAAATATGAATGACAGTATGGTTAAAAGTGAAGCTTATAAATTATTTGTTTTTATAGTTTGGTTATAGATGATGGTCTTTTTTGGATTTGTGTTTTTCTTTTCTCTCAATTAGTCTATTCAACTATATTCAAGTCATTGTTAGAAGTGTATAGCTTGATATAATGTTATTTTTCTTGTGCTTGATTTCTAAAATAACTTTTCACTATATATAATTGGTATTAGGGTTTCACCAAAATTTCTTCTTTTGTGACCATGGGTTATACATTGTTGTAGCAAAGGATAGGATTATTAAAACTCGATGATGGATTTATCGTCTCACATCTTAAGCCGTTAAAATAAATTGTGTCTATACAATACGATTGTATGATTCATGCTCTCCCCTGTATTAGATTTTTTAAAATAATAATACTCTCAAACTCACACAAGTATTTGGACTTTCTATAACAAGAAAGCAATCATTGTTATAAAAAAACCACATCATATTGTTTAACTTATCCTAGAAACATAATTTTACGGAGTTCTGGCATAAACATGGATGTAACCTTTATTTAATCTAACTATTCGTCAATAGTTGACTAATCGCAGCACTATTAAAATTACTTCCATTGTTTATTTATGTTTAAAATAACTATCACGGTATCGCGCAATGCGACGGTGGTCATGGCGGCGACGGTGTGGTGGTGGGGGCGACTGTTGGTGGTGGAGGCGGCGTCGAGTGGTGTAGATAATTGATGTAAAGGATTAATGAAGATATTTTAAAAAATAAAGGACTGATTGTGTAATTTAGTCATTAAGGGTATTTTAGACAATTTCTTCTATGTAACTTTCAACAGGGAGACTATTTTTTTTATAATATAGTATAGAAGTATAGATATAAATAAGATTATAATCTGATCCTAAATATAATAAGCATACAGTTATGTGCTGTCTTTTAAATTTTATATTGTATATAAATATAAATATTTACTTGATAACAATTAGTTTTTTTAAATGAAAATGATAAATCAACCTAAAAAAGTCTTATAAATAAGACAAGCAATATGATGATATTTGACGTAATCAACGGATCAGGATGATGATATGTGACATAATCAACGGATCGGAAGAGATTATGAAAGAGAGTTAATGAATTATGTTTGTTATAAGTCAAAAGATTTAGGTTGTTTTTTAGATAAGACTAGCACTGTACCCGTGCAATGCGGCGGTGGTCGTGGCGGCGACATTGTGGTGGTTGGGCGACTGTTGGTGGTGGAGGCGATGTCGAGTGGTGTAGATAATTGATAAAAATAATTGATTTAAAGTTAATGAGATATTAAAGATAAAAGATTGATAGTGTAATTTAATCATTAAAATTAAAGGGATAGTGTATGTGAAAATATTTTAAGGGGTGATAGGTGAAAATATTACATTGTATAGATAATGGAAGACATTTTGGATATTTCCCTATGTAACTTTCAAAAGGGGAGTTAGTTTTTTTTTAATTAGTAGTATATATTTATCGCATGTTGAGGTGAATATAACCTATAATAATCAAATTGGACTTAATTGGATTGGACATTTGTTTTGGGTATCCGGATTGGATGAGACGAATACTGAAAACTAATATAGAGATTTTTGGTTTTGGTTTCGGTTTCCAAGATCGGAACCGGTTAGTCCAAAATAACCGAAAGTAGTTTATCATTGTTATGGATTCTCGAAACTATAAGTATATTCTAGTTTATTGATCAATGAGTATCAAAATATTAACGTTTGGCACACACATCATGATCTTGGGTGCCTTTTGATACCAACGATCGATTGTTGATCATCTTCATTGAAACAAACTAACCGGAATGCCCAAGAGCAGACGATACCACAAACTTATAAAAATTTTGTGTAATTACTAGCTTGTGGTCACGGAGATAGGATTTGGACTATGATCGTCGAAAAGTTTTCATGATACTAACAGGCGTAAATTTAACTATAAAGTTAAATTACATCAGTCTAGGGTTGCCAATCATCTTTAAAACTAAATAAATATATAAAAATAGTACTATAAATATAGAGTTTTATAGAATTGTGGGGTTGTCATGGCACCTTGGCTACCACATAGCTCCATCACTGCTTATGGTGCTATTTGGTTAGTCATTATTCAAAACTCAAAAACAGTTTGATTAAAGTAGTATATATATTACCGAACCATTTGGTCATTCAACTTAATTTTTTTTTTTCAGTAATTAATCATGAATAATGATAGTATATTTTAATCAAACTTGCGGCTTAGATTCCCCGAGCATTTGCATCCCGTTTGATACTGATGTCAACGCGACAACTCTAAAATTTCTTAATAACCATCACGCCAGCAAGATGCTTGTTTCGCGATTCCTTTTACACAATAATTACAATTACTAATACTATTACTATATATATATACATATATACTTACATATTTTTATCTAATTATTACTATATACGTATACAAATTCATCATTATCATATTAAAGGTCACAAAAATGGATGAGAGAGCAGACTCCTCCGAGTATTCATCAATCAACCAATTTAACAGTAACATTTTCAACATGGTCCAACAAGATTTAATCCCGGAAAGTGATTTCGCAAACTTCATTTCCATCATTAAGGAAGATCCTATAGAAAAATTCTGTTTGGACTTCGAATGCAATCACTTTACCAATACAGTCAATACTTGTACGGAAATATTGCAACTTCCACCAATGTCGTATGGCCACAATGAATATGTGGCCATTGATAGAGCTGTCGCTGTGGCTGGAGCTGGAGCTGATTCTAATGATGGTTGTTATGATCAAGTGATGGATCCTTGTTTGGATATGTCGACGTGGAACCAAAAAGTGGAAGATGTGAAGGTTTCTGAGGATTTTGATGACGATGATTCTTCTGAGACCGTGACAAATGGTAATTCGGATACACGAGGAAGGAGGAGAGGCGGCGGTGTCAAGGGAGATCGAACAAGGACTTTGATATCCGAGCGCAAGAGGAGAAGTGGAATGAAGGAGAATCTTTACGCGTTGCGTTCATTGGTACCCAACATTACTAAGGTTCTCTCTTTGTCATTAGGACATACATTTTAAGTTTATTTTGAAGAGAATACATGTCATATATGTTTAAATTGTTATTAGAAAACCATAATATATAGAGTTAATGACACAAATCGTCCCTGTGGTTTACCTAAATAGTCACCTTTCGTCCTTTAAAATCAAAAACCTCAAGGACAGTCCTTTATAGGAGGATAAGGTTCACGTTTGGTCCTTTGACTTGTTGACCGTCATCTCAGTTCCGTTAACACCCCCACGTGCCTCCCACGTGAGGGGTATTTCAGTCTTTTCATTCCTAAAGGACCAAAGTTGATATTTACTTCTTAGCTTCTTTCATCTTCATCTTTTCTTCCTCTTAAATCAATTTCCAGATTTCTAAATCAGATTTCCAGATTTCTAAACCATTTCAGATTTCTAAATCAATTTCCAGATTTCTAAATCAGATTTCCAGATTTCTAAACCATTTATACTTCTTCCTTCTAAATCAATTTCCAGATTTCTAAATCAATTTCCAGATTTCTAAATCAATTTCCAGATTTCTAAATCAATTTCCAGATTTCTAAATCAATTTCCAGATTTCTAAATCAATTTCCAGATTTCTAAATCAATTTCCAGATTTCTAAATCAATTTCCAGATTTCTAAATCAATTTCCAGATTTCTAAATCAATTTCCAGATTTCTAAATCAATTTCCAGATTTCTAAATCAATTTCCAGATTTCTAAATCAATTTCCAGATTTCTAAATCAATTTCCAGATTTCTAAATCAATTTCCAGATTTCTAAATCAATTTCCAGATTTCTAAATCAATTTCCAGATTTCTAAATCAATTTCCAGATTTCTAAATCAATTTCCAGATTTCTAAATCAATTTCCAGATTTCTAAATCAATTTCCAGATTTCTAAATCAATTTCCAGATTTCTAAATCAATTTCCAGATTTCTAAATCAATTTCCAGATTTCTAAATCAATTTCCAGATTTCTAAATCAATTTCCAGATTTCTAAATCAATTTCCAGATTTCTAAATCAATTTCCAGATTTCTAAATCAATTTCCAGATTTCTAAATCAATTTCCAGATTTCTAAATCAATTTCCAGATTTCTAAATCAATTTCCAGATTTCTAAATCAATTTCCAGATTTCTAAATCAATTTCCAGATTTCTAAATCAATTTCCAGATTTCTAAATCAATTTCCAGATTTCTAAATCAATTTCCAGATTTCTAAATCAATTTCCAGATTTCTAAATCAATTTCCAGATTTCTAAATCAATTTCCAGATTTCTAAATCAATTTCCAGATTTCTAAATCAATTTCCAGATTTCTAAATCAATTTCCAGATTTCTAAATCAATTTCCAGATTTCTAAATCAATTTCCAGATTTCTAAATCAATTTCCAGATTTCTAAATCAATTTCCAGATTTCTAAATCAATTTCCAGATTTCTAAATCAATTTCCAGATTTCTAAATCAATTTCCAGATTTCTAAATCAATTTCCAGATTTCTAAATCAATTTCCAGATTTCTAAATCAATTTCCAGATTTCTAAATCAATTTCCAGATTTCTAAATCAATTTCCAGATTTCTAAATCAATTTCCAGATTTCCAGATATCTAAATCAATTTCCAGATTTCTAAATCAGATTTCCAGATTTCTAAACCATTTATACTTCTTCCTTCTAAATCAATTTCCAGATTTCTAACAAAAAAAATCCTATCAAAACCCCAAAATAATAGTCCCTAAAACATATATATAATCATAAAACCCCAAATTCATGAAAAATTAACTCATTTACAGATTTGAGACATATCACAAAACAAAACTTAAATCCAAAAACAAAATTACTAATGCTAACTTAAATCTTAGATGTAAAAATCTCTATGTATATATATGAGATATATCTATATTTATATTTATACATACAGAGATCTCAACAAAAACGTCTGAAACCCGATCGATCTAAATACTCGTATGGAAACCACTGGTATGGCGATGGGAGGAGAGACGGTGATGGTGGTGATGGGAGGAGGGTCTGCGACGGATAGTGACCCACGAAACCCGATTGATCTAAACGCGATCCCCATCCTCTTCTTCAAGTGATTATCGATCTAAAGAGATGGGTGGATCTGGTGATGGTGCCGCCGACAGTGGCTGGATCTCGTGGTGATTATTCCCGTGGTGGCTGGTGGCGGCGGCTATGGTGTAGGTTTATTCCCGTCGTGGGTTTTTTCCGGCCACCGTATCCGACCATGGCGGTTGTCTTGTGTGTGTATGTATATATATGTCTTCGATTGAAGTGTGTTTATTATATACCCGGCGGTGTTGGCGACGGGAATAAGCAGCTCCCGATCTCTACTGTTGCTTCCTCCTGATTTTTCATCCCCCATTTTTTGGACTACTTTCTCTCTCTAAAAGACTTTTTATTGAAAAAATAATTAATCATAAAAACAGTGGATGTCGAAAGATAGATACGATTATTATATTATATGGCAAAATTATATTATGAGTATTAATTAGTCAATTATTAATATTAGATACAGATAATATCATACGAGTATATCATATAAAATTATAAAAATAATAATTTAACATATATGTAGGAGTTAGCTATGTGGTGAGTTTACAAGAAATTTGTTGTTTTAGTTTGTACAGATTAGACTAGGCGGAAAATTCAACTATACTTGCGACTTGCTTAGTTGCAACTTGCAAATTTAAAGTTTTTTTATTAGAGTGAAAAAAATCACCGTTGGTCCTTTATTTATGAAAAAGACATGAATACCCCTCACGTGGGAGGCACGTGGGGGTGTTAACGGAACTGAGATGACGGTCAACAAGTCAAAGGACCAAACGTGAACCTTATCCTCCTATAAAGGACTGTCCTTGAGGTTTTTGATTTTAAAGGATGAAAGGTGACTATTTAGGTAAACCACAGGGACGATTTATGTCATTAACTCTAATATATATAACCATACTATTAAGGGTCCATTGTTCCATTTTCTTTTATCTTATAACACCTTTAACAATGTTTTAGTTTGGATTATTACCTGTGAATGTAACTAACTATGACAAAATGTTTATGTTATGTAAAATCTTGTAAAATGTCTATGTAATGTAATGAACTTTCAAATCCTGGTTATTGAATGTATCCCGATATATGTGGCAACCATATAAGCTGCCACGTGTAAGTTTTTTTATTGGTCAGGTACATCCAATAATCGGGATTTGAAAGTTCATTACATTACATAGACATTTTACAAGATCGATCTTTACATAACATAGACATTTGGTTATAATTAGTTACATCCATAGGTAATAACCCCTTTTAGTTTATATACTTAGGAGCAAATATTAAGAAAGTTTCCTATTCGTGTATGACTTTTCTTCATAAACAGATGGATAAAGCTTCCATAATTGGAGACGCAGCGCGATACATTCAAGATCTTCAAGCGCAGGCAAGGAATTTAAGAGTAGAGATTGCGACAATCGAAGAAGCAGCTAAAAATAATAAAGTAATTTCATCTCAAAATTCAAAAAAATATCGTGTTTCAAACTCGATTGCAATAGTGAAGAAGATATCAAAGGTTAGATGAAAAAATCAAAAGTTGTGGTTTTTACGTGTATATAGATGTAATTAAATATAGATACAAGCAAACAATAACGTTTATTTAATCGATCTCTTAGTTCGACATGTTTGAAGTAGAAGAAAAAGGATACTATGTGCGATTGGTTTGTAACAAGGGACGAGGTGTCGCGGTGTCGCTCCATAAAGCACTCGAGTCAATTACGAGTTTTAAGGTCCAGAGCTCTAATTTGTCGACTGTTGGTGATAACTTTGTCTTGACATTCAATTTAAATGTAAGTTTTATCTTTATATATTGTTAATCCACTTTGTTAACACTTTCAATTTGTTTAGTGATTAGTTTGTGTATGTGTAATGATCGATCTTCAGGTGACGGTGTGTGAATTTGACATCAACCTGCCAAATTTGAAGCTATGGCTTTCGGGGGCTTTCCTTAATCAAGGTTTCGAATTCAATGTGTTTCCATGAGCCTCGGTTGTATTTGTGTATGAGCATTTTTCAACGCTCAAACACACACATATGACATATGTATAATAAATTATTTTTAGTTTTTTATTTAGAACAGTAATAAAAAATAGTTTGTTATATGTATATGAGTGGTGAGCGTTTAATAATGGTTACACAAACAACATAAGTTATAGAGTTAATTGCATTTTTGGTCCTTGTGGTTTGTATATTTTTGCAGGTTCAGGACCTTTTCAGGTTTCATTGCATTTTTAGTCCCTAATTCGGAAACCTTTTGCATATTTGGTACAAATTAACGGTGGTTGTTAAATGAAGCCGTTAAGTGCCGTTAGAATTAAAAATAGTGTTTAATTGTAAATTTCTAAAATTGTAAGGGGTATTTGTGTTAATAGTGTTGGTCAAAAAGTTTGTCATGTTGTCACTAAGATATACACGTGATTATTTTGTAAAAATTTAAAAAAATTTACAAGCTCTATAAATGAAAGTTTTGTAATTTAGCTCACTAAATGTAAGAAACAATGTCGGCCGGAATGTTCAACAGATCGCCGGAAAATTCAAAACGCGTCGGGAAAACGAAATTCACGATTTCTCCCTTCTTTCTTCGAGTAAAAACTCGAAACTGATACCAATCGACTCAGAATTCCACCACGCACAAACCATGACCAAAATGAACTTCAGAAACCGTCGCCGGAAAATATGGCAATTCGCCGGAAAACTTAAATTTGCGATTTCTCCTTTGTTTTTACGAAATAAAACACGAAACGGGTACCAAAATGCTCAGGTTTGCATTCCGCACAAACCCTAGCCTATTATTATTTCAAAACACGTTGCCGGAAAATTCGCCGGAAAATTAACTGTCAACATATCTCAATTAATCGGAAAACTTAAAATATGAATATGCCCGGAATCGATCCGTGAACAAAACCTGATGTTTTTCAGATCAATTTGACAACGTGAAAACGGAATCGAAGAGAGAAGTTTGCAGGAAAAAAAAATTTCTTTTTTTTAAATTAAAAAAATGGATGTAAAAGCAATAAAAGAAATAAATTGTTTTAACAGGACAAACTTTTTGACTAACATTATTGACACAAATACCCCTTACATTTTTAGAAATTGACAATTAAAAACCATTTTTAATTCTAACAGCACTTAACGGCTTCATTTAACAACCATCGTTAATTTGTACCAAATTTGCAAAAGGTTTCCGAAATAGGGACCAAAAATGCAATGAAACCTGAAAAGGTCCTGAACCTGCCAAAACATACAAACCACAGGGACCAAAAATGCAATTAACTCTAAGTTATACAATTGTTTTTAACTATGTATTGAGCAACTACTGAGTGTTAGGAAAAAAATAGCAAAGCAATCATCAATGTTTATAGTTTCATTTTTTTTTTTGTGCGTGGACAGTTGATCAGATGCCTTTTAGTTGTTGAAATTCTTTTTGTGTCAATGTGCATCAATTATAATGAAATCAAAAATGGTTTTTTTCTCATCGAAAGGAAAAGTATATATGTATCTATAATACATTATTTGGTATGGCTTACAAAACGTTAAAATATTCACAATACTCCCCTTACATATTATATCATCTATCTCTCATTTTTAAAATAGCTACACTTTTTTTTGTTATTATTATATTTAATAATAGGGATAAGTGCACCGACATGTATGTAACTAAGACCGAAAAGTTATGTTGTGTACGAACTATCAGAACCTCTATTGTAAACACGAACTTAGTAAAAATGTTCAAATCATGTAACATGGTATATGTGACACTTCATATCACTATATGAGTTGCCACGTGAAAGTTTTTGATTGGTCAGTCATAGTTAGTTACATGATTTGAACATTTTTATAAAGTTCGTGTATATAATAGAGGTTCTGATAGTTCGTGCACACTATAACTTTTTAATCTTAGTTATCTACATTTCGACGCACTTATCCCTTAATAATATCACCTAAAATCATGGTTGAAAAATTCATCCGAGTTGGCCAGTTCCATCCCGAGTACATTTACCTCAGAGGCCAAATGAGTTGAGTTAGCCAAAATCCGAATATAAACGGGTCAACATAAGAAAAAACGGCCAAATCCATGAAAATTGGTCAAGATCGGTGAAATCGTTGCTAGATCTTTTTAAGTATTGCACAAATTACCATAATGAAAACCTATATGTAGAGATTTTAGCTATTTATTAAAAAAAAACTTAAAATATATATTTTATTTTTTCACATAAATTTTCAAATTATATTACAAGTATATAGAAAATTTCAACCCAAGACTCCCCGCTTAGGTCGAGTACTACCAACTCCATAGTCGATTGACCTAGGATCCTAATGCTTTCTGTAACCTTGCCTAAAATATCTACAATACCTATCTCCTAATATACCTAAGACACCCACATCCCACCGCTACTATCACCATCACTGGTTGTTATCACCGTCATCATGAGTTGTTGTGCAAGCTTGTTTTACAAATTTTTTGCCAAAGCCCTGTATTCCCAACGTTAGGTATACTAATTTTGTAAGTCTTTTTTGGCAAAAATACGTGAAACACCACAGGAAAAAAGAACACGTATTGTACAAAATCATCTATTGTAATAGGTTGTGAAACTTGATAAAAAGAAGTGAGCAAGACAAGAGTGATGGAGATTGGAGACAATTAATCTAAGGCGTTTTTTGTTTTGTTTTTGGAATGGCTACAAGCCTACAATCTAAGACTTCATTGAATAAACTATTTGATGGATTCTACAATTTATTAAGGCATAATTAAAATTTAAAATCTCACACTAGCTTTAACTTGAGAATCTCCACCAATAGTTTTATTTTTTATACACTTAAACTGGTTATCAACTTTTCATACATCATTATTTAATATGTGTATATTTTAAGATAACATACAAAAATGGATATATGAGATGCTTCTTTTATACGAGTATATATATATATATATTCCTTAAATTGTTTGCATATAGACATCTAGTAATTAGATGATCATGTCAACGCATCACCCCTTTAATTATTTCTTAATAACCCTCAAGGTTTCAAGATGCCATAGCTACGATTCCGTTTACACTTTACACGATAATTTCCATTAGGGGGGGGACCGAGTTTATGGTAGAGGGAAGGGCCGGTACCCCCGGCACCGCATATTGGGGAGCAAAAAAGGGAGCGTTTCGGTTCTTTTTTTGTTTTCTTCGGCTATATCTTTTGCATTTTTGTCTTTATCTTATTAAAAGAAAGTGGCGAGGAAGAGGTGAGACATTCCTTGCAAGCGTATTCCTTTAATTTGTTAATGCATGTGTTGTAGCATGCATTAGTTAGCAGTCATCACTAGCATATCTAGCTAACGAAAAAACTATTTGGTAGGATTTAATCGGACCATTTCACAACACTTTAATCTGGTT
>CM067170.1:24699554-24737445 GCA_034093135.1 Erigeron breviscapus | reverse complement strand
AGCATCTTCTGGTGAAACAACTGACCGATGAACTTTGTCAGTTTCACCAAAGTTGATTGGAATGACTGGAGAAATATCAAGGCTTGGTCTCTTGTTGATTGCTTCAGTTGATTCATCGAATGTGACATGAATTGTCTCATGCACCTTTTGGAGTCTATAATTATAAACTCTAAAGGCTTTTCGAATATCTGAATAGCCTAAAAATACCCCTTCATCAGCTTTTGCATCAAACTTTCCAAGCTGACTGGAATCGTTCAGTATATAAACTGGACAACCAAATACATGGAAATATCCAATATTTGGTTTACGATTCCTGAGTACTTCGTAGGCAGTCTTCTTATGTCTCTTGATGTAGACTGACCGGTTTTGGGTATGACAAGCAGTTGCAACTGCCTCAGCCCAAAACTGGTGGGAAGACCAGATTCAGATAGCATGCTTCTGGCCGCTTCTATCAGTGTACGATTCTTTCTTTCCACAACTCCATTTTGCTCTGGAGAGTGAACTGATGAGAAGTTTTGAGAAATGCCAGTGTCAGTGCAAAATGTTTCAAGTACTTTATTTTGGAATTCAGTACCATTATCACTTCGCAACTGACAAACTTTTCGAGTGTACTTGAGCTCAATTCTTTTGATAAGCGAGATGATTTCAGCAGGTGCATCACTTTTGGATCTGATGAATACCACCCAGCAATATCTGGTGAATTCATCAACCACAACTAGAGTGTATTTCTTTCCAGCTCTAGTTTGAACATTCACTGGACCAAAAAGATCCATATGAAGCATGTGAAGAGGTTCAGTGATGCTAAAATTTTGCCTAAAATTTTTCTTTCGATCGCCCTACACACACACAAAAATCATTAGTTATTTTTGTGAACCCTCTTTTCTTGATGGGTCCACTGGACTTCTCTACAGAAGCCACAGTTGATTGTTGAGGTGTTGAACTGGAGGCTACATCTGGAGCATTATCACCAGCTCCAGGTGCAGAAGTAAAAACGATTGTAACATCCCGGACTTTTATTTAACGTTTGACTATTGCCGTTAAGTCAATTTGGGGTGTCGTTTAGTCTTTACTTAATATTTGAATGTAGTTATGTGTGGTTAACGTAGATAAAGTAGTTAGGTTTAAAAGCCTAAATTTTAATGACGAATAAAAGTGTGATTAATGTCGCTTAAAAGCTATGTAGTGCCTTTTAATGAAGGACTAATGTTGTATATGGTCAATAATGTAGTTTGTGGCCAATAATGAAGGGTTTAGAAGTCCAGGGACTGATTTTGACATAGGTTGAAATCTAAAAACGGGATTAAGGCTTTGTTGGGTGTAATTAGGGTGGATTGAGCAGCCATTAGCAAAGAATAACTCACACTCAAAGTCTCTCTAATCTTTTCTTGATTTCTAAAGCAATTAATCTAGTTTTTGGGTCTAACGATTGGGTATTTTGGTGTTGGAATCGATCGGCCATCTAGCAAGCAGGTAATCATTGAATCGTTGGTTGTATTTTCAGGTTTAGGGGTTGGTTAATTATGAATCACATCTGATTAAAATTGGATTATACACGTAATTAGGGATTAGATGGTGTTTTGGTCAATTAACGTGCTAAACGGGGTTAAACGAGTCCAAAGTCGATCTTGATGATCAAAATATGTTTAATTATGTCGAAAACATGTTTTGGGTGAAGCCTAAATCGAATGATTTCTGGAATTTTACGTAGTCAGTCTTAAGTTCGTACGAGGGTCCATTTAAGGTCCTAAATGACTTATACTTTATATGTTAATGTACAATAGGTGTCGGGGATTACTGATAAGCACTATTAGCTATTTGGTTGCACGCATACACTACTACCAGGTAAGATACACTACTTTGACACGCTGGGGGATCAACTAAAAGCTGGTTTCAAATCGTAAACACTTCCATTCGGTATCTTTATAATGCATGTGGGCATATGGGTTACCTGGGAGGTATTATGGGTTATGCAGTTGACCATGAGACCTGAGATGCAGTCCCTATTGTAGTGTAATGCAGTATTGCTTAATGTAATATGTAGTTATGCAGTTGATGTAGTTTAATGAAGTATCTTGATATGTATGATATATAGAAATGAAGTTGATGTGTGATATGCATGCTTGACTTGTACGCCTAGTTCACTAGACTTGCTAGGTTGCTATGTCACTTGCACGTTTAAGGATCCAAACGTAATGAAGTTAAAGTGTGTGAATGTCTAGGAATGTGTGTTACCTAGACTATATGTGTGTGAATGTTTGGGAATGCAGGGACCCAATCTATATGTGTGAAATTGAGCTCATAAAACAGATGCAGTGAAAAGTGTTAAGCTTAACCCATACTAGCCTTAGCCGGGCAAGTGCGTAGATGCAGTTGTTGCTTGGGTGGCTCCTCGCAACATGGTCTCTATAACGCAGGGCGAGTAATACGAGGGGTTTGACCAACCTACATATACGGATTACTCAAGGATTGGCTTGCCATTCCTTAACGACGTAAGATGAGTAGTCTTTTGACTAATCATCCAGTCGGGTGTGATGCAGGGCACACTTATATGCAGTTAACGAAGATACGTGTGACAATGTGTGAACTAATGCAGGATAGGCACATTTAGGATGATTATCCTAATTGAAACGAAGTTGAAATGCAGTATATGTGTGAACGTGTGAGGTGTGTTGTGCCTAATAAAACTTGTCTAATAATGAAGATTGTTTAATTGGACAAATGCTTTTAAATTAAGTGTTATCTTACTTAGCTATTCTTATAGCTAACACTTGCTTCTTAATGTGGTTGTTCCCTCAGGTTTAGCTTGATGGAAACTAGATGCAGGACGTGTGAGCTTGGGTAGATGCAATGCAGGAGCCTTAGCTACCCTTAGACGATGCTTTCTTTAGACATTCATTACATTTCGTATTTAATGTCGAATTTATGTAGTGATGTGTGAACGGTTGTTTCATGTTGGGCAACCGTTGGGTTTTCATTTGAACTATTGTTTGATATGGCATGTAACACCAAATAAATGCAGCAACCGAAATGTTTTTATCGGTTTTGACTTTTACAGTCTTTACTTCCGCAATTTAACACCGTTAGGTGAAAAGTTTTTGAAAACCCATATTTTTAAACGACGGGTGTTACAAGTTGGTATCAGAGAAGTAGTTTAAGTGAACCAAGGCCTATTGACCATAGGATTTGGACTTAAACTTAAGGTGTGCATGCTAGGTACTCGTAGGATGCCTTAGCTAGAGATGACATGTGATGTAGGATGGGTTGGAATGAGTGCGGGTGTGATAGGGCTTACGAGATGTTTACGTTACGATGATATGTTTTAGCCTTATCTCGACGAGCTTTTTGTTTTATTTTGCGCTTATCGACTCCACCATTTTATTGAAGGAAAATGGTTAACACTCGCAACCGCAACATCCAACGCGACGGAGCTACTGCTAGCGTTACTCCACCTGTCCATCCGGGTGCAGGTGCTTCTAATGCTGCTAATGCTAATGTGAATCGTGTGAACCCCCGCCGTGTTAATCAACCAGGCTCATTGGGTCCGATGCCTCCACCACCTGGCAATCCTCCGAGAGTTAACGATGTAGTGGTGGATCAGATTCCCAATCAGACGGAGACGTATAATCTTGTGCTAACTCTTCAGGCCCAGTTGGCCCAAACGCAAGAACAGTTGAATCAGGCGTTGGCAGCTAACGCAGAAGGAACTGGTAACAGTCACTCTGTGCCTTCTCACCACACTGAGCCACCGGTCGATGATGTTGTTATTCCCCATGCTAATGTTAATGTGGTTCCTCCTAATGATGTTCACGCCCCTCGATTCAAGTTTGAAAGTTTCCAGAAGTGTGGAGCTCAGAAATTCTATGGAACACTTAATGCAGTAGGTTGCATGGAATGGCTTGATGATACTGAGATGGTTTTTGAAGCTTGTGATTGTCCCGAGGATAAGAAAGTGTTGTGTGCTAGTAGGATGTTGAAAGAAGGTGCTCGGGACTGGTGGAAGAGCATTACTATTTCGATGACTCCAGCTATGGTATCTGCTATCTCGTGGGCTAACTTTAAGCAGAAATTCATTGAGGAATATATTGGGGTTCATGAGCAGCGTAAGATGGAAAAGGAGTTTCGTGCCTTGACAGCTGAAGTTGGCAAAATTAATGATTATGCTCGTTCCTTTATGGAGAAGATGAAGTTCGTGGGTCATTTATTCCGTACTGATGCAGATCAGGTTGCTTGCTATGTTGATGGTTTGCCTCCGAGTTATCGAGGTATCTGCAGGCAGCACAAGACTCTGACTGAAGCTATCAAGGAGTCTAAGAAGCTTGACGATGATTTCGCTTCGGACAAGAAGGTTGAGAAGAGTGATGATAAGAAGCCGGGGTTTAAAAGAAGGTCAAATTGGTCTTCCAATAACAATAATAATAAGAAGTTCCATGGAAGTGGTAGTTCGAGTGGTGACAAGGATAAAAAGAAGAATGGTTCATGGTGTACATTTTGCAAGACAATTCATGAAGGGCATTGTACCGACAAGACAAGAAGGTGCCATAAGTGTGGGAAGTCGGGACATCTTGCCACTGAATGTAGGGACAAGACTCGTTGCTACAAGTGCCAAGAAACGGGTCATCTCATTGCCGATTGTCCACAGATGAAGAATGCTGGAAAGAAGACCGCCACGACAGCAACAAAAGTGAGAGCTCTTCAAATGACGGTTGATGACGCAAGGAACAACGATGAAGTGGTAAGTGGTACTTTCCTTGTTAATGCAAAGCCTGCCTCTGTTTTATTTGATTCAGGTGCAAATAGGTCGTTTGTGTCCACATTATTTGCTCCTAAACTAGAAAGAGTCACTACTCCCTTAGATTGTTCATTAGAGGTAGAAATTGCTAATGGTACGGTTAATAATATACGTGTGGGATATGACGATTGTGACATTGAGATTGAAGGTCGTTCTTTTCCAGTCCAACTATTACCTACTACCTTAGGTGGTTTTGATGTAGTGATTGGTATGGATTGGTTGGCTAGAAATGAAGCTAGTATTTTATGTTCCCAAAAGATAATTCGATTGCCTATATCCGAGGGTAAAGTGATAACGGTGTATGGAGACAAGAAGAGAGGAGGAATAAAGATTATTAGTATGATGAAAGCTATTAAATGTATAAGGAAAAACAAGAGCCATTTCTTGGCTTATGTCATAGATGCAAGAAAAGAGAAGTCTCCAATCGCTAGTGTTGAGGTAGTATCCAATTTCCCCGATGTGTTTCCCGATGATCTACCCGGTATTCCTCCCGATCGTGAAGTTACTTTTCAGATAGATCTTATTCCCGGTGCTACACCGTTGCTAAAGCACCTTACCGATTAGCTCCTACAGAAATGAAGGAATTAATGACGCAACTACAGGAGTTACTTGACAAGGGGTTCATACAACCTAGTTCCTCGCCTTGGGGAGCTCCGGTTCTCTTTGTTAAGAAGAAGGATGGATCAATGCGCATGTGTATTGACTACCGTGAGTTGAACAAACGAACGGTCAAGAATAAGTATCCTCTCCCGAGAATTGATGATCTTTTTGATCAACTACATGGTGCTTCGTATTTTTCAAAGATTGATTTGCGGTCCGGTTATCATCAGTTAAAGGTAAAGAAGGAAGATGTAGCAAAGACAGCTTTCCGGACTAGATATGGTCATTATGAGTTCTTGGTCATGTTATTACATCAGAAGGTATTAAAGTAGATCCTTCAAAGATTGAAGCTGTTTCAAAGTGGGAGCAGCCAAAGACTCCTACCGAGATTAAGAGTTTTCTTGGTTTGGCTGGGTATTATAGAAGGTTTATTCAGGATTTTTCCCGAATAGCCAAGCCTATGACGGAATTAACAAAGAAGGGTGGGAAGTACGAGTGGACTGAAAAGCAGGAAAATGCATTCCAAACGTTGAAAAAGAAGTTGTGTGAAGCTCCTATCCTTGCCTTGCCTGAAGGTACTGATGATTTAGTGGTATATAGCGATGCTTCTATTACGGGTTTGGGTTGTGTCTTAATGCAGAGAGACAAAGTGATTGCCTATGCTTCACGTCAGTTGAAGCCTCATGAGAAGAATTACCCTACCCATGATCTTGAGCTAGCGGCGGTTGTGTTTGCATTGAAATTATGGAGACATTACTTATATGGTACTAAATGCACACTTTACACCGACCATAAGAGTTTACAATATATGTTTACTCAAAAGGAGATGAATGTGAGACAAAGAAGGTGGATGGAATTACTTAAAGACTATGATTGTGAAATCAAATACCATCCGGGTAAAGCCAATGTAGTGGCGGATGCACTAAGTAGGAAAGTGCAAAGCTCTTCTTGTAAGTTGATGAGCATGCAAGTTCAGGCCAAGTCGGGTCTATTAGATCGAATTAAAGAAGCACAAGAGATGGCATTAATGAAGGATAATATTGATAAAGAGAGTATTGGGAGAAGAAACGACTTGTGATGGAGACTAATAGCCGTGGGTTTAAAACATACAAGGGTCGTATTTGGGTGCCACTGCTTGGTGGAAACCGGGAGTTGATCCTTGAAGAGGTCCATAGAAGTAGGTATTCGATGCATCCCGGTGTCACCAAAATGTATGCAGATTTGAAGCCGATTTATTGGTGGCCGGATATTAAAGGTGAAGTAGCTCATTTTGTAGCAAAGTGTTTGACATGTGCACGTGTGAAAACTGTAAGTGCACGTTTTGGTGCACAATTTGTGTCCGATGCATCTCAATTAAAGGGCTGTTACTTTACAGAGATTATCCAGACAACTGGACAAACTCGTGTGAACAGTACCACGAGTTTGGACAAACTCGTGTGAACAGTACCACGAGTTTGGACAAACTCGTGTGAACAGTAACACGAGTTTGACTAAACACGTGTTACTGTAGCACGCGTTTGGAAGCCCACGAGTTTGAAGCCCAGCCCATTTGTAGCCTATATATATTGTTCTTAGGTTTCGGTTTTAGTTGATGATTTTAGTTGCAACAGATTTCATTCACTAGGTTCTCGAGGTAGAGATCTATACCTCGAGATGCCGCCCAAAGAATCAGATGTCTACTCGTTTTATGTATTGTAATCTTATGATTAATACAAGATATGAGTTTTTTACATCTGAATTTTATCTCCTGTTCTTATATATGTGATTCATTCAATTTCCTCAATAACGATTATGTTTGGATTCCGCACTTACATAGTCGTAGGAATCGCGAATCGATCGGTCCCCGGCACTTTCAAAAACGGACCATAAAAAGCCGTATGGTTTGTTGCATCAATTAGACGTTCCCGAGTGGAAATGGGATTATATCACGATGGACTTTGTAACGAAGCTACCGAAAACGCCGAAAGGGAATGATATGATTTGGGTGATTGTAGATAGATTGACGAAGAGTGCTCATTTTCTAGCTACCCGACAAGATGTGCCTTTAACGAAGATGGCGAAGTTGTACATTGATGAAGTAGTTGCGAAACATGGAGTCCCGTTATCTATTGTTTCGGATCGAGACTCGAGGTTTGTGTCAAACTTTTGGAAGGGTCTTCAACGGGAGTTGGGTAGTAGAATAAATTTGAGTACCGCCTATCATCCCCAAACCGATGGGCAAAGTGAGAGAACCATTCAAACCTTGGAGGATATGTTGAGAACGTGTGTACTTGAATACGGTGGAGCATGGGATGAACACTTGAAGTTGATTGAATTTGCTTATAATAATAGTCACCATGCAAGTATTGGGATGCCACCATTTGAAATGTTATATGGAAGGAGATGTAGGACTCCAAGTTGTTGGATGGAGCCCGGTGAAAAGCAGTTGACCGGTCCCGAAATTATTGAAATTACCTCTGAAAAGGTTAATGTAGTTAAAGAAGCCTTACGTGTGGCAAGAGAAGGCAGAAAACATATGCAGATAAGAAAAGGAGACCGATTGAGTTTAATGTTGGTGATTTAGTGATGCTGAAAGTATCACCTTGGAAAGGAGTTATCCGATTTGGAAAGAAGGGAAAGTTGAGTCCACATTTCATTGGACCTTTTAAAGTGGTGAAGCGCATTAAAGATGTGGCATATCAGTTGGAATTACCTCCAGAATTGGATGGAATTCACAACACCTTCCATGTATCCTACTTGAGGAAATGTTTAGCTGAGGAGTCGAGTGTGATTCCTATTAAAGACGTGAGTATTGACCCAATGAAGAGAATAGTAGACGAACCGGTAGCGATACTTGGAAGAAAGCAAAAGAAGTTACGCCGAAAAGTGATTGAACTTGTCTTGATAAAGTGGAAGCATAATCATGGAGAAAGCTTGACTTGGGAAACTGAAGCAGTAATGAAGGAGAAATATCCCGAGTTGATCCTATCTGATGAGATTCCGGGGACGGAATCCTCTTAAGGGGGAGGTATTTGTAACATCCCGAACTTTTATTTAACGTTTGACTATTGCCGTTAAGTCAATTTGGGGTGTCGTTAAGTCTTTACTTAATATTTGAATGTAGTTATGTGTGGTTAACGTAGATAAAGTAGTTAGGTTTAAAAGCCTAAATTTTAATGACGAATAAAAGTGTGATTAATGTCGCTTAAAGGCTATGTAGTGCCTTTTAATGAAGGACTAATGTTGTATATGGTCAATAATGTAGTTTGTGGCCAATAATGAAGGGTTTAGAAGTCCAGGGACTGATTTTGACATAGGTTGAAATCTAAAAACGGGATTAAGGCTTTGTTGGGTGTAATTAGGGTGGATTGAGCAGCCATTAGCAAAGAATAACTCACACTCAAAGTCTCTCTAATCTTTTCTTGATTTCTAAAGCAATTAATCTAGTTTTTGGGTCTAACGATTGGGTATTTTGGTGTTGGAATCGATCGGCCATCTAGCAAGCAGGTAATCATTGAATCGTTGGTTGTATTTTCAGGTTTAGGGGTTGGTTAATTATGAATCACATCTGATTAAAATTGGATTATACACGTAATTAGGGATTAGATGGTGTTTTGGTCAATTAACGTGCTAAACGGGGTTAAACGAGTCCAAAGTCGATCTTGATGATCAAAATATGTTTAATTATGTCGAAAACATGTTTTGGGTGAAGCCTAAATCGAATGATTTCTGGAATTTTACGTAGTCAGTCTTAAGTTCGTACGAGGGTCCATTTAAGGTCCTAAATGACTTATACTTTATATGTTAATGTACAATAGGTGTCGGGGATTACTGATAAGCACTATTAGCTATTTGGTTGCACGCATACACTACTACCAGGTAAGATACACTACTTTGACATGCTGGGGGATCAACTAAAAGCTGGTTTCAAATCGTAAACACTTCCATTCGGTATCTTTATAATGCATGTGGGCATATGGGTTACCTGGGAGGTATTATGGGTTATGCAGTTGACCATGAGACCTGAGATGCAGTCCCTATTGTAGTGTAATGCAGTATTGCTTAATGTAATATGTAGTTATGCAGTTGATGTAGTTTAATGAAGTATCTTGATATGTATGATATATAGAAATGAAGTTGATGTGTGATATGCATGCTTGACTTGTACGCCTAGTTCACTAGACTTGCTAGGTTGCTATGTCACTTGCACGTTTAAGGATCCAAACGTAATGAAGTTAAAGTGGGTGAATGTCTAGGAATGTGTGTTACCTAGACTATATGTGTGTGAATGTTTGGGAATGCAGGGACCCAATCTATATGTGTGAAATTGAGCTCATAAAACAGATGCAGTGAAAAGTGTTAAGCTTAACCCGTACTAGCCTTAGCCGGGCAAGTGCGTAGATGCAGTTGTTGCTTGGGTGGCTCCTCGCAACATGGTCTCTATAACGCAGGGCGAGTAATACGAGGGGTTTGACCAACCTACATATACGGATTACTCAAGGATTGGCTTGCCATTCCTTAACGACGTAAGATGAGTAGTCTTTTGACTAATCATCCAGTCGGGTATGATGCAGGGCACACTTATATGCAGTTAACGAAGATACGTGTGACAATGTGTGAACTAATGCAGGATAGGCACATTTAGGATGATTATCCTAATTGAAACGAAGTTGAAATGCAGTATATGTGTGAACGTGTGAGGTGTGTTGTGCCTAATAAAACTTGTCTAATAATGAAGATTGTTTAATTGGACAAATGCTTTTAAATTAAGTGTTATCTTACTTAGCTATTCTTATAGCTAACACTTGCTTCTTAATGTGGTTGTTCCCTCAGGTTTAGCTTGATGGAAACTAGATGCAGGACGTGTGAGCTTGGGTAGATGCAATGCAGGAGCCTTAGCTACCCTTAGACGATGCTTTCTTTAGACATTCATTACATTTCGTATTTAACGTCGAATTTATGTAGTGATGTGTGAACGGTTGTTTCATGTTGGGCAACCTTTGGGTTTTCATTTGAACTATTGTTTTGATATGGCATGTAACACCAAATAAATGCAGCAACCGAAATGTTTTTATCGGTTTTGACTTTTACAGTCTTTACTTCCGCAATTTAACACCGTTAGGTGAAAAGTTTTTGAAAACCCATATTTTTAAACGACGGGTGTTACACGATTGGTATTTGATACTTACTCACCTTAAGTTTACCAGATTTTGTTCCTGATGGAACATTCTTTTGTTTAGGTACAGAAGGGAGTGATTTAATATTTTGTTTTAAAACTGGAGGTGGTGAACCTCCTTCCAGATTGTTAATCCGGGCAGTGCAACTCTGAACCTGCCGAGACAAAAGTTGGAGTTGCCTTTCCAGATTAACCAAAATATTGTTTTGTTCAGGCAGTTGAACCTTGGACATTGGTTCAACTGGAGATTTAGTCTGTCGGGTCTTGGGCTCCTTAGACTTATGAGGTAAAGGCTTGTTACCAGTGGCCTTTTGACTGGAGCTTTAGCCTGTTTGGCTCCAGTTTTAACCTCAATGGGGGTGGTCTCATTGGTTTCAGTTTCAACAGCTTCAGGTTGATCATAAGGTGTTTCAACCTGGAGAGCTGGAGGCAATGCATGAAGATCTGGTATAAGAGCTGCCATCTCCAGATCTTCAGATTTCCATGCATTTTTCTGGGCATCGTTAGTTCTTGAAAATGCATCATAGTTTTTGCCAGATGCTTTTACCCAGGACTTGATAATCTTTTGAGCTTTTTCAAAATCATAAGATAGTTTTTGATTATCAAGTTCTAAAGCCTCAATCTTTAAAACTGACTCCTTGAGAGCCAACTGGACACTTTGCAAATCATTCAGTTGTGGTTTGACATTGTTCAGTTCAATTAAGATAGTGTCAAGATATCGTTCACTATCAGCTCTAACAGTTTCTACAAATGCCAAATCACCACTTAATGATTCAGCCAGGTCCAGTTTTAACCTCAATGGGGGTGGTCTCATTGGTTTCAGTTTCAACAGCTTCAGGTTGATCATAAGGTGTTTCAACCTGGAGAGCTGGAGGCAATGCATGAAGATCTGGTATAAGAGCTGCCATCTCCAGATCTTCAGATTTCCATGCATTTTTCTGGGCATCGTTAGTTCTTGAAAATGCATCATAGTTTTTGCCAGATGCTTTTACCCAGGACTTGATAATCTTTTGAGCTTTTTCAAAATCATAAGATAGTTTTTGATTATCAAGTTCTAAAGCCTCAATCTTTAAAACTGACTCCTTGAGAGCCAACTGGACACTTTGCAAATCATTCAGTTGTGGTTTGACATTGTTCAGTTCAATTAAGATAGTGTCAAGATATCGTTCACTATCAGCTCTAACAGTTTCTACAAATGCCAAATCACCACTTAATGATTCAGCCAGGTCCAGTTTTAATTCAGGGTCAACCTGGTGATCATAATCACATACCTTTTTCAGTATGATGTCCACCCATCTTCCAGAGATGACATCATCTTTCACCACATGCTGCTGTTGTTGATCTTCCAAGGCCATGAAACACATGTCCTTTCCTCTTCTTCATCATCAGATGAGTCATCAGAGTACTCCCATTTTCCCTCAGTTTGTGCCATTAAGCACTGATCCTTTTCCTTTTGCATGGACAGGAGGGCAATCTGGGCCTTAAGCTTCTTGTATTTAGCTTTGTAGCTATCATCAGGCCGATTGTAATTTGGGACAGAGGGGCCAGTTTGGTTATTCAACTGACTAAATCTGCATTCCTTCATAAAATGACCTTTCTTGCCACACTTATAGCATGTAAGATTGGTCTTATCCAGAGAGCTGGAGCTGGAAGCATTGTTGGGGCCATTAAATCTTTTAGATTTATGCTTAAACCTATTAAAGGTTTTAGCAATCATGGCGACAAGATCATCATCGTCAGTTTCATCATAACCATCACTGTTTTCAGTGGTCAGCCAGAGTTTAAGAAACTGTTCAACATCTCCTTCATCGAGTGTACCTGGACACTCTCAGCAGACATTAAAGCAGCACAAGGTCGCTCAATTGTATTAGCAACCTTGGGACTCTGGGCATGGTTCATGGCATCTTGCTCAGCCACAAGTCTTGCAGCATTATTATCTTCAGTGAATCTGAAGGCTCCATAGAGCGATGCAAGAGTGTGAGTGTGCAAGGTTTTTCCTTGTCTCAAGACAAGAACCATGTTTTCCCATTTGGAAGGAAGAATATCACAAAACTTCTCAAGAAGAATATCCTTATCCTTCTCTACACCCAAACCTCTCAATTGATTGATGAGGCTAGAAAATCTGGTGTATGTACCAGTTAAACTTTTATTGGGCAAGGCAAAGAAGGATTCATACTTCTTGTTCAAGGCAACTTTTCTGGTGACGATTGTGTCATCACCTCCTTCAAATTGAATCACTAATTCATCCCACATAGACTTGGCACTGGGAAACAACACAAGTGTTGGAATTAGGTCTTCAGGACAGCCCCAAGGATCATGTTTTCAGTCTGGTGTCCAAGTCCACCAGTCTGCGATCCTCATCAGACCAATGGTCTTCTGGCTTTTCCCTTGAGCCTCTTCTTCCAGTAGGATCAAGAAGAGGACTCACCCCAATGGACATAGGTATATATGGTCCATCCTTAAGGATTTTCAACATATACCTCTCAATACCACCAAAATGCAACAGCATTCTAGCTTTCCATGTACCAAAAGTCTCACTGTTTCCATCAAATTTTGGAACAGGAGTGTTGGAGTAATGTACATGGACGTGGTTTGGGGCAGAAGGAGGAGGGTTGGTGTTAACGTTTTGAAAAGGTTGTGCATTAGTGTTCGATGGGTTTTCACCTGAACCAGAACCATCTCCACTTTCAGTAGTGTTCATCTTTGCAGATCTAGGCAAGTTTATTAGCCTTCTGCTCTGATACCACTTGTAAGTCCCAACTTGTTAGATGGTACTACTGAAGACACCTCTATGTCGATGGTGGAGTTACTTTGCAATATACTTACTGAACTGGAGACGACCAGTTGCAGAGGTATATACCAAGTTCTAGATAGATTACTTATATAAAATACAATAAGTAAAGAACAATGCAATAATACAAATAACTTGTAAACAATCTTGATGAGACAATATGTAGTTTTCAATGTGTAATTTATTTATTGATATTAAACAAATTACAAGGTTGATGCAGAACCAAGATAATACACGAATGTAAATATCCTAACAACCTATGAAATACAATTGATCTATACTTGGAATTTCTCTTCAACAATCGAAACACTTAAAGTAGTGAAATGTTCCTTTTAGCGATTGAGAGAATATTGCACAAGTTCACCAAGAATATTGCAGGTTTGCAAAGTATGAAGTTATCCGTTTTTGTGAAGTAACTTGAATTCTTGGTTGTGCAATGACTTGTATTTATAGGCAAAGTTAACATTGGGATGTTAACTTTAGCAGTACAAATGTGGTTGGGAGCATTTAAGGAATAGCATTTAATTCCTTAAAAAGCATTGTAAAGTCGCATGTTAAAGTGACTTTACACAACCACCTTTATGTACCTTTTAATACTTAAATAATAAGATAAGGCTTATTATCCGGGTAAAGGTACATAAAGTATACAAGTCAATTCCTCGTAATCAGTGTAAAGCTTTGTAAGGGCTTTCCACTGATGGTCTCCAGTTTGTAACTGACTAGAATGCCAACTGGGCTTCGCTGCCATTGCCATTCTCTTTCTTCCATTTGTTGTCTTCGACTTCAACTGGAATGCTTCTTCAACTTGGTCAGTTCTCAACTGGAGGAAGTCTTCAGTTGCGTTAACTGTACGGTGCAACTGGACTTCAATATATTTCTCGACAAATCATCTTGGTCATCAGTTTACTGGGTCACCAGATGCAACTGGTGACTGGTCAGTGTGAACTGGTGACTGGCCAGTTCCAGGTGAACTGGTCCTAACAGGATTGTTCATCCTTATTTACCACAGCAGTGTACCAGAATTCAAGCAAGTATCGATGATACAATGCTTGAGGATTTGCGGTCAACGCATAATGGAAAGGGGACTGCTCCCAAAACTTGTTGATTCTTCCCATTAAGGTTTCGGACTTCACATTCAATTGAGCCAAAAAGTTGCTCATGTTGAATCGGATTTGAGAATGTGTGAAGTTCTTTGGCCATGTGGCAGATGTTTTCACATCACTCGATGGAGTATATTCAAAATTTATGAGCGATTTGTGTTGCGAAGAAGATGATGATTTAGACATTTTAAGAATTGAAAAATGAAAGTGAAATGAATATGAAGAGTTAAGGAATTTGAAGAGTGAAGATGAGAGAGATTGATGATTGGAAAGTAAATGAAAAACGAAGTAAATGAAAGAATGAATAAGGAATTTGTATTTAAGATGGAACACAAAGGTAATTTTCCAATTTAAAACAATTTCTGGGGTCAAGTCCGCATTTAATGCAGAGACGTTTGAGTGACCCCACCCTGCACACTTTTTCAGAAAAAGTACTCATTTCTTTCTCTTTTACGGCGCAACTTGTGTGACACATAAGCATGACCAATCCTAAGTTAAAAACCTAGTATGTAGTATGCCACGTGTACACACAATTGACCAAGTATCAAAAAAATATCTTGAAAAGACTATTGTATTTCAGTGATGACAAGTCAAGTTCTGAGCATGGTCAGTTCCAAAGAGATCTGAACCATCTCAGTCAATAAAATTCAACTGAAATATTTTTGATTTTCTAAAGTGCTTCAGTTAAATACATTTTTCTGAGCAAAAAGTCCCCCCTCAAAAATGAAGGTTTATTTTAAAGTTTGAAAAATATTTAACATTCCCCCTGAAGTGATGATCCATGAATTAATAAGTGCCAAGATAGTATCACAAAGGCGTTCGATAGCTAGGCGAGCAAAAATTACATGGATCGCTCAGACTGGTGAACCAGATCAGTGTCACTGAGGCGTTCATAACAAGATTACCAGTCTAAGGATTTAACATACCCAACTCACTGACTAGATGTTTAAAGGTTTTGACATCTAAAGGTTTTGTGAAAGCATCAGCGAGTTGCTTATCAGTGGGAATAAAGTGCAATTCAATATCTCCTTTCAGAATATGATCACGAATGAAATGATACCTGAGGTCGATGTGCTTGGTTTTCGAGTGCATCACAGGATTGTGAGATATGGCAATGGCACTAGTGTTATCACAAAATATTGGAGTCTTTGTGTAAGTAACACCATAATCAGTCAGCTGGTTTTTCATCCATAGAATCTGAGCACAACAACTTGCTGCAGAAATGTACTCAGCTTCTGCAGTTGATAGTGATACTGCAGTCTGCTTCTTACTAGTCCAGCTTACTAATTTGCCACCAAGGAAATGACACCCACCAGTGGTACTTTTCCTGTCTATCTTGCAACCTGCATGATCAGAATCTGAATAACCCATTAGATCTAGACTAGAGCCTTTGGGATACCAAAGACCCAGTCTGGGGACACCTTTAAGGTATCTGAAGATCCTTTTAACAGCATTTGCATGTGCCTCTCTGGGATCAGACTGAAATCTAGCACCAAGGCATGTTGCAAACATTATGTCTGGTCTACTTGCAGTTAAATACATCAGTGAACCAACCATACCACGATATTTTGTATGGTCCACTGGTTTTCCATGTGGATCAGAATCCAAAGTTAATGGAGCAGAAATAGGAGTATCTTTTGATGAGACTGAATCAAATTGATATTTCTTTAGTAAATCTCTGACATATTTTTCTTGGTTTATGAAAATACCATCTTCAGTTTGTTTTACTTGAAGTCCCAGAAAATATGTCAGTTCACCCATCATACTCATTTCATACTCAGAAGACATGATTTTAGAAAAATTTTCACACATCTTCTCATTTGTAGAACCAAACACAATATCATCAACATAAATTTGTACTAAAAGGATATCACTTTTATCATGTAATATGAACAAAGTGTTATCAATTGCACCACGTTTAAAACCATTTTTAAGAAGATGTTTAGTAAGAGTATCATACCAGGCTCTGGGTGCTTGTCTCAGACCATATAAGGCTTTGTTCAGTCTGTACACCCAATGTGGTTTTTCTTCATTGATGAACCCTGGTGGTTGATACACATAAACGACTTCTTCTAGTTCTCCATTCAGGAATGCACTTTTGACATCCATTTGATAGACTTTAAATTGATGATGAGCTGCAAAAGCTAAGAATATTCTGATAGCTTCAAGTCTGGCAACTGGTGCAAAAGTTTCATCAAAATCTATTCCCTCTTCTTGTGCATATCCTTTTGCAACAAGTCTTGCTTTGTTTCTGATGATATGACCATCTTCATCCATCTTGTTTCTGAAGACCCATCTTGTCCCAATTGGTTCCTTCTTCAGGTTACTGGGACAAGGAACGAGTTCCCATACATCGTTTCTTTTAAACTGGTTGAGCTCATCTTGCATGGCTTCAACCCAGCTTGGGTCTTTCATAGCCTCGTCAATCTTCTTGGGTTCAATAAGAGATAAGAAACTGACGTTTAAGCATTGATCGCTTGTGGCTCTTCTGGTCTGAACCCCACTAGTGGAATTCCCAATGATTTGCTCGATAGGATGTGCTTTAGTCCACTTAGTGTATTGACCAGGATGAATAATGATATCAGTGCAAGAACTTCTCCGAGTAACTTCAGGAGGAGCTTCAGAAAATACATCTGCAGCTCCTTCTTCTTCCTGCAGATCATGACTTGCATCATGAAATTCTTCAGATTGAGGTTGCTCAGTGGAGCCTGATATCAGAGGAGAAGCAGCATGTACATCTGATCCAATAGTCAGTTCAGAAGGCAGTTTGAAACTGACTGGAGGATAAAATGGAATGTTGTTAGGCTTTTTTATTGTTGGTTCTGAACGGAGACGTTCAGAAGCAGGTTCAGGTGACTGATCAGTTTCAGTAATAGGATCAGAATCACCAAAACTTATTGGACTTTCTGAGGGTGGTACAGGAATGGAATTTTTAAAGATTGCAGAATTTGATTCATCAAAGGTAACGTGAATTGACTCATCAACCTTTTCAAGTCTCTTGTTAAAGACTCTAAAGGCTTTGCGATTTGATGAATATCCTAGGAAGTATCCTTCATCAGCTTTTGCGTCAAATTTTCCAGGCTGACTAGAATCATTCAGAATGTATACTGGACACCCAAATACATGGAAGTATCTAATATTAGGCTTTCTATTTCTGAGTACTTCATAGGAGGTCTTCTTGTGTCTTTTGACATAGACAGATCTGTTCTGAGTGTAGCAAGCAGTTGCAACAGCTTCAGCCCAGAAATTCTTGGGAAGACCAGATTCATTCAACATGCTTCTAGCAGCTTCAATCAGCGTACGGTTCTTTCTTTCTACAACACCATTCTGCTCTGGTGTGTGTGCTGAGGAGAAGTTCTGAGATATGCCAGTTTCAGTGCAGAAGGACTCCAGAGTGGCATTTCTGAATTCAGTGCCATTGTCACTTCTGAGCTGACAAACTTTTCGCTTGTGCTTGAGTTCAATTTGTTTGATGAGAGCAATGATTTCAGCAGCAGCTTCACTTTTGGACTTGAGGAAAATCACCCAACAATATCTTGAATATTCATCTACGATGACAAGGGTGTATTTCTTTCCTGCTCTCGTCTGAACATTCACTGGTCCAAAAAGGTCCATGTGAAGCATATGAAGAGGTTCAGTAATACTAAAGCTTTGCTTTGTCTTGAATGAAGCTCTTTTCTGCTTACCCATTTCACAACCTGGACATGGCTTGTCTTTTTTGAAAGACATAGAGGGTATCCCATCAACAAGTTGTTTTCTTGACAACTTATTAATGTTCTTGAAGTTCAGATGGGATAGTCTCTTGTGCCACAACCAATTTGTGTCTTCATCTGCCTTTGAGTAGAAACATTGTTCAGAGGTAGAAGGATTCATATCAATGACATAAATGTTTCCCTTTCTTGGTGCAATCAGTACCACCTTTCCATCTCTGTTGAATATGGTGCCTTGTGAAATATCAAATAAAACCTTGAAGCCATCATCACATAGTTGACTGACACTGATCAGGTTATATTTCAAACCGTTCACATATGCAACACGTGTGAATTTGACTTGACCATTATTCACCACACCATATCCCTCAGTTTTTCCATTACCATCATTTCCAAAAACAATTGAGGGCCCCTCTTGCACCCTATATTCCTCTAGCAGGGTCTGATAACCAGTCATGGTTCGGCCAGCAGCACTGTCCAGAAACCATATGTTCTTCTTTCGGTCTCCCTGCACACAATCAAAGATTAGTTCTTTTTAGGAACCCATCTTTGGATGGGTTCACTAGACTCTCCCTTAGCAGTCTCAGATTTCTTTGGTTCAAAAGGAACAGAAGGATCAAAGGGGATTTCAGTCATTATTTCAGATGACAAAAAAATAGTTGGTTTGATGGGGTTTTCAACCTTTTTCTTTTCAGATTTCTTCTTGGTTTGCTTAGAAAAAGGTTTTGTGTTTTGTTTAGGTTGAAGAGGAGGAGTTTCAACATTTTTAAACGTGCATTACAACTCTGCACTTGTCTAGCCAATAGTTGAAATTGACTTTCTAACCTTAACAAAATTGATTCTTCATTAGACACCTGAGCCTTACCAGAATCTGAGGTAGAAGGCTCAGTGGGGGAGATATTTTTCTTCTTCTTTTGGCCTTTAGAGACCTTAGATGAAGTCTGAGGGGATGGCTTTTTGGTTTTAGCCTTTCTTTCTGAACCAGTTGTCTGAGCTGTTTCAGATTTACCCTCAGATTGTTCCTGGACTCTATCAGTCACAGTTTTCTGTTTGCCAACTTTAGGAAAAATAATTTCAGGTTTCATTTCCTTTGGAAGTGCATCTAAATCAGTGATTATAGATGCCATGTGAGGATCACCAGATTCATATGCTGTTTTTTGATTTGCAAAAGTATTTTTAATTGCAGCATCTGGTTTTGGTGCACTCATCCAAGACTTAATTATTTTCTGCTCTTTTTCAAAGATGGTTTTTAACTCTTCTTTTTCCAACTCTAAAGTGGCAACCATAGACTGATAACTTTTTAGAGCCAAATGAACATCTTTCAGTTCTTTCAATCTGGCATGACTAGCGTTTAGTTCAGAGGCATTGTTTTCAAACATTTTTAGGCTTTCTGAACGCACTGTCTCAACAAAGGAGATGTCAGCCTCTAAAAGAACCAAAAGGTCCAGTTTGTGTTCCTCATTTTCTTCATAGCCAAAATTACTGACCTTTTTCATCACTATATCCACCCAGCGACCAGATTCAACATTGGATTTGACCAAATGACCTTGATCTTCTTGTGCCATGAAACACATGTCCCTAACTTCTTCTTCATCATCAGATGATTCATCAGAATCTTCCTATTTTTCAGTTTTGGCAATCATACAACTGTTGCTTGAGTTGTCTTGTGCCAGAAGAGCCATATGTGCCTTTAACTTCTTGTATTTGGCCTTATAGCTGTCATCAGACTTCTGAAAAATAGAATGGTTAGGAGCAGATTGTGATGATGATGGTTGACTAGATCTGCATTCCTTCATGAAATGTCCTTTCTTGCCGCATTTAAAGCATTCAAGATTGGACTTGTCAATAGAAGCACTGGAAGCAAAGGGTTTGTCAGATCGATTTGATTTGGCCTTAAAACGATTGAACGTTTTAGCCAGCATGGCAACCAGATCATCATTGTCATTCTCATCACAATCATGAGTGATATTAGCAGAGACACCAGTTTTTAACATTTCAGAAACCATCTTCTTCATTGAGTCAAATACATCACTCTCAGAAGATAGTAAAGCAGTACTATGTGGTTCAGAATACTGAACCGTACTAGAACTGGTAGAAACATGATTCTTGGCATCCTGCTCAGCCAAGGCTCTTTCAGCTTTGTTCTCTTCAGTATATCTGAAGGCTCCATAAAGGGAAGCAAGAGTATGACTGTGCAAGGTTTTGCCTTGTCTCAAGACCAAGATTAAATTTTCCCATTTAGAAGGTAAAATGTCACAAAATTTTTCCAACAAAATTTCTTTGTCTTTGGTTACACCCAGGGCTTTCAGTTGGTTTACCAGATTTGTAAATCTGATGTAGGTTTGAGTTAAAGACTCCCCAGGGATAGCAAAGAAAGACTCATATCTTTTGTTTAAAGCAACTTTTCTTGTGACAATTGTCTCATTCGTGCCTTCAAACTGTGTCATTAGTTCCTCCCACATTAATTTGGAATTTTCAAGTAAAACAAGAGTGGGCATAAGGGTTTCTGGAACAGCGTATAAAATCATATTTTGTAACTTGGTGTCCAGGTCTACAAGTCTATGATCTTCCTCAGACCAATGATCCTTCTCCTTAGGTGACTGCCTAGGAGTCCCATCGGCATTTCTGACAACAGTAGAAGCATTCATAGGGACAAAGGGTCCTTCTTTTAAGATATCTGGTAAATGTCTCTCAACACCAGCAATATACTTAAGCATGCACGCTTTCCATGTTTGAAAGTTTTCACTGTTCCCATCAAACTTGGGAACAGGATTATTGGAAAGTGTACGTGAACATTGTGTGATGGTATATTGTTGTTGATGAGAGGGGGTGGGGTAGCATTATTAGGGTCAGGTCGTTCTTGTTCAAAGTCAGCCATCTATGCAGATCAAAGGTTAATGAATTGATAAAATTCAACCTTGCTGCTCTGATACCAATTGTGAGTCCCAAACAATAGATGGTTAATTAAACCCGACTGGCAAGTACAACTGATCTTGATGGCCAAGTTCAGTTTACGATCCAGATATGGATAACAAGAAACAATTGACAATATATATAATGCAAGAACAAATGGCAGAAACTATATAAAGATATATATAAATATAATCAAGTATGTAGCATTGAGACACGTTGTTTTCTTTCAAATGTATTTGATTTATTGATATATAAACAAATACAAGGATTGTTGCGGAACAAAGATAAACACCCAAGTGTAAGTATCTAAACAATCCCGAAAAATAAGTGATCTAAATAACTTGGAAATACTCGTAAGTTTACTTAGAGTATATCTCACAAGTTGCAATGCTAAAGTTTCTTTTTTTTTAAGCATTTTGCAAGTTGTGAGAAGACTTTGTATTTATAGACCAGGTCCATGATGATGTGGACAAGATCGTACAAATGTGGTTGTAAGCATTTAAGGAATTAAACCTAATTCCTTACATGCTCACACTAGGAAGAGTATATAAGTCAGTTGATGTGACTTATAGTACTATGTTCCAAACCTATACTTTTACCTTGTACCTTTTATTAATAGATAAATCTAAAAACTGGATAAAGGTATGTAAAGTAAAAAGTCTTCCTCGTAATCAGTATAAAGTGTTGTAAATACTTTACACTGAGATGCTTCAGTCTTCGATCTGGTAGAATCACTCTTTGCTCGCTTCTGAGATGATTCTCTTCTTCATCCTTCAGTCTTTGACTTCAGAATGAATGCTTCAGATTTATCTCGATCTGAACTGAAGTGAAGCTTCAGTGAAGGAATTCTGAGACATCTCATAATTCTGTACAGACGTCTTCACTAAACTTCAAGCTATTTCTGAACAAATTATACTTGGTCGATTTCCGACCTAACAAATCTTTTATGCCACAGCCAGTTGGTGTCCTCATCAGCCTTGGTATAGAAACACTGCTCTTTTGGAGCTGGTTCCATATCCATGATGTACACATTTCCTTTTCTTGGTGCAACCATCACCACTTTCCAATCCTTGTTAAATATGGTGCCTTGAGCAATATCGAACAAAACTCAGAAGCCATCATCACAAAGTTGGCTGACACTGATCAGGTTGTATTTCAAACCATTCACAAATGCAACTCTTTTGAATTCGACTTCTCCATTATTGAGCACACCATATCCTTCAGTCTTTCCAGATTGATCATTACCAAACGTCACGGTCGGTCCATCTTGGACAGTGAACTCTTCAAGCAGGGGCTTACATCCGGTCATAGTCCGGCCAGCAGCGCTGTCCAGATACCAGATATTCTTCTTTCGATCGCCCTGCACACCCACAAAAATCATTAGTTATTTTTGTGAACCCATCTTTTCTTGATGGGTTTACTGGACTTCTCTACAGAAGTCACAGTTGATTGTTGAGGTGTTGAACTGGAGGCTGCATCTGGACCTTTTTCACCAGATCCAGGTGCAGGAGTAAAAACAATTGGTATTTGATACCTACTCCCCTTTTTCTTATCAGATTTTGTTCCAGATGGAACATACTTTTGTTTTGGTTTTAAAGGGGGTTTAATATTTTGTTTGAAAACTGGAGGTGATGAACCTCCTTCCAGATTTTTAATCCGGGCAGTACAACTCTGAACCTGTCGAGACAAAAGTTGGAGTTGACTTTCCAGATTAAACAAAATATTATTTTCATCAGGCAGCTGAACCTTGGACCTTGGTTCAGCTGGAGCTTTAGTCTGTCGGGTCTTGGGCACCTTAGACTTTTGAGGTAAAGGCTTGTTACCAGTGGCCTTTTTGACTAGAGCTTTAGCCTGTTTGGCTCCAGTTTTAACCTCAATGGGGGTGGTCTCAAAGGGTTCAGTTTCAACAGCTTCAGGTTGATCATAAGAAGTTTCAACCCTGAGAGCTGGAGGCAATGCATGAAGATCTGGTATGAGAGCTGCCATCTCCAGATCTCCAGATTTCCATGTATTCTTCTGGGCATCGATAGTTCTAGAAAATGCATCATAGTTTTTACCAGATGCTTTTACCCATGACTTGATAATCTTTTGTTCTTTTTCAAGATCAGAAAATAATTTTTGATTATCAAGTTTCAAAGCCTCAATTTTTAAAACTGACTCCTTGAGAGCCAACTGGACACTTTGTAAATCATTAAGTTGTGGCTTGACATTGTTCAGTTCAATTAAGATAGTGTCAAGATATCTTTCGCTATCAGCTCTTACAGTTTCCACAAAAGCTAAATCACCACTTAATGATTCAGCCAGGTCCAGTTTTAGTTCTGGGTCAACTTGGTGATCATAATCACATACCTTTTTCAAGATGATGTCCACCCATCTTCCAGTGATGACATCTTCTTTTGCCACGTGCTGCTATTGATCTTCCAAGGCCATGAAACACATGTCCCTTTCCTCTTCTTCATTAGCTGATGAGTCATCAGAGTACTCCCATTTTCCCTCAGTTTGTGCCATTAAGCACTGATCCTTTTCTTTTTCCATGGACAAGAGGGCAATCTGGGCCTTAAGCTTCTTGTATTTAGCTTTGTAGCTATCATCAGGCCGATTGAAATTAGGGACAGGGGGCCAGTTTGGTTGTTCAACTGACTAGATCTGCATTCCTTCATAAAATGACCTTTCTTACCGCATTTATAGCAAGTAAGATTGGTTTTATCCAGAGAGCTGGAGCTGGAAGCATTGTTTGGGCCATTAAATCTTTTAGATTTATGCTTAAACCTGTTAAAGGTTTTAGCAATCATGGCTACCAGATCATCATCGTCAGTTTCCTCACAACCATCACTGATTTCAGTGGTCAGGCCAGAGTTCAAGAAACTGTTTAACATCTCCTTCATTGAGTGTGCCTTGACACTCTCTGCAGACATTAAAGCAGCACAAGGTCGCTCAGGTACACTAGCAACCTTGGAACTCTGGGCATGGTTCATGGCATCCTGCTCAGCCACCAGTCTTGCAGCATTGTTATCTTCAGTGAATCTGAAGGCTCCATAGAGCAATGCAAGAGTATGGTTGTGCAAGGTTTTACCTTGTCTTAAGACAAGAACCATGTTTTCCCATTTGGAAGGAAGAATATCACAAAACTTCTCAAGAAGAATATCCTTATCCTTCTCTACACCCAAGCCTCTCAACTGATTAATGAGGCTAGAAAATCTTGTGTATGTACCAGTTAGACTTTCATTGGGCAAGGCAAAGAAGGATTCATACTTCTTGTTCAAGGCAACTTTCCTGGTGACAATAGTGTCATCACCTCCTTCAAACTGAGTAACTAATTCATCCCACATTGACTTTGCACTGGGGAACAACACAAGTGTTGGAATTAGATCTTCAGGAACAGCCCCAAGGATCATGTTCTTGAGTCTGGTGTCCAGATCAACAAGTCTACGATCCTCATCAGACCAATGGTCTTCGGGCTTTTCTCTCGAACCTCTTCTTCCAGTTGGATCTAGAAGAGGACTTACCTCTATCAACATCTGAGTTGTTTCATCTTTGGATGCTAGAACTTAACCCAAGTATATCTTGAATAATCATCAACAATAACCAGGATGTATTTCTTCCCATTTCGGCTTTGAACTTTCATCGGCCCACAAAGATCCATGTGAAGCAAATGAAGAGGTGCTAAAGAAATTGGAGATTTCTTCGGTTTATGAGAAACTCTCTTAATCTTCCCAACAGCACAAGAAGGACAGACATGCTCACTTTCATACTTATAGTCAGGTAAGCCTTCAACAAGATGCTTATTGACTAAAGTATTGATTGTTTGGAAATTCAGATGAGAGAGCCTTCTATGCCATAACCAAGAATTCTTTGAAGTAGCCTTTGAAATGAGACAGATATTATCGGTTGGTTGGTTATCATTGAGATTGACGGTAAAAAGGTTATCGTCACGATCGCCACAAAGAATATCAACTCCATCTAAGGTTTGGACTTGGCAAAGAGATTTTCGAAAAAGAACTTGAAGATTGTTATCACAGAATTGTCCAACACTGAACAAGTTGTGACTTAAACCTTCAACATAGTGAACTTTCTTGATTATAATCCCATTTCATTCAATGTCCCCATAACCTAAGATAGGAGCGAAATTGTTGTTTCCAAAGCGAACCGTTCCCATGAATCGTTCAACAAAGTTCTTCAGCAAAGACTTATTTCCAGTCATGTGCTTTGAACACCCGGAATCGAGTATCCAAACACAGATGGTTATTTCCTGCAATCAAAGAAATTTAACCGTTTTTAGGTACCCACTTGAAAACGGGTCCTTTTTGGTTAGATAAAACAGGCAGGGTATATAACTTAGTATGCGCATTCAAACATGTTATTGAATCAACATAAGCATCAACAAGCACATTATCAACAAACATATTTGAATAAAATGTACGAACATTCACACGAGAATTAAAAGTAACATGTCTACAAGCATTCATATCAACCACACAAGAATTAAAATTGTTTACAAGCTCACAAGGCCTTGCCTTGGCACATTCTACATTTATTAACAAAGATGAATTGTTTTGATTAACAGAAGCACTTTTCTTCTTATTAACAGCATTTCTCCTCCTTCTTTTCTTCATTTTCTCAACATTCTTTTGATTACTAGTGATCTTAGGTACTAAAGTATTAGCAACCCATTTAGCACCACTAGTTAAGCTCTTTCCACCTGTTGAATTGAAACTTTGAAAATTAGAACTAGGAGTTTTAAACACTTTCATCTTTTTGGAATCTTTTGGAAGTGATGAAACTTCTTGCTTCTTTGGTTTATCATGAGAAAACCACCCATATCTATCTCTATATCTAGTTGAACCATTTGATGTATCTTTAGTTAGCAAAACTGAGCTAGACTTAGACACCTTAGGTAAAAAGCTAGATTGAGAGCTAGATTGAGAAGCATTAGGATAGTCTTTCGGAAGTTTCACTTTGGTGTACTTTGTGTGTGAGAGCTAGATTGAGAGCTAGATTGAGAGCTAGATTGAGAGCTAGATTGAGACCACCCATATCTATCTCTATATCTAGTTGAACCATTTGATGTATCTTTAGTTAGCGAAACTGAGCTAGACTTAGACACCTTAGGTAAAAGCTAGATTGAGAGCTAGATTGAGAAGCATTAGGATAGTCTTTCGGAAGTTTCACTTTGGTGTACTTTGTCGTGTGTGGGGTTTCAGCTTGTTCCTTTTTGACATGTTTCACTGGGGTAGCAACAAAGGTTTCTAACTTAATGTTCTTTGGTTCAGTCTTGACGAGTTTGGTCTTAACTCGTTTCCTTGAGTAATATGAAGTTGGAGCTTTGGACAATGGTTTTTGAAATTCCAGAGATTCCTCTTTTGTTTCAACTTTGATTTTGGTAGATTCAATCTTTTTCTCAGTTTCTGAATTAAAAAAAAATTCTCCCTCCATGAATTTATCAAAATCATCCTTTGTGAAATTTTTATCAAAAGAAAATTGCAATGGAGATTGATTAGTTTCAAATTCATTTGAAAGTTTTGAAAAATCAGGAATCTTGGTGTCCAACTTCTCATCATGGGTATTCTCAGAAATTAGGTCAACTTGAACTGACACATCTTTGGTCTCACAAGAAAATTGAGGAGGCGTATCAACACCTATACTAGCACTAGGCTTAGGGTGAACAACTAACTCATCAACAGTGTTGCATGTGAAGAACCTATAAAAGTACCATATCAAAACTAAACTCTGTGCAAGTTCGTCATTAGATAAATCAGATTGCACATAATCATCAGTATGACAAGTACATTCAAGAGAATCAGTCAAGGTCTGAGTAGAGGTATTGGTGGATGAATCACAAGTAGTTTGGGTAGAATTTTCTACTGAGGCACTTTGGTCAGTTTGAGTAGAAACATTCTCACAAACTTTCTTAGTATCAACAGCAATACATTTATCCTCTGAATTCGGACTTTGAGACTTGAGGTGATTAATAACTGTTTGTTGAGATTCCACCTTTTGTTGTAAACCTTCTATTTGCATTTCCAAAAATGTGGTTGGAAAATACATTTTAGGTGATTTAGGTGAAGTACCAACAGATTCTTGGTTTTGAAAATTTGATTCAATTTCTTCCAATTTGAAAATTGAAGATTGTTTTGATTTGTATGAATCATTGATTGCATCATAATTAACCAAAAAATCTTGATTAGGTATTCTCTCAACTTCATCAGTCTCAAATTCGTCATCCAATGGACGAATTAATAGATTGAGAGCTAGATTGAGAGCTAGATTGAGAGCTAGATTGAGAGCTAGATTGAGAGCTAGATTGAGAGCTAGATTGAGAGCTAGATTGAGAGCTAGATTGAGAGCTAGATTGAGAGCTAGATTGAGAGCTAGATTGAGAGCTAGATTGAGAGCTAGATTGAGAGCTAGATTGAGAGCTAGATTGAGAGCTAGATTGAGAGCTAGATTGAGAGCTAGATTGAGAGCTAGATTGAGAGCTAGATTGAGAGCTAGATTGAGAGCTAGATTGAGAGCTAGATTGAGAGCTAGATTGAGAGCTAGATTGAGAGCTAGATTGAGAGCTAGATTGAGAGCTAGATTGAGAGCTAGATTGAGAGCTAGATTGAGAGCTAGATTGAGAGCTAGATTGAGAGCTAGATTGAGAGCTAGATTGAGAGCTAGATTGAGAGCTAGATTGAGAGCTAGATTGAGAGCTAGATTGAGAGCTAGATTGAGAGCTAGATTGAGAGCTAGATTGAGAGCTAGATTGAGAGCTAGATTGAGAGCTAGATTGAGAGCTAGATTGAGAGCTAGATTGAGAGCTAGATTGAGAGCTAGATTGAGAGCTAGATTGAGAGCTAGATTGAGAGCTAGATTGAGAGCTAGATTGAGACCACCCATATCTATCTCTATATCTAGTTGAACCATTTGATGTATCTTTAGTTAGCGAAACTGAGCTAGACTTAGACACCTTAGGTAAAAGCTAGATTGAGAGCTAGATTGAGAAGCATTAGGATAGTCTTTCGGAAGTTTCACTTTGGTGTACTTTGTCGTGTGTGGGGTTTCAGCTTGTTCCTTTTTGACATGTTTCACTGGGGTAGCAACAAAGGTTTCTAACTTAATGTTCTTTGGTTCAGTCTTGACGAGTTTGGTCTTAACTCGTTTCCTTGAGTAATATGAAGTTGGAGCTTTGGACAATGGTTTTTGAAATTCCAGAGATTCCTCTTTTGTTTCAACTTTGATTTTGGTAGATTCAATCTTTTTCTCAGTTTCTGAATTAAAAAAAAATTCTCCCTCCATGAATTTATCAAAATCATCCTTTGTGAAATTTTTATCAAAGAAAATTGAGGAGGCGTATCAACACCTATACTAGCACTAGGCTTAGGGTGAACAACTAACTCATCAACAGTGTTGCATGTGAAGAACCTATAAAAGTACCATATCAAAACTAAACTCTGTGCAAGTTCGTCATTAGATAAATCAGATTGCACATAATCATCAGTATGACAAGTACATTCAAGAGAATCAGTCAAGGTCTGAGTAGAGGTATTGGTGGATGAATCACAAGTAGTTTGGGTAGAATTTTCTACTGAGGCACTTTGGTCAGTTTGAGTAGAAACATTCTCACAAACTTTCTTAGTATCAACAGCAATACATTTATCCTCTGAATTCGGACTTTGAGACTTGAGGTGATTAATAACTGTTTGTTGAGATTCCACCTTTTGTTGTAAACCTTCTATTTGCATTTCCAAAAATGTGGTTGGAAAATACATTTTAGGTGATTTAGGTGAAGTACCAACAGATTCTTGGTTTTGAAAATTTGATTCAATTTCTTCCAATTTGAAAATTGAAGATTGTTTTGATTTGTATGAATCATTGATTGCATCATAATTAACCAAAAAATCTTGATTAGGTATTCTCTCAACTTCATCAGTCTCAAATTCGTCATCCAATGGACGAATAAATTGTTGTATCATACCAAGGCGAAGAAATTTTTCATCATACAGGGGTTCGATTTCCTCTTTGGCTTTTTGCAATGGTGTGATATTCTCAAATCCCAACCCGAGAAGAAGTTCTGTTTTGTCAATTTTTGACTTGTTGAAATAGGCAGTGAAATTCAAGAAAGGATTTTGTTCAACTTTATATAGCTTTTCTTGATAGAAAAGTATATTCTTTTTAAATTCCTCAACTTGTTTTTCAAGATTCTCTATCTCAATGTCTTTTAAAAAACAATTATGATTTAAATCAGAAATCTTCCTTTCGAGTTCAACATTGTTTGGTTTAGCTTCTTGGAGCTTCTTATTGAGAATATCAACATCCATTTGTCTTGCATTTGCCCGAAGCCATTCATTGGTCTTTTGAATTTCAAGATCTTGATTGGCTTTTTCAAGATCATGAATGGTCTTTTCAAGATTTTGACATCTTTGTAATAACTTAGAATCAGGAGTGACATTCATCTCACATTCTTTAACCAACATTTTGTCTTTGTATGTTTGAAAATCTTGTTTAATAGTAGCATGTTCAAAAAGTAATTTTGAGTGTTCTTCAAGAAGATTTGAAAATTCACTTTTTGAAAATGAAATACTATTTTTCAACTTTTTGTTTTGTTGGCTAAAGAATTGATATGATTTGTTAATTTAGATAAAGCTAATCTACAAGACTCTTTGTCCTTAACCAAAGAAAAAGTAGAGTCGAGATTTACCTCATTATCTGGGTATTCATCATCAGTGCTTTCTGCTTCAAGGACTTTGTTCTTGGCCAATCTCGCCATATAGCAAACATTAGCGGAGAGATCTTGATCTTCATCATCAGTGCTTTCTGCTTCAAGGACTTTGTTCTTGGCCAATCTCGCCATATAGCAAACATTAGCGGAGAGATCTTGATCTTCATCATCAGTGCTTTCTGCTTCAAGGACTTTGTTCTTGGCCAATCTCGCCATATAGCAAACATTAGCGGAGAGATCTTGATCTTCATCATCAGTGCTTTCTGCTTCAAGGACTTTGTTCTTGGCCAATCTCGCCATATAGCAAACATTAGCGGAGAGATCTTGATCTTCATCATCAGTGCTTTCTGCTTCAAGGACTTTGTTCTTGGCCAATCTCGCCATATAGCAAACATTAGCGGAGAGATCTTGATCTTCATCATCAGTGAGCAACAGCCATTTGTCATCTTCGGCAAGCAATGCATGTCCTGCTTCAACTTGTTTGGCTAACAGCATCTTCTGCTTGTAGTACTCATAATCCCGCTTTCGAGGTTGTTTGCAGTCAACGGCAAAATGTCCAGGAATACCACAATTGTAGCACTTTTTGTCTGATGCCTTACCCTTCTCAACTGTTTGTTTCTCATATGCTTCCTTCTTTTCACTATACCTTGAACCAGTAGCTTCACTTTGCTCATTGCTCCTTGGATGATAGTGTTCCTTCTTTGGAAATGCACTTGTAGACGAAGTGCGGAGATTGTTGTTTGTTGGCCTCGCTTTGTAATATTTCCTTTTGAAATGCTTTGTTACCGCGGCAAGAGCTTGATATAGTTCATCCGAAACACCATCTCTTGTAGCCATCAAATCATCTCCCTCCTCATCAGACGAAGAAACAACTACCATTTGCCTTTTGAGAGCTTCAGAAATCTTTTTCTCAACTATCAATGCCAAAGGATCAGAAGATACAACTTCTGGCATTTTGTTTGATGAAGCTTTGCTTAGGACTTGGTTTTCATTGAGTTTGAAGGATTCATATAGAGTATGAATGGTGAACTTGGTCAGGTTTTGATGTTGCTTGATTTGGGTTCCAAAATCTTCCCATTCTTGACCAAGTGCTTTGATGAACTTGATGTTTAACTCAATCTCAGTCTTTTTGACATTGTTCTTCCTCAGTTCATTTATGACATTGCAGAATCTGTAGTAAACTGCCTCAAGAGATTCATTTGGCATTTTGGAGAAGTTGTCAAACTCAGTCAAAATGTTGGTCAATCTGATTGTCGAAGTCACGTCAGCTCCTTCCATCTGTCTAGCCACCTCATCCCATATCTCTTTTGCTGTATCATAAGAATCAACAGACCCATAGATTTCATCCGGTAGAGCTCTGTATAAACATGACCTTGCTCTGTTATCTGCAGCTGTTCGATCCTTTTGCTCAGCATTCAAAAGTTCATGAGTTAGAATAACTGCATTAGTAGTGGGATGGCGATGAACAGCAAGTCCATTCAGAATGGAATCTTTCATCATATGACCATTTGTTTGACTTTCCACATAGTCCATGAATCGTTTCTTCCATAGTCCATAAGAACCACGGTAGAGAACTGGAGGTCTTGTATCTGAACCCAATGCCAATGCTTCACGAGAAGCCATTAGAGATTGATTAGATTTGAAAAATTGACTTGAATTTATTATTGCAAATGAAACACGATCTTGGTAAGATTATGAAATGAAACGATCTTGATTTAACCAGGAATTGAAACGATCTTGATTAACCAGGAATTGAAACGATCTTGATTAACCAGGTAATGAAACGATCTTATGTTAACAAGGAAATGAAACGATCTTATGTTAACAAGGAAATGAAACGATCTTTACAAAATCGTTCTGGGTAAGATCGTATTGAGCTAGATCGTTTTAGGATTTCAATGAAATTTGGTTAAGTATAGAAAGTGAAATGATCTTGAAGAACAGAATGTGAAACGATCTTGAGAAGATCGTCTTAGGTAATATTATGAGAAATTTGGTTAAGTATGAAAAATGAAACGATCTTGATTAACCAGGAATTGAAACGATCTTGATTAACCAGGTAATGAAACGATCTTATGTTAACAAGGAAATGAAACGATCTTGACTAACCAGGTAATGAAACGATCTTGAAAATCGTCTTAGGAAAGAAAAGAAAAAAAATGAAACGGTTTAGATGAAGATCGTCTTAGGAAAAAAAAAATGAAACGATCTTGGTTTGAAGATCGTTCTGGGTAAGTAGGAAATGAGACGATCTTGGTATGAAGATCGTCTTGTTTTCTTTCTCAAAAACTTCTAAGTGTTTGAAATGACCAAACCAATCCTTTTGGATTAATTAGCCAGAATCAACACTACCACAACACACTCTTTACTAAAACGATCTTGTGAGGATCGTCTTAACAAGCCACAAATCACTGAACTAAAACGATCTTAGGAAGATCGTCTTGGTCATCTTCTTCATCTGAACATATTTCCAGAAAAACTCCATTAACAACTTTTTAAAACTTCGATATCTTATGAATTACTAGGAGTTAGATCACGAAATCACTTGCAAACTGTTTGAAATCATGTCCGCAACAAGATTATGAACAAAATTCAACACAAAATACAACTGATTCAAATCCCTGAAATTACGCGCCAAAACTCAAAATTCAATCTCGAGATTTAGATTGAATTGGAACTTGAAAATTGACAGGATTATGTTATCAATAACCACGAATCTATTGATGAACAAACAACTGTGATTTTATGTGATTTGATGTGTGAATTTTGAAGAACCAGTAGGTGAAATATTACGAACAGAATTTGAGATTAAAATTGATTTTGATGAAATTATGATTGAATTCAGTTATGGATCGACATCAGATTGATGTTTCTCTCTGATACCACTTGTTATAACACGATTTTAGCTACTGAATTCAATCCAACAATGGCGGTTTTCAGTGTGTGTTCTTGGTGTGTTTTGTGTGTGTTTTGAGAGAGAATTAAGTAACTGTGTGTAAATCTGGAATTAAAGGTGTAATGATTATTACAAGGTTATGTGTTAGTTATGATTTCTAAGGTATGAGATGGCTATTTATAGTCTAACTACTCAACTATTCTAATTTTCACTATTAGCCCCTCAACCTTAGTGATCATTTATCTATGACTTAACAACAAGAAATTACTCTATTCTAGATTACAATTTATCACTATTTTTGGATTTCTAACAAACTTTAAATATGAGAGCTTTCAGAAATGTGGTGCAAGGAGTTTGATGGTACCCAAAATGCAGTGGGTGCTATGGAGTGGATTGAGGACATTGAAGTAGTATTTGCTTCATGCTATTGTCCCGAAGATATGAAAGTTTTGTGTGCAAGTAGGATGTTGAAGAAGAATGCCCGTAATTGGTGGAGGGCTACTACAGTTTCTATGGCTCCTGAGGTACTTGCAGTTATGCCTTGGGGAACATTTAAGGAGAAGTTTCTAGAGGAGTATGTGGGAACTCGTGAGTTAAGACCGATTGAAAAGGAGTTTAGATCGTTGGTTGCGAAACCCGGTGCAATTTCTGAATATGCACATTCATTTATGGAGAAGTTGAAGTTTGTTGGACACTTGGTTCGAAGGCAGGAGGACCAAATTGAGGCTTATTGTGATGGTCTCCCCGCTAGTTATCGTGGATTATGTAGACAGCATGTGACTTTGTCGGCGGCTATTAAGGAGTCAAAGAGGTTGGATGATGACTTCAAAAGCGAGAAAGTTGTGGAGAAAGTTGATGACAAGAAAGCAGGGTTCAAAAGAAGGTCAAATTGGTCATCTAACAACAACAATAATAATAAGAAGTTCCGTGGGAATTCTAGCTCAAGTGGTGACAAAGATAAAAAGAAGAATGGTTCTTGGTGTGTTTTGTGTGTGTTTTGAGAGAGAATTAAGTAACTGTGTGTAAATCTGGAATTAAAGGTGTAATGATTATTACAAGGTTATGTGTTAGTTATGATTTCTAAGGTATGAGATGGCTATTTATAGTCTAACTACTCAACTATTCTAATTTTCACTATTAGCCCCTCAACCTTAGTGATCATTTATCTATGACTTAACAACAAGAAATTACTCTATTCTAGATTACAATTTATCACTATTTTTGGATTTCTAACAAACTTTAAATATGAGAGCTTTCAGAAATGTGGTGCGAAGGAGTTTGATGGTACCCAAAATGCAGTGGGTGCTATGGAGTGGATTGAGGACATTGAAGTAGTATTTGCTTCATGCTATTGTCCCGAAGATATGAAAGTTTTGTGTGCAAGTAGGATGTTGAAGAAGAATGCCCGTAATTGGTGGAGGGCTACTACAGTTTCTATGGCTCCTGAGGTACTTGCAGTTATGCCTTGGGGAACATTTAAGGAGAAGTTTCTAGAGGAGTATGTGGGAACTCGTGAGTTAAGACCGATTGAAAAGGAGTTTAGATCGTTGGTTGCGAAACCCGGTGCAATTTCTGAATATGCACATTCATTTATGGAGAAGTTGAAGTTTGTTGGACACTTGGTTCGAAGGCAGGAGGACCAAATTGAGGCTTATTGTGATGGTCTCCCCGCTAGTTATCGTGGATTATGTAGACAGCATGTGACTTTGTCGGCGGCTATTAAGGAGTCAAAGAGGTTGGATGATGACTTCAAAAGCGAGAAAGTTGTGGAGAAAGTTGATGACAAGAAAGCAGGGTTCAAAAGAAGGTCAATGTTCCGACAAGACAAGAAGGTGTCATAAGTGTGGGAAGTCGGGACATCTTGCAACAGAATGTAGGGATAAGACTCGCTGTTACAAGTGTCAAGAAACGGGTCATCTCATTGCCGATTGTCCACAAATGAAGAACGACGGAAAGAGGACAGCCACGACAGCAACAAAAGTTAGAGCCTTGCAGATGACTGTTGATGATGCTAAGAACAACGACGAGGTGGTAAGTGGTACTTTCCTTGTTAATTCAAAACCTGCCTCTGTTTTATTTGATTCGGGTGCAAATAGGTCGTTTGTGTCTACTTTATTTTCTCCTAAGCTAGAAAGAGTCACTACCCCTTTAGATTGCTCGATAGAGGTAGAGATTGCTAATGGTACGGTTAGTGATATACGTGTGGGATATGATGATTGTGACATTGAGATTGAAGGTCATTTGTTTCCGGTCCAGTTATTGCCTACTACCTTAGCCGGTTTTGAGGTAGTGATAGGTATGGATTGGTTGTCTCAGAATGAAGCTAATATTTTGTGTTCACAAAAGATTATTCGGTTTTCTACACCCGATGGTAAAGTGGTAACGGTTTATGGAGATAAGAAGAGAGGGGGGATAAAGATCATTAGTATGATGAAGGCTATTAAATGTATAAGGAAGAATAAGAGTCATTTCTTGGCCTATGTTATTGATGTAAGAAAGGAGAAGCCTTCTATTGCTAGTGTTGATGTAGTATCCGATTTTCCCGATGTGTTTCCCGATGATCTTCCCGGTATTCCTCCCGATCGTGAAGTTACTTTTCAGATAGATCTTATTCCCGGTGCTACACCTGTTGCTAAAGCACCTTACCGATTAGCTCCTACAGAAATGAAGGAGTTAATGGCTCAACTTCAGGAATTACTTGACAAAGGGTTCATACAACCTAGTTCCTCGCCTTGGGGAGCTCCAGTTCTCTTTGTTAAAAAGAAGGATGGATCTATGCGCATGTGCATAGACTACCGTGAGCTGAATAAGCGAACGGTTAAGAATAAATATCCTTTCCCACGAATTGATGATCTCTTTGATCAACTACATGGTGCTTCATATTTTTCAAAGATAGATTTGCAGTCCGGTTATCATCAATTGAAGGTTAAGAAGGAGGATGTAGCAAAGACAGCTTTCCGGACTAGATATGGGCATTATGAGTTTTTGGTCATGCCATTTGGGTTGACTAATGCTCCAGCCGCGTTTATGGATTTAATGAATCGGGTATGCCGTCCCTTTCTAGATCATTTTGTTATTGTGTTTATTGACGATATTTTGATCTATTCTAAGTCAGAAGATGAGCACCGTGAGCACTTGAAAGCAGTTTTGGAGGTGTTGAGGGAGAAGAAGTTGTATGCCAAGTTTTCTAAATGCGAGTTTTGGCTTCGAGAAGTGCTGTTTCTTGGTCATGTCATTTCATCGGAAGGTATTAAAGTAGATCCTTCAAAGATTGAAGTTGTTTCAAAGTGGGAGCAGCCAAAGACTCCTACTGAGATTAAAAGTTTTCTTGGTTTGGCTGGATATTATAGAAGATTCATTCAGGATTTTTCCCGAATAGCCAAGCCTATGACTGAACTAACGAAGAAAGGAGTAAAGTTTGAGTGGACCGATAAGCAGGAGAATGCATTTCAAACATTGAAAAAGAAGTTGTGTGAAGCTCCTATACTTGCCTTGCCTGAAGGTACCGATGATTTGGTTGTGTATAGTGATGCATCTATTACGGGTTTGGGTTGTGTCCTGATGCAGAGGGACAAGGTGATCGCCTATGCTTCACGCCAGTTGAAGCCACATGAGAAAAATTACCCTACCCATGATCTTGAGTTGGCAGCAGTTGTATTTGCATTGAAATTGTGGAGACATTACCTTTATGGTACAAAATGCACTTTGTTTACCGATCATAAAAGTTTGCAGTATGTCTTTAATCAAAAGGAGATGAACGTGAGACAAGAAGGTGGATGGAATTACTTAAGGATTATGATTGTGAAATCAAATACCATCCGGGTAAAGCCAATGTAGTGGCGGATGCACTAAGTAGGAAGGTGCAAAGTCTTCTTGTAAGTTGATGAGCATGCAAGTTCAAGCCAAGTCGGGGCTACTTGATCGAATTAAAGAAGCACAAGCGAGGGCATTAATGAAGGATAACATTGACAAAGAAAGCATTGGAAAGAAGAAACGTCTTGTGATGGAGACTAATAGCCGTGGGTTCAAAACATACAAGGGTCGAATTTGGGTGCCATTGCTTGGTGGTAACCGAGAATTGATCCTTGAGGAAGCCATAGAAGTAGATATTCGGTTCATCCCGGTGTCACCAAAATGTATGCAGATTTGAAGCCGATTTATTGGTGGCCGGATATTAAAGGAGAAGTGGCTCATTTTGTAGCAAAATGTTTGACGTGTGCACGTGTGAAAACGGACCATCAAAAGCCGTATGGTTTGTTGCATCAATTAGACATTCCCGAGTGGAAATGGGATCATATCACTATGGACTTTGTAACGAAGCTACCAAAGACGCCAAAAGGGAATGATATGATATGGGTGATTGTAGATAGATTGACGAAGAGTGCCCATTTTCTAGCTACCCGACAAGATGTGCCTTTAACGAAGATGGCAAAGATGTACATTGATGAAGTAGTTTCGAAACATGGAGTTCCTCTATCTATCGTTTCGGATCGAGACTCGAGGTTTGTGTCTAACTTTTGGAAGGGTCTTCAACGGGAGTTGGGTAGTAGAATAAATTTGAGTACCGCCTATCATCCTCAAACCGATGGGCAAAGTGAGAGAACTATTCAAACTTTAGAGGATATGTTGAGGACGTGTGTGCTAGAGTATGGTGAGCATGGGATGATCATTTGAAGTTGATTGAGTTTGCTTACAACAATAGTCACCATGCAAGCATTGGAATGCCACCATTTTAGATGCTATATGGAAGAAGATGTAGGACTCCAAGTTGTTGGATGGAGCCCGGTGAAAAGCAAATCACGGGTCCTGAAATTATAGAGATCTCAGCGGAGAAAGTTAATGTAGCTAAAGAAGCTTTACGTGTGGCAAGAGAAAGACAGAAAACATATGCAGATAAAAAAAGGAGACCGATTGAGTTTAATGTTGGTGATTTAGTGATGCTGAAAGTGTCACCATGGAAAGGAGTTACCTCCAGAATTGGATGGAATTCACAACACCTTCCATGTATCCTACTTGAGGAAATGCTTAGCTGAGGAGTCAAGTGTGATTCCTGGTCCCAAATATAAAGACGAATGACTAAACCCGACTGGCAAGTACAACTAATCTTGATGGACAAGTTTAGTTTACGATCCAGATATGGATAACAAGAAACAAATGACAATATGAATTAATGCAAGAACAAATGGCAGAAACTATATAAAGATATATGTAAATATAATCAAGATATATATACCTA
>CM067170.1:24655043-24698554 GCA_034093135.1 Erigeron breviscapus | reverse complement strand
GAACTGATGAGAAGTTGAGAGATGCCAGTGTCAGTGCAAAATGTTTCAAGTACCTTATTTTGGAATTCAGTACCATTATCACTTCGCAACTGACAAACTTTTCGAGTGTACTTGAGCTCAATTCTTTTGATAAGAGAGATGATTTCAGCAGGTGCATCACTTTTGGATCTGATGAATACCACCCGGCAATATCTGGTGAATTCATCAACCACAACTAGAGTGTATTTCTTTCCAGCTCTAGTTTGAACATTCACTGGACCAAATAGATCCATATGTAGCATGTGAAGAGGTTCAGTGATGCTAAAATTTGCCTAGTTTTAAAACTGGCTCTCTTCTGCTTACCCATCTCACACCCTGGACATGGCTTTTCCTTATTGAAGGAAATCTGGGGTATCCCATCAACCAGTTGTTTGCGAGACAACTTGTTAATATTTTTGAAGTTAAGGTGGGATAACCTTTTATGCCATAGCCAGTTGGTGTCCTCATCAGCTTTGGTATAGAAACATTGCTCTTTTGGAGCTGGGTTCCATATCCATGATGTACACATTCCCTTTTCTTGGTGCAATCATCACCACTTTCCAATCCTTGTTAAATATGGTGCCTTGTGCAATATCGAACAATACTCTGAAGCCATCATCGCAAAGTTGGCTTACACTGATCAAGTTATATTTCAAACCATTCACAAATGCAACTCTTTTGAATTCGACCTGTCCATTATTGAGCACACCATATCCTTCAGTCTTTCCAGATTGATCGTTACCAAATGTTACTGTCGGTCCATCTTGGACAGTGAACTCTTCCAGTAGGGGCTTACATCCGGTCATAGTCCGGCCAGCAGCGCTGTCCAGATACCAGATATTTTTCTTTCGATCGCCCTACACACACACAAAAATCATTAGTTCTTTTTGTGAACCCATCTTTTCTTGATGGGTCTACTGGACTTCTCTACAGAAGCCACAGTTGATTGTTGAGGTGTTGAACTGGAGGCTACATCTGGAGCATTATCACCAGCTCCAGGTGCAGGAGTAAAAACAATTGGTATTTGATACTTACTCCCTTTAATTTTACCAGATTTGTTCCAGAAGGAACATTCTTTAGATTAGGTACAGAAGGGAGTGGTTTAATATTTTGTTTGAAAACTGGAGGTGATAAACCTCCTTCCAGATTGTTAATCCGAGCAGTACAACTCTGAACCTGCCGAGACAAAAGTTGGAGTTGTCTTTCCAGATTAACCAAAATATTATTTTGATCAGGCAGTTGAACCTTGGACTTTGGTTCAACTGGTGCTTTAGTCTGTCGGGTCTTGGGCTCCTTATACTTTTGAGGTAAAGGCTTGTTACCAGTGGCCTTTTTGACTGATTAGCCTGTTTGGCTCCAGTTTTAACCTCAAAGGGGGTGTCTCATTGGTTTCAGTTTCAACAGCTTCAGGTTGATCATAAGGTGTTTCAACCTGGAGAGCTGGAGGCAATGCATGAAGATCTGGTATAAGAGCTTCCATCTCCAGATCTTCAGATTTCCATGCATTTTTCTGGGCATCGATAGTTCTTGAAAATGCATCGTAGTTTTGCCAGATGCTTTTACCCATGACTTGATAATCTTTTGAGCCTTTTCAAAATCATAAGATAGTTTTTGATTATCAAGTTCTAAAGCCTCAATCTTTAAAACTGACTCCTTGAGAGCCAACTGGACACTTTGCAAATCATTTAGTTGTGGTTTAACATTGTTCAGCTCAATTAAGATAGTGTCAAGATATCTTTCACTATCAGCTCTAACAGTTTCCACAAATGCCAAATCACACTTAATGATTCAGCCAGGTCCAGTTTTAGTTCAGGGTCAACCTGGTTATCATAGTCACATACCTTTTTCAGTATGATGTCCACCCATTTTCCAGAGATGACATCATCTTTCACCACATGCTGCTGTTGTTGATCTTCCAAGGCCATGAAACACATGTCCCTTTCCTCTTCTTCATCGTCAGATGAGTCATCAGAGTACTCCCATTTTCCTCAGTTTGTGCCATTAAGCACTGATCCTTTTTCTTTTCCATGGACAGGAGGGCAATCTGGGCCTTAAGCTTTTTGTATTTGGCTTTGTAGCTATCATCAGGCCGATTGAAATTAGGGACAGAGGGGCCAGTTTGGCTGTTCAACTGACTAGATCTGCATTCCTTCATAAAATGACCTTTCTTGCCACACTTATAGCATGTAAGATTGGTCTTATCCAGAGAGCTGGAGCTGGAAGCATTGTTGGGGCCATTAAATCTTTTGGATTTATGCTTAAACCTATTAAAGGTTTTAGCAATCATGGCGACCAGATCATCATCGTTAGTTTCATTACAGCCATCACTGTTTTCAGTGGTCAGTCCAGAGTTTAAGAAACTGTTCAACATCTCCTTCATCGAGTGTACCTGGACACTCTCAGCAGACATTAAAGCAGCACAAGGTCGCTCAATTGCATTAGCAACCTTGGAACTCTGGCATGGTTCATGGCATCTTGCTCAGCCACAAGTCTTGCAGCATTATTATCTCCAGTGAATCTGAAGGCTCCATAGAGCGATGCAAGAGTATGAGTGTGCAAGGTTTTACCTTGTCTCAAGACAAGAACCATGTTTTCCCATTTGGAAGGAAGAATATCACAAAACTTCCCAAGAAGAATATCCTTATCCTTCTCTACACCCAAACCTCTCAACTGATTGATGAGGCTAGAAAATCTGGTGTATGTACCAGTTAGACTTTCATTGGGCAAGGCAAAGAAGGATTCATACTTCTTGTTCAAAGCAACTTTTTTGGTGACAATTGTGTCATCACCTCCTTCAAATTGAATCACTAATTCATCCCACATAGACTTGGCACTGGGAAACAACACAAGTGTTGGAATTAGGTCTTCAGGGACAGCCCCAAGGATCATGTTTTTCAGTCTGGTGTCCAAGTCCACCAGTCTGCGATCCTCATCAGACCAATGGTCTTCAGGCTTTTCCCTTGAACCTCTTCTTCCAGTTGGATCAAGAAGAGGACTAACCCCAAGGGACATGGGTATATATGGTCCATCCTTAAGGATTTTCAACATATACCTTTCAATCCCACCAAAATGCAAAAGCATTCTAGCCTTCCATGTACCGAATGTCTCACTGTTTCCATCAAATTTTGGAACAGGAGTGTTAGAGTAATGTACATGGACATGGTTTGGGGGAGTAGGAGGAGGAGGGTTGGTGTTAACATTTTGAAAAGGTTGTGCATTAGTGTTCGATGGGTTTTCACCTGAACCAGAACCATCTCCACCTTCAGTAGTGTTCATCTTAGCAGATCTAGGCAAGTTTATTAGCCTTCTCAGAGCAAAATGGAGTTGTGGAAAGAAAGAATCGCACACTGATAGAAGCAGCCAGAAGTATGTTATCTGAATCTGGTCTTCCCACCAGTTTTTGGGCTGAGGCAGTTGCAACTGCTTGTCACACCCAAAACCGGTCAGTCTACATCAAGAGACATAAGAAGACTGCCTATGAAGTACTCAGGAATCGTAAACCAAATATTGGATACTTTCATGTATTTGGTTGTCCAGTTTATATCTTAAACGATTCCAGTCAGCTTGGAAAGTTTGATGCAAAAGCTGATGAAGGGGTATTTTTAGGTTATTCAGATATTCAAAAGGCCTTTAGAGTTTATAATTATAGACTCCAAAAGGTTCATGAGACAATTCATGTCACATTCGACGAATCAACTGAAACAATCAACAAGAGACCAAGCCTGGATATTACTCCAGTCGTTCCAATCAATTTTGGTGAAACTGACCAAGTTCATCCATCAGTTGTTTCACCAAAAGATGTTTCCAGTTACAACAAATTGGAACCAGTTAAGAAAAAGAACACCACCAGTGACACATCATTCTATCCCTCCATCAATTTCAACTTACCACAAGAATTGGTGATTGGATCTGATGTACGTGCCACTCCAATATCAGCACCAGTTAAATAAAAAAAAAAAAAAAAAAAAAAAAAAAAAAAAAAAAAAAAAAAAAAAAAAAAAAAAAAAAAAAAAAACCAAAAAAAAAAAAAAAAAATCAAAAAAAAAAAACCAAAAAAAAAAAAAAAAAAAAAAAAAAAAAAAAAAAAAAAAAAAAAAAAAAAAAAAAAAAAAAAAAAAAAAAAAAAAAAAAAAAAAAAAAAAAAAAAAATAAAAAAAAAAAAAAAAAAAAAAAAAAAAAAAAAAAAAACCAAAAAAAAAAAAAAAAAAAAAAAAAAAAAAAAAATAAAAAAAAAAAAAAAAAAAAAAAAAAAAAAAAAAAAAAAAAAAAAAAAAAAAAAAAAAAAAAAAAAAAAAAAAAAAAAAAAAAAAAAGTTCAAACTCCAACTTCTCCAGTTCTTCAAGAAATGCCTTTGAATGAAGAATTTCATGATGCAAATCGTGACCTCATTGACTCTAATGAGGATGTAGAAGTAGTTTGGACCGATCCTCCTCCAGAAGCTACTGCAACTGAAGAAGATCGCCAGGTGACTTGCACTGATATTGTTTTACACCAGCCTAGTCATTACACTTTATGGACTCGAGCACATCCAATTGAACAGATTGTGGGAGATCCAAATAGTGGGGTCAGACTAGAAGAGCCACCAGTGAGCAATGCTTAAACGTCACCTTCTTATCACTAATTGAACCAAAGAAGATTGACGAGGCTATGGCAGACCCAAGCTAGGTGGAAGCTATGCAAGAAGAGCTTGTCCAGTTTGAAAGGAACAATGTTTGGGAGCTTGTTCCTTGTCCACCAGGGTTAAAGAAAGAACCTATTGGTACAAGATGGGTCTACCGAAACAAGATGGATGAAGATGGCTATGTTGTAAGAAATAAGGCCAGATTAGTTACCCAGGGTTATTGTCAAGCAGAGGGCATTGACTTTGATGAAACTTTTGCTCCAGTTGCAAGACTTGAAGCCATCAGAATATTTCTGGCTTATGCAGCCCATCTTCAGTTCAAGGTTTTCCAGATGGATGTCAAAAGTGCGTTCCTAAATGGAACATTGGAAGAAGAAGTTTATGTTAAGCAGACTCCAGGTTTCATCGATGAGAAGCATCCTCATTGGGTTTATAGATTGAACAAAGCATTGTATGGTCTAAGACAAGCCCCAAGAGCCTGGTATGATACTTTAACTAAACATCTTCTTAAAAATGGCTTTCAAAGAGGTGCAATAGATAATACCTTATTTATCTTGAAAGAAAAAGGTAATATCTTATTGGTACAAATTTATGTTGATGACATTATATTTGGTTCAACTGATGATGCAATGTGTAAAAAGTTTTCTAAAATCATGTCATCTGAGTATGAGATGAGTTTAATGGGTGAATTAACATTTTTCTTAGGTCTTCAGATTAAGCAAACTGAAAATGGAATTTTCATAAACCAAGGAAAATATGTCAGAGATTTGTTAAGAAAATACAAATATGATTCAATCCCATCGAAAAACACACCTATTGCAGCACCATTAAATTTGGACTCTGACCCAACTTGGCAAACCAGTGAACATAACTGACTATCGTGGTATGGTTGGTTCATTGATGTATTTAACTGCCAGTCGACCAGATATAATGTTTGCAACATGTTTATGTGCCAGGTTTCAGGCTAACCCTAAAGAATCACATTTGCACGCTGTAAAGCGTATCTTTAGATACCTGAAAGAGTGTCCTAATCTTGGTCTTTGGTACCCCAAAGGCTCAGGATTAGATCTAATGGGTTATTCAGATTCAGATCATATAGGTTGTAAGATAGATAGAAAATCAACAACTGGTGGTTGTCATTTCCTTGGAGGAAAAATGGTAAGTTGGACCAGCAAGAAGCAGACTTCAGTCTCTATGTCCACTGCTGAGGCAGAGTACATTTCTGCGGCCAGTTGCTGTGCCCACATTCTCTGGATCAAGAACCAGTTACTAGATTATCGTCAAAAGTATACAAGGACCCCAATCTTTTGTGACAACACCAGTGCAATTGCTATATCTCACAACCTAGTGATGCACTCCAAAACAAAGCATATTGACATCAGGTATCATTTCATTCGTGATCATGTTATGAAAGAAGACATTGAATTACATTTCATCCCTTGACTAATCCTCCAGTGACCAGATTCAGTCTTGTCTTAATTTTTATAACGTTAGAGATACTTGGTCAATATTTGTGACACGTGATGGCACTCGAGTGCTTTAAACCACTTGATATTGTCATCCGACGTGTTTAAAGTCATTTTGGTATTTGACAACTGTTTTTATTGGGAAAATTAAAATTAGTGGGCGCGTGAGTAAGTTAAGCCGTCGTAGCATTTAATGCTGACACAATTAATTATGTTTTTATTTCAAAATTCAAACTTATTTTGTTTAAATATCTACAAAATTGATTTTGTTAAATAAAATATAATTTTTGGTATTTCATTGGGATCTTGAATTCCTTATAAATACCCTTATTTACTCTGATCACATTTACTTCCCTTTACATTCTTTCATTTACTTCCCAATCATCTAAAATTGCTTCATTTCTCTCTCTGCTTCATAAATCAAGAACCCTAATTCCTAAATTTCAATTTCAATTTCAATTTCAAATGGCACCTAAATCATCCCGTTCAAGAGATGTAAATCTCTTAACTGTCCCATATGCTCCTTCACCAGATGTCAAACAGGCACCTGGTGCTCCTGGTAACACTTCGCTCATCAAATTAAATCCAAATAATCCGATGGCGAGTTTACAAGGAACCCAAGGGTCCAATACCCTTATTGGAAGAATCCAAAGATTTTTGAAGGATTCTCCAATTGGACCCTCATTCTCTCTAAACCCACGCAAGATGTTTCACGACTACTTGTGTGAGTTTTGGTACACTGCTACTATTTCTTCCGATTGTTCTTCCATCACTTTCACATTAAAAGGTGGAACAGTCCAGTGTACCTTATCAGCAGATGTGTTGAGGGATGCCTTACACCTCAACTACTGGAGAGAGGGTGAATCTCCAGTTGTCATCACCCCTAACATTAATTTTCGCCAAGTCCTCCTTGAAATGGGACATAAGGGGTGCTTAGAGAAAGGGGTTTTGAAGACAAAGGGTGCGATGACCATGAAGGGTCTTACACCTTCATGGAGGTATTTTTTCATCCACCTTATGGAAAGTATGGGTGGGAGTTCTGGTGGACTTGACCAGATTAACTCCGCACAAGCAGAGATGGCATACTGCTTGTGGAATGTATTGAGAGTGGATTTTGCTGATATCCTGTTTAGAAGCCTGGTTCAAAAACTGAAGGGCACCAGGGGACTATGCATCCCCTTCTCAAGGTTTCTCTCTCTTTGTTTTCTACAAATTCTGGGCAGTGAAGCTTATTCAAGCACAGATTCACCTTACACTGTCCCAGATTTGTTGAGGAATCTAGACTATTTAGTATCTGAAGCTGGAGAGGTCGAGATTCCAGATCGAATGTGGCTGGCATTCGCCAAAACCGATGCACCTATCCCAGGTGAGTCGGAAAGACAACTGGGCGGGCCTCAAAATAATGAGGGACCCTCCAGTTCGTCTGATGTTATGGTTGTGGATAGAGCAACTATAACTGAGGCAACTCCACTGACCTCTATCCCTGGTGAAGATACCTCGGTATCTGATCCTCCAACAGATGCACCCAACCAGGAAACTGGGGAAGGTCATCTGGAGACTGACCCATCTGGTCAGCCCTCAGTTACATTCATGGATCTGGACATGAATGTTAATGACGAGGAAATCCTTATAGAATCTTCGGATTCTGAAGGTACTGCATCAGACTTGGAGATTTTTTATTCTGCTGTACAAGATCAAAACCCTTCATCTCCAGTCTCGCTTCCAGATGCTTCAATTTCAGTTTCACCATCCCAAGAAAATGAGCCTACAAATATTCCTTTTCCCACTTATAACTATATGTCTGGAAACAGACGTATGGCACCATCACCATCTGGGCAATTCTCACTCCTTCGAGAAATGCCACCACCACCGCCGCCGTTGGATACACCTGAGCATTCTCAGCATGTCCAACAAATTGAATTTCCAGTCCTTTCTTCTACCACCACTCCTACTATTTCTTCAACTGCTGGGATGTCAACTGGGGAGACTTCTCTAAATTTGCCTCCTCCAGTTGCTCCAGTAGAAACTGCTGCTGGTCCAGTGACACCTTCTCCTCCGTCACTGGACAGTCAAGTTGTCTCTGTTCAAGCCGATATCCAAAACCTTCTCACCAGGGTGGAGGATATTCAAAAGACACTTGACAAAAACACCAAGTCTTTCTCCAGATACCACAAGGATCACTTGACCAATATTAAAGTGGTTGATCTGGGGATTAACAAGTTTTCATCAAATGAAGACTTGGTGTTGAAGAAGCTGAATGAGCTGGTCACTGGTTGCAACAATCTGGCAACATCTTTAAAAGAAGCCTTTGACCTCACTCAGTCCAAGGTCACAACCTCAATCTCCAACTTGCTGGGCAACACTATTAGAACATCTGAAGTGGATTTAAGGGAGATTGAAAAACAGGTAAAAGAATTGGTTGACAAACTGGGTTGAATGTGACTGAACTTGGGCAGCAGTTAATGACTTCAGTTGGTCAGAAAATAGATGATACGCTGGGTGCTAGAGAACAACAATTAATAGAAAAGGTGATATCTGAGATCACCAAGCTAGCCACTCCTCAGGTTGATCTGGCCCCACTCACTACTGAGATCAACCAGTTGAGGGGCAGCATTGATAACTTGAACACCCAGGTATCACTTCATGCTCAGTCTCTGGATAAACTGACAACTGAAGTAGAAAGTTTGAAGAAAAAGGATGAAGAAGTCAAGGATAAGGTGGTTTCTGGTCTGGATGAAGATTCCAAGATTTTGAATGAACTAAAAACTGGTCAGGAACAAGTTGCAGCAAATATTCTGACCCAGTCAAAAGAAACCAACCACCTATGGAGATCTTTCAGGATGATGTGCACCATATTCAAAGAATGCAAGAACATGCAATCGTGGCAACCTCTTGACCGGTTGCCAGCTCACCATTCTGAATGGGAAGTTATTAGGGCAGGTCTAGATGCTGCCAAGGGGGAAAGAAGTGCAGTTCTTGCACTAAATTCAAACTGAAAGTAATCCATCTGGAACTCAAACAGGTAGGGAAATGATTGTGGCTGCCAGTACTAAAGCTGGTGAGCAAAGAATGGATGAAACTGGTGATGTAAGTGATAGGGGGAATGTTGTTGACAAGGGCAAAGGTTTAGCATGTGATGTATCTGCCCAGCCGGCCACTGATGTACCTATGTTGGAAACTGGCAATGCTGATGTACTTCCTCCAGTTTCCGAAAGTGTTAGCAAACAACTGGCTAGACTTGGTAATCAAATAAAAGAAAGAAAGAAAATGAAACAAGCCAACCAAGTTGAAGCCAGGGAGCATCTTGCACAGATTAAATTGCTTGATATTAGTGATGCTCACTTATTGGGAATCACTAAGGAGGAGTATGCCAGAGTAAAGAATGATCCCAGGATAGTTGACATGTTGAAAGAAATGCTTGATGTTGAATTGGACAGGCACTATCCTGAGGAAGAAGCTGAATTTGATGCCAGAAGTTTGAATATATCAGTGGATAAGGCAAAGGAGAATAGGGCCAGTGGGATTTTGAAAAGGATCGAAAATGTAAAGAAGGTTGTGAAAAAGGTTTTGAATCCACCTAAGGAGGAACCCTCAACCAAGAAGACCACTGACCAGAGATGCTGACCTTAGTACATTCATAGAACCAACTGGCGAGGTATCGAACAATGACATCAAGTCTGCTGTACTGGCTGCTGGAGCTGGGAGTATTAAAACATCAAATGAATCTGAAGCAAGAAGTTATTACTCCCAGATCATGGCAACCAGAAGACATAGTGGGACTATCAATCGTGTTAATGTAACAATTAAGCCAGGCACCAAGTTCTTTCACGTTGAGGTCAGTTATACCAGAGGGCCACTGGTTAAAACTGACAATCCTGGTGCAATGCAATATGGGTTCTCGGAATGGGTTGAGATGGTAAAATTTTTGGAGGCCAAGGCACAAAGGAATAGGTTTGAGAAAGCATGGGTCAACTTCTTGAAGGGCAAGATTCAACACAAAGAGAATCTGGAGCTGAAGCTGAACATTGATCCTGAAGACTCACAACCTATATCTTTAGTGACCAAGAGAAGACGAACTGGCGAAGGGCCATCTAATTAAGTTCTTTTTTCAGTTTATCTACTTGTAATTTTATTTACATTCTGTAACTTGTGTAAATTTCATTTCCTTGTATAAATGAAGTTACCAGTTTGTAACCACAAGGTAGATAATAGATTAGATCTAACAAACTTAAAAAGAAAAACCCAAGACATTTATTGATCTATAAAAATGCCTTGGAAAACTTAGATAGATTTAATCGAACAAGTCTCTCCAGTTCACACTTGTACAGATACAAGAACTGAAAAAGACTTGCTAATATTTCACGACAAATAGGGGGAATTTGTTAGGACCAGTTTCAGTGAAACTGGCCAGTCTCCAGTTGCACCTGGAGACCAAGAAGATTTGTCCAGAAATATATTGAAGTCCAGTTGCATTGTACAGTTAACACAACTGAAGACTTCCTCCAGTTGAGAACTGACCAGTTGAATAATCCTTCCAGTTGGAGTCAAAGACAACAAGTGGAAGATAGAGAATGATAATGGCAGCGAAGCCCAGTTGACATTCTAGTCAGTTACAAACTGGAGACCATCAGTGGAAAGCTCTTACAAAGCTTTACACTGATTACGAGGAATTGACTTTTATGCTTTATGTGCTTTTACCCGGATAATAAGATTTATCTTATTATTTAAGTATAAAAAGGTACATAAAGCTGGTTGAGTAAAGTTGCTTTATACTGCAACTTTACACTGCACTTTAAGGAATTAAATGTTATTCCTTAAATGTTCTCAACCATATTTGTACGGCCAAAGTTAACATCCCAATGTTAACTTTGCCTATAAATACAAGTCATTGCACAACCAAGAATAATACTTTTTTTAGAAGTCACACACTTTGCAAACCTGCAATATTTTTGGTGAACTTGTGCAATATTCTCTCAATCGTAAAAAGGAACATTTCACAACTTTAAGTGTTTCGATTGTTTAGAGAAATTCCAAGTGTAGATCAATTGTAGTTCATAGGTTGTTAGGATATTTACATACTTGTATTATCTTGGTTCCGCAACAACCTTGTAATTTATTTAAAGTTAATAAATAAATTACATTTGAAAATTACATATTGTCTCACCAATTTACTTTACAAGTATTTTGTATTATTGCATTGTTCTTTACTTATTGTTACTTAAATAAGTAATCTATCTAGAACTTGGTATATACTCCTGTAACTGGTCGTCTCCAGTTCAGTGCTTATATTGCAAAGTAACTCCACCATCGACATAGAGGTGTCTTCAGGTAGTACCATTTATTGAGTTGGGACTTACAGGGTGATTAGCCCTAATTCTTTCATTATTCAGATCACACACACACTTCTCTATCCCTAGAACCGCCCCCTCCCTTCCCTTGATCAATTCTTGCGTGATACGATCGTTTCTTGGTGATTTGAAGAAGATTTGATCCATAGTTTGCATCCTTCTTGTAATCTACATGTATTTGAGGTATTATTACATTGATTTCATGTCCTTTCAATCCCTTGATTCGTTTCATAACTGATTTAGGTCTTTAGAGGGTTGATTGGAGTCAAAATCATGAGTTTTAATCGATTCGGTAACCTAAAATGTTTGTTATTGTGATGCAAATCAAGTAGGGGTTAATCAAGGATTTCATTGCATCATTATGGTCTTAAAATGATGAATTTTGAGGTACAAAAGTCGTTCATAAGGTTTGGGGTCATTTGGGGTGTGTTTGGTTAAGTTTTGGAGGTTAAACAATGAGTTTTGTGCAGAATCGGGGCCAGTTGCGGCGCAACAAGAATGCAGTGACTTAAGTTGCGACACAATTTCCCCATTGCGACGCAATAGCGACAGAATTTTCAAAAGGCCATAACTTTTGAACCGTAACTCCGTTTTTGACAAATAAGCTATCCACGGAATCGTGAGAGAGTCTACTTTCTAATGGTAATGCTTTTAAAAGATGATGATGATGTCAAGTTTCCAGAAAGGTTAATTTAGTGAGTGAATGTCGAGTTCCGTCGAGTTATGTAAGCCCTTAAGTATTAAACGAACCTCGGATGCATCAAGCATTGTTGTGAGTCATATATATAGGTATTTAGACATGATTCATGACCATAAATAAGTGGGTTTTTGGTTAGCTCATTTATTGGTCGTTTAATGATTATAGGTAGTCGGAATACTTGCAAAGCTCGGTAACTTGCGTTATCATTTGTTGTACGCTTCTACGAGGTAAGATACACTACTTTAACACGCTGAGGGTTCAACAAAAGCATGGTTTTCATATAATAACTTCCCAATTAATATCTTGTTTACTTATGGTTAATCGGGATTACACGGGAGGTGATATGGGCTATGTATATGCATATTGAAGCCTGAAATGCTACCCCAAAGATATGTGACGTTATGATATGCTATGAAATGCTATGTAGTGTCTTGAGATGAATTGAAATGTGATATATGTTGATGATTAATGAAATATGCATGATTATATGGCTTGTTCATCTAGTTCACTAGACTTATTAAGTTGCCATGACACGTGCACGTTTAAGGGCCCAAACGTAAAAGATGAATATGTGATGATGTTTAGGTAATGTGGACACCTAAACTATATGTGACGCAAACCGAGCTCGTAAATGATGTGAGAAGTGTTAAGCTTAACCCGTACTTGCCCTTGCCCGACGGGTGCGTATATGTGGTTGCTTGGGTGGCTCCTTGCAACATAATTACGTGGTTTGAGTATCTCCAGGTGGCGTGATTAACCACCAATGTCTTTGAACATACGGACTACTTCGGGATTGGCTTGCCATTCCTTAATGACATTGATGTACAGCCGTAAGGTTTGTCCATCTAGTCGGGTGTGACTTATGTCACAATTAATGATATGTATATGTTATATGATGTGTGTGACTTACGTCACAATTTCGAAGATGTTATATGATATGCGTGACTTATGTCACACTTGCAAAGATGATATGTGAAAAAGATATGAAAGATGACTAGGCACATTTAGGATGACCCATCCTATTATGATGATGTTTGATGTGATGATATGTTATGTGAGATGTAATGTATGATGTGATTTGTGCCTTAACGATTCAAATGACTTTTCTATAAAGTTATAAATGGACAAATGCTTTATAAACCACGTGTTATCTTACTTAGCTAATTCGTTAGCTAACACTTGTTTCTTGAAATGTGTTGCTCCCTCAGGTTTAGCAAGCTTGAGCTAGATGATGATTAAAGTGCGAGGCATGGGTAGATTGCATTTGAGGATGGCTATAGTTTACCCATAGTGGCTGCTCATTCTAGACATTTGTTTTATGTTAAGATGTTTATGTCTTGAATTGATATTGTGATCGGTTGTTTAATGTTGGGCAACCGATGGGTTTCCAATTGAACTTATTTTGATGATATTGCTAGTAACACCATTTAATAAATGAACCAAACGGATTTTGTTGGTTTGGACTTTTAAAGTTGTTTCCGCTATCTCTTAACGCCGTTAGGCGAAATTTTTTGGAAATCCATATTTTTAAACGACGGGTATTACAGATGTGCTTCAGAAAGTTTTACAGGATCAAACATGTTAACAAAGTCCATAATCTGGACCCTCAACCCGCCAATGTAACGAGAGACAAGCTGTTCTTCTGTCTCTTGAATATCATTTCTTGCAATTAATTGATAGAATTCAGTGGTGTAATCTTCAACAGATTTGGAACCCTGTTTCAGATTCTGCAACCGCTGGTACATTAAACGTTGATAATTATGAGGAATAAAGTTGGCCCTCATACACTTCTTCATCTTCTCCCAGGTTCTGACTTTTGACTTTCCAACTCTCACCCGTGTAAGTTTCAATTGTTGCCACCAAGCAGATGCCCTACCACGAAGCCTAGTAGCGATTAGTGAGACTTTCTTGTCTTCTGGAACCCCCTTGAATTCGAAAACTTCTTCAACAACAGCAAGCCAATCAATGAAATTTTCTGGGTTCAAAGTATCACCATCAAACTCAGGAATACTGGTTCTTATTCCAGACTCCCAACGGTTGTTATTACCCCGTTGATTTGGCTCTGGATCTTCATCAGAAGATGAACGGTCACCACCACCAGCAAACGGATTTTCATCCTCATCTTCATGATAATTACGATTATGACGCCCTCTTTGATTCATCAAGGCATTCATCTGATTAATCAAATCATCAACAAATCGATCCAACCGCTCCTCCAATCGTCCCTCCAATCTTTCTGTAATTCGCTCCTCCAAATCCTGTTCATGGACATCATTAACATTTCTTGTTCTCCTGGGAGGCATATCGACCAGGAATTTAGGCTCTGATACCAATTGATGTAACGGAAGATAAAGGATAAATAATCGAACCTGTTGATTCTAAGAATACCCAGAAACAAATCCTTCTAAAATTCGTTGATTCAAAAGAGAATACCGAAAATTAGGAATTTCACACTAAAACACACACATATGTGATTAGGGAAAAATGATTTTTTGATTATCTGAAAACTGATCATTTCCCCATGATGTGATACATATAAATAAGCAAGCAAATTTCGAACGGGCCTAAAAACATTAGTGGGCCGAAAGTTATAACAAAATAAAGGTCCATAAAAACCCGAAAAAAACATAAAAATGTCCAAAACTCATAGAAAAAGGCCGTTTCGGGGCTCGAAGGTCGACCCAAACCGCCATGGCAGTTTGCAGCTTGATTCGTCTCGTTTCTGCGGTCGTTTTGACTGGTCATACGCCCAAAACGGAGCCCTGTAGCAAAAGTTATGGCCATTTTAGTGAAGGCCTCTTTTTCATCATGTCTTGACCTTCTAAATACAAAAGGGCTTGGGTTCAATACTTGGGCCTACATCACAGACTTATGGTGTTGTTCATAGTAGCAGCTTTAATAATGAATACATACTCGTTATTGTAAGTATGTATTATATCCTTCTACCAAATTTTTCCTACTTGTTTGTTTATCATACATATCTCTCTTTTCTTTAAAAAAAAACCGAAAAAAAAGGAAATCACCTCAAAAATGAAAAATGAAAGGAAAACTTTTGAAACAAAATCCATTATATTCAATTCTTTCTACCCCCACCCCCACCCCTTTTTTTTATCTCTTCTTTCGTTAAATAAACTCAATAAGACATTTTTCTTATCTTTTCTTTTCTTCCAAATACCCCGTATAAAACTCTAAGACCGTGGACTAATCTTAATATATACTATAAGACAGTTGAACTAATAACTTATTAACCAATCAAATCGCTCAATTTCATCAAATTGACTATCGCTTATGTCATCATTTAGATTAACTATAAATTAAAAATCCTAATAATCATTATCCAAATATATTATTATATTAGTATTTATATTAATTTGTATAAAAAGTCTCATTAATTTACACTTTTTTGTTTTCCATCAATAATTTACACTTTTTAGCCCTGAATACTTAATTTATATTTATTTTTAGCCATCAACTTGAAAGATTTTTTTAAAATTTACAATCATTTAATTAATTAAAAAAAATTCAACATATGAAATATTGTTTACAAAAAATTATTTCAAAACCTAATGACTTATTAACCAATCAAATCACTCAATTTCATCAAATTGACTCCCGCTTATGTCATCATTTAGTTTAATTATAAATTAAAAATCCTAATAATTATTATCCAAATACAATATTGATAATGTCGTCCAATTTAATAATATATTAGATTAGATTTTTATAAATTATTAATATTAATATTTAATTTAATATTTAATATAAACACAATATGAACTCTAGATACCTATCCCAAACACAATAATAGATGACGATATACAACATCTGTATCCTAAACACAATTTATTTATCATAAGACAGATGATTGAAAATAAACATATTTGTGTTATGGGCCCGTATCATGATCAAAGACATATACTTAAATGTCAAGTACATGATCACAAGTATGTTTATATTTTAATTCTTAATTATCTTTCATAATAATATCACATTATGAGTACAATTGTTTCAAAAAATTCTATAATAGAGAAATTATTGTAGCACGTGCCTTGTGGAATGACTACGACAAACAATTCCATCAATATGTCTCAGCTAATAATGATAGTGACGAACCTGTGATTATTGTACTACAACTTGCAAAGTATAACACTTGGAACCGTATATCTTCAAAATTATAAGCTTTTATGACTTAAATGTATGAAGATCTAATATTGATAATATCGTAAACCCCGTGTCCAGTGTTGGACACGGTCTAAAATCTAGTATAAGTAGTAAAGTATAACACAATTGAAAAATGGTGGTCTTACAAATAAAATGTCATGCATGCATTTGAAAAATGGCGAACATGCATAACACAATTTTGCACAAATAACTGACAGTCCACAATTTGCACACTTATATGAGATTAATTAAGACAAGAAAGTAATTGCAGAAAGTAAAGAACAAGAACAAGAATAAAGTTCAAGTACAAGAAACTATGCAAGTCTAATCATATGTATCATTGATTAAACAGTGAATACATGGTCGATATTACAACTTGTCTTACAAGAATGTAGAGTCCCTCACTTGATGGTTTAACCCAAAGTGTAAAATACAACAAGTCTAATAAGCACTAGATTGGACTAGTATTACTTGAATATAAATGCAAGTATATAAACAAAGTAATACACGACTTAAAGTAAAGGTGGAACACAATGTAATTTTTTAAGTGTATTTTATTTATGATGTTAAATAAAATACAAGGTTGTGCGGAATCAAGATAATACAAATATGTAAGTATCCTAATAACCTATGAATTATAAATGATCTATATTTGCCAAATAAACTCTTTAGATCGAGATACTTAAAGTTGTGAAGTATCCCTGTTACGATCGAGAGTATTTAGACAAATTCACCTTTAATTGCTAAAAGTAATTTTAACAAGGAAATGACTTTGTATTTATAGGCAAACAAATTCACCAGTGAATTTGTGCCATACAAATATGGTTGCATGCATTTAATGAATCGACAAGGTCATTAAATGCATTGGTTAAAGTACAAGGATAAAGTCACATCAATATGACTTTATTCTTTTAACCAACCACCTTTACACACGTATGTACTTTAGTAAAGAACAAGTGGAATGTTCTTTGAAAAGTGTGTAAAGGCAAAAAGTCAATTCCTCGTAATCAGTGTTCAGACTTGTAAGGTCTAGAACACTGACAAACCTCCAGTGTTCAGATCTGGTAAGACTTCCAGTGGACTCCTCCATTTGTCAGTCTTCTTTATTCTAACTTCAGTCTTTGACTTCAGTGAGAATGTCTTCAGTAGAATAGATCTGGACTGGGGTGAAGTCCAGTGAGCTGAAATCTGGAAGACTCCAGATTTCCTATACAAGTATTTTGCTCACTGGTCTTCCATTATTTCTGGACAAATCTTCAGTAGGTCTCTAGTCGTCAAGTCTGGAGTAGGTCCAGTAAATATTATTTCTGGACAAGTCTTCAGAGACTTTCCAGTCGTCAAGTCTGGAGCGAGTCCAGTAAATCTGGACCTAACAAATTCCCCCTATTTGTTTAGAAATAATGCAAGGTTTTTCAAGCTTCTATCTATACAAATTTATATGCTTGAAAAACACTTGTTTTGACTTAGTCTAAAAATTTAAGTTACTGGAAACACTTTATAGATCATCAGTGTTCCAGTTTCATCTTTTAATTCTAACTTAGACTAAATCTGATCATTTACTTTGTGAATCAAAAATTGCAACAATATTTACAGTCATCAACAGAAAATAAGTTACAATTTTGGGAAATTAAATACAATTACAAGTAAATGATACAAGAGTCAGGCCCTTCTCTTCGACGTCTGTCCTGGAGCATCTTCAGTGGCCTTTCTCTTGGGTGAAGGTGAGGATGGTACAGATTCTGGTGGTTTCATACCTATTGCAACTTCCATCTATTGCTTTCTCTTCCATACCTTTTCAATCCTCTTCAAAAATGCTTTAACATTCAGTAGACAAATCAGTCTTCCCCCTGAATGTTAAGGCAATCTCCTTCAGTTCAGTCCATCCAAAAGCTTGGACTGAAGCACTCTTTCTTTCATCAGTAAAGTTACCCTCTCTGGTCAACTTTATTTCAAACCTGCTCATGCCTTCATGATTTTCAGCTAATTTAATCTCTGTACCTATGATCCTTCTGGCATCAGCCCTGAATTTCAACATATCTTCATACTTGGCTTTTTGCTTTGCAATATGGATCATGTATTCAGTTTCCCTGGATACTTTCTGTTGTTCGATAGCAGACTGGAGTTCTTCATGATTGATTCTTTGTGAAGTATCCAAAGGAATGAAAGTGCTCAGATCTGCATCTCTGATTTCTTTTAGCTGTTTGGCAGTGAGTTTAGGCAAGCCTTTTATCTTCTTTCTGTACTCTATCTCCAGAGCACCAGCATTCTTTCTGATCTTTTTCTGGAGGTTCACCAGTTCCTCCGTCCTTTGTCTAATCAGCTCAACTACACTGACTCCATACGTTACTGCATCATAAGTTTGTTCTTCTTCAGAGTACCTGGAGCGAATGTATACGTCATCCAATGCATCCAGACATTGATGAACTCTGGGGTCTTCCTTCATCTTTTTGTATACATCAATATGAATGCCCAACCTGCCAGCATTATAAGAATCCAGAGTCCCCATGTTTGCCATCTCCCTTTTGTGGGCCAGTAGTTCATCCTTTTGATTTTTCTTAAAAATTTCTATCATAATGCATTCTTGCTCTAGTCTCTTCGAAGTATCATCATCAGCAGTAGGGAGTTCTGATGTACCTTCAGTCGTTTCAATTTCACCTCCAGATATCACATGCTTCTTCCTTTTTACTGATTTCAGAGTGGATATGATATCTGGGAATTGTTCAAATTGGGGCTCACTGGCATCAGTACCAGTAGCCTCTTCAACCTGCACAATGGCTTCAGTGCCAAGTGCCTTCTGAGCTTCTTGTGCACTGGCATCAGTACCAGTCACTTTCTCAATAACAGCAGCCAAATCCTTCTTCTTTTCAACAACCTCTTTTTCCTTTTCAAGAACCTGCACATTCTTTTCAGACCTTTCCCCCTTGGAATGATCACCAGTTCTTGACTTGAGATCATTCCACAACTGTTCAAGCATGTACATGTCTGTAGCACCAAAAGTTCTTCCAGCCACTGGAGATGTGATATTCATCAGTGCTCCTCAAAGCAGTCACTTCCTTCTTAATAATCTGAACTTCTTAAGGCAAGTGTTTTGGCATTTCATTTTCAATCATCATTACCACCTGTGGCAACAACCCATCTTGAATGGTTCTAAGAACAGACCCAGAAATTTCTTCAGTAATATCTTTCAGCATCTCACCTCTAAATTTTCGTACAACTTCATCACTGAGGGTGCTGACAACAGAATTCTGGTCAAGGGTTGGCCTGTTTTCCAAATTATTAATCCTGGTGGTTAATTTCTGAACCTCATCTGTCAGACCTGCCAGTGGTTGAACAACTTCAACTTTCACTGCAGTCTGAACAGATTTCACCAGCCTTGCCTCTAATCCCTGGAACTGCCACTTTGATATTTTTAGAATTTTATTTGTGGCCAGTACCAGTTCATTCATCTTCTCAAACACCAGCTTCTCATTCCCAGCAAAAACATTCATTTCTGATGCAAGATTATTTGACAATAAGGACTTGAAATCAGAAACAACCTGGGATGAAGACTGGAGTGATCTCTCCAGATCCGCCACCTTACTTAAAAGGCCTTGGACCTCGGCTGAAGAAGAGGTAGAGAGACCACTGGGAGGTGCCAGTTCAGAAGCCAATCTGGTCACCAAAGGTACTTGTGCCTGGACCCCTTCAGTGGAAGTTTCAGATGTTACAGCAGTGGAGTCCAGCACACGGTGTTCAGGAAAATTAATTGGAGTTTCAAGTGGTGGGGGTTGATTTTGTGAAATTTGAAGAGTAGGAGGATTGAAATAAGGAGTGGTTTGTGGAATTGAAAGTGGTGGTGGTGGCATTTCTGTAGAGATAAGTGGTTGGGTGACTGAAGCAATAACAGAAGTAACCACATTTTCTACTTCATCACCCAGGAAATTCATATTCACATCAAACATGTTACCTTCAGACATTGGGGAATCTACCTCATCCCAATCTGGAGCCGTCCCAACTGTCTGATCACCAACTTCTACATTTAAATCCAACCGACCATCTTGCTCACCAGTCACCTGCTCATCAATTTGGACAACATTTTCTATTTGTTCAACAATCAGAGACCCATCTTCATTCATGATGTCACCTGGATGGCTCGATTCGGCTCTATCTGGATTGACCTGAACTCCAGCCTTCCTAAGACGTTTGGAAGTTCTTGGTCGAGTAACATTTGCAGTCTGTTGAACCTCAGGAGCCACCTGGGTCACTGGTTGTACAATTTCAGCACTGAGGACTCCAGAGGGTCCTTCACCAACTTGGTTTCCTCCTGGAGCCTCTTCCTGCTCATCTGATGATGATGCATCAAGTGCATCATTTCTAAAGTGATTCAGCATATTTACAGGAATTTCAACCTCACCAGCTCTTGATTTCAATGAACTCAACTCCCTCAGATATTCGCACACAGAAAAATGATTTGTGTCGAAATCATACTCAGCACCTAGAGCTCTTAAAAATACAAGTGATAGAAAACGAATATAAGGAATATGAGGTTTTCTACCTTTCACCCTTAGACGCTCTACCAGATCATCAAAGAAAATCTGAGCAAAATCTACTCTGTACCCAAACCATAGACAGTAGGCAATCTGGAGTTGCATTTGATTAATCTGGTCTAACCCTCCAGAACTGCCACCCAAACACTCAACAAGATGAGTGAAAAAGTATCTCCATGAGTCTGTAAGCTTGCTCATGTAGATGGTGCCTTTCCTTGATAACTGGCCATGCTCATCCAGTATATCAGTGTGCCCCATCAATCTACACACATCCCTGTAATTAAGACCAGTAGGGAGAGTAATTGCCATCTCATTTTCAGCCAGATAATTCAAGTGAAAAATATCTCTAAGAGAGTCGGCAGTGAGAGTAAAGGCCCTGGTGCCTTGTTGCAATGTGTAGTTGATGGATTGAGTATTTTCAACATGCACAGCAGTATACCAAAATTCACATAGATAATCATGATACATTTTACCGGGATTAAGAGTAAGAGCACCATAGAGTGGACAACTGAGGAAAAAAGCATTCAGTCGTCCGATGAGAGAGGTGGGAGCATGAGTGGTGCTAGTGAGTCTAGCCATCCAATTGTTCATGTTTATTCTGATCGCTTTTGCCTCCAAAGTAATATGAGGTGCCTTTACAACATTGGCAACCGGAGCATATTCAGCAGCGAGCAGATTTTTTGGTGAATTGGATTGTCTTGGTGCCATTGTATTTGATAGATTGATGATATGAAACAGAATTTAGGGTTTATGAAGATTTGATGAATTAAATATGAGAGAGATTTATGATTGGAAATTGAATGAAAAGGAAGTAAATGAAGGAATTTGAAGAATTTGGGAGTAAATATGTTCGAAGTAAATGCTAATGAAAATGAAAGTGGGTATTTATAGAAGAGAGAGTGTGGAACTCAAACGGTTAATTTTGAATTTATCAAATATAATTTTGATCGGGTTTTGAGATCCGCATTAAGTACATCACATCACACATAAATGTGTGACGGTTTACAGCCCACAAACATTACCCAACTTGCACTTTTTGTCTTCCCAAGGTAAAAATACCATCATTTCTTTGGAAAAAAAAAATTACATGCCACGTAGGATAATTAAGATAAATATCTTTTTAAAAAGTTTGCATACGTGGCACGCACAAAGACCAAGTATTTAAAATATTATGACTCAATTCAATGCATCTGGAGGTTGACTGGACACTCCAGTATCACTGGTGGATTAGGCCAGTGATGCATACACTGATGGTACACTGGAGGGACACTCCAGTAAAGTACCAGTGAAAACCATTTTGAAAGAGACTGGTAACCTCAAACATGCACATCAACTAATACAGACAAATGAGAGGGACACATTTACAAGGAGACAGAAGTCACCTCAAACATGCACTTCAACCTATCTAGATGAGAGGGACACATTTACAAGGTACCAGTAATATTTTCCAGAAAATTTTGTCCAGTGAGAAAATAAATTAATAAATTCCCCCTGAACTTAAAACATTTTTAAGGACAAAAATATATCTTTCAGTCTTCCCCCTGGAATGTTGATCCAGAAATCTATTAATGCAGAGATAGTACACAAAGGCGTTCAATACCAAGGTTCCAGATTTAAGGGTTTAACATTCCCAACTCACCAACAAGATATTCAAAAGTTTTAACATCCAGAGGTTTGGTAAAAATGTCAGCGAGTTGTTTGTCAGTGGGAATAAAATGGAGTTCAACATTATTTTTCATAATATGATCACGAATAAAATGATACCTGAGATCAATGTGTTTCGTCTTTGAGTGCATGACTGGATTGTTCGAGATAGCAATGGCACTGGTATTATCACAAAAGATTGGGGTCTTTGAATACTTAATACCATAATCAAGCAACTGGTTCTTCATCCAGAGTATCTGAGCACAACAACTGGCTTCAGACACGTATTCAGTTTCAGCAGTGGACAATGAAACTGAAGTTTGCTTCTTACTGGTCCAGCTGACCAGTTTGCCACCAAGGAAATGACATCCACCAGTAGTGGATTTCCTGTCTATCTTACAACCTGCATGATCTGAATCTGAATAACCCATTAGATCCATGCTTGAGCCTTTGGGATACCAAAGACCCAAACTGGGGACACCCTTAGGGTATTTCAGTATGCGCTTTATAGCAAGCATATGAGATTCTTTGGATTAGACTGATATCTGGCACATAAACATGTTGAAAACATAATATCTGGTCTACTGGCAGTTAAATACATCAGTGAACCAACCATGCCTCTATAGACAGTGGTGTTCACTGGTTTACCATCTGGATCTGAGTCCAGTGTTAGTGGTGCAGAAATTTGAGTGGGTTTAGATGGTGAAGAGTTCATATCATATTTCTTTAAAAGATCTCTAACATATTTTTCCTGATTAATAAAGATACCATCTTTGTTTTGTTTAATCTGGAGTCCAAGAAAATATGTTAATTCACCCATCAAACTCATTTCATATTCAGTCGACATTATTTTCGAAAATTTCTTGCACATGTTTTCATCAGTAGACCCAAAAATAATATCATCAACATAAATTTGTACCATCAGAAGATTACTTTTTTCATGAAGAATAAATAAGGTATTGTCAATTGCACCTCTTTTGAAACCGTTTTTCAATAAATGTTTAGTCAGAGTATCATACCAGGCACGTGGGGCTTGTCTGAGACCATAAAGTGCTTTGTCCAGACGATATACCCAATGTGGATGCTTTTCATCAACGAAACCTGGTGGTTGTATGACATAAACTTCTTCTTCAAGTTTTCCATTCAAAAATGCACTCTTTACATCCATCTGGTAGACCTTGAATTTATGATGAGCAGCGAATGCTAAAAATATTCTGATCGCTTCAAGTCTAGCCACTGGAGCAAATGATTCATCAAAATCGACATCTGACTGGCAGTACCCTTGTGCTACTAGTCTGGCCTTGTTCTGATTACGTGGCCATCTTCATCTACCTTGCTCCTGAAGACCCATCTTGTTCCAATTGGTTCTTTCTTGCCAACTGGGAAAGGGACCAGGTACCAAACCTTGTTCCTTTCAAACTAGTGAAGCTCTTCTTGCATAGCAGTCACCCAGCTTGGATCTTCTATAGCCTCGTCAATCTTCTTTGGTTCGTTCAGTGATAAGAAACTTACATATAAGCATTGATCACTGGAGGCTCTTCTGGTCAGAACTCCTCTACTGGAGTCACCTATGATCTCATCGATAGGATGAGCTTTTGTCCATCTGGAGTATTGACCAGGATTGTTACTGACAACAATATCAGTGCAAGAATTCAGTTGAGTCTCCTCTGGTGTTGCTTCAGGGGGAGGATCTTGCCAGACTACTTCAACATCTTCATCTGAATCATTCAAATCACGATTTGCATCATGAAATTCTTCATTTGAAGACCTTTCTTGAAGTATTGGTTCATTCTCAACTGGGACTGATACTGGGGGAGTAGTACGAACATCTGATCCAATAATAATTTCAGAGGGTAGCTTGAAAATAATTGAAAGATAGAATGGAGTACTACTGGAAGGTTTCTTAGTCTGAACAGGTTCCAGATCAGGATGACTGGAAACTTCTTCTGGTGAATCTTTATTGTAGTTGATAGGATCAGATTCACAGAAGACAATTGGAGTTACTGGGGGAGTATCAAGGGTTGGCTTTTTATTGATTGTAGCATTTGATTCATCAAATGTGACATGAATTGACTCATGGACCTTCTCTAGTCTCTTGTTATAGACTCTGAAGGCCTTATGAATGGCTGAATAACCTAAGAAATATCCTTCATCAGCTTTGGCATCAAATTTGCCAAACTGACTGGAGTCGTTCAGGATGTACACTGGACATCCAAAAACGTAAAAATAACCAATATTTGGTTTTCTATTTCTTAATACTTCATAGGCTGTCTTCTTGTGTCGCTTCACATACACTGATCGATTCTGGGTGTGGCAAGCAGTTGCAATTGCTTCAGCCCAGAAACTGGTAGGAAGACCAGATTCAGCAAGCATACTCCTAGCAGCTTCTATCAGCGTTCGATTCTTCCTTTCCACCACTCCATTCTGTTCTGGAGAGCGGGCTGATGAGAAATTCTGGGAGATGCCAATGTCAGTACAGAATGACTCCAGAGTTGCATTCTGGAATTCTGTTCCATTGTCACTTCTTAACTGACACACTTTTCGACGTATACTTGAGCTCAATTTGCTTGATAAGACTGATGATTTCAGCAGTAGCTTCACTTTTAGACCTGAGAAAGATCACCCAACAATATCTGGAGAATTTATCTACGATCACCAGGGTTTATCTTTTACCAGCACGAGTCTGAACATTCACTGGACCAAAGAGATCCATATGAAGCATATGAAGAGGTTCAGATATGCTAAAGTTCTGTCTGGTCTTGAAACTGGTACGTTTCTGCTTACCCATCTCACATCCTGGACATGGCCTTTCCTTTTTGAAGGAAACTGAAGGTATCCCATCTGCCAGTTGTTTTCTAGACAACTTATTAATATTTTTGAAATTTAAATGGGATAACCTTTTATGCCATAACCAGTTTGTGTCTTCATCAGCTTGAGTATAGAAACACTGCTCTGAAGGAGAGCTTTCCATATCCATCACGTACACATTCCCTCTTCTGGAGCAATCAATACTACCTTCCAGTCCTTGTTGAATACAATGCCCTGAGCAATATTGAATAGAACTTGATAGCCATCATCACACAGTTGACTAACACTGATCAGGTTATATTTCAAACCATTCACAAATGCAACTCATCTGAATTTGACTTATCCATTGTTCAGAACACCATATCCCTCAGTCTTTCCACAACCATCATTTCCAAAAGTAATGGAGGGTCCATCAGAAATATGAACTCCTCCAGCAGGGTCTTACATCCGGTCATCATCCTGCCAGCTGCACTGTCAAGATACCAGATATATTTCTTTCGATCGCCCTGCACATCCACCAGATATATCAGTTAGATTTGGGAACCCATCGACTGATGGGTTCACTGGACCCTCCCTTATAGGTCCCTAGAGGTATCTGGTTGAGTTCACTTTCTTCAACAGTAATCTTAGTTGAAAAGACCACTGGGGTTGATAGTTTTGAAACCTTTTTCTTTTTCTCAACTGGAGAAATATATTTATCTTTCTTGGAAAAAGGTTTGGTATTTTGTCTAGGGCCAGATGAAGTACCCTCAATAAAGTTTAATCTTGCATTAAAAATTTGAAATTGACGAGTCAGTAATTGAAACTGGCTCTCTAACCTTTTCAAAATACTTTCATCAGATGACACCTGAGCCTTTCAAGTTGACTGGACTCGAGGCTTAGGAAGGGAACTGGTCATCTTCTTTTGAACCTGGGGTTCGCTAGAAGCAGTCTGAGGCAAAGGTTTATTCCGATTGACCTTTTTAACTGGAGCAGTCATCTGGAATGCTCCAGTCTTAACCTCTGGGGATTGAACTGGGAAAACATTGGCCTTAGGAGTTACAGGCTCATCATAAATGGTATGGGCCTGAATCCCTCTGGTAAACGATCAATTACTGGTATTAATGATGCAACATGAGTATTTCCATCTAAATAAGCACGTTTTTGAGCGGGAAATTGATTTACTCCAGCATCATATGGCTTTCTGGTTTCAAGCCATGATTTAATAACCAGTTTTTCTTTCTCTAAAATGACTTCAAGATCTTGTTTTTCTTGAATCAGTTGTTTAGTTACCAGAACTTGGGCTTGAAATGCCAGTTCAATATCTTGAAGTTCCTTTAATTTTGATTTTAAAACAGTAATTTCAGAAAAATCTGTTTCTAGACCATTTACACAGTCAGATCTAACAGTTTCAACAAATATTAAATCAGAATTAAGAGCTTCAGCAATGTCCAATTTTAGTTCTTGGTCAGTTTCAGTATCATAATCACTAACCTTTTTGATACAATGTCCACCCATCGTCCAGATGTGACATCTTCCTTCACCAGATGCTCTTCGTCTGCCAGAGCCATGTAACAGCAATCTCTTTCTTCTTCTTCATCAACAGATGAATCATCAGAAGGAACCCATTTTCCATTTGTTGTGCCATGAGAGCAATTTGAGTCTTAAGCTTTTTATATTTAGATTTATAGCTATCATCAGGCTTTTTATTAGAAGTAAATGGACCAGGCTAGGATACAAACTGACTGGACTTGCAATCTTTCATGAAATGACCTTTTCTGCCACACTTAAAGCATGTCAGATTGGTCTTATCAGTAGAAGAACTGGATGCAAATTGTCTAGATGGCCTATTTGCTCTTGCTTTGAAACGGTTAAACGTTTTAGCAATCATTGCAACAAGGTCATCATTTTCAGATTCATCACAGTCTGGAGAGATAAGACTAGATTCTCCAGATTCCATGAATTCAGACACCATCTTCTTCATAGAAAATATATTCTCAGAAGATATTAGTGTTGTACCTTGTGGTTTAGTATGACTAATCACATTAGGACTACTGGAGGCATGGTTATAGGCATCTTGTTCTGCCACAACTCTCTGAGCTTGATTTTCTTCAGTGTATCTGAAAGCTCCATATAAAGTTGAAAGAGTGTGAGTGTGAGAGTTTTACCTTGTCGTAAGACCAGGATCATGTGACACCATTTGGTGGGTAAAATATCACAAAATTTCTCCAGAAGTATATCCTTGTCTTTCTCAACCCCAGTCCTCTCAACTGGTTAATGATACTCATAAATCTGGTGTAAGTACCAGTGAGAGACTCATTGGGCTGAGCAAAAAATGACTCATACCTCTTGTTTAAGGAGACCTTTCTGGTGACAATGGTGTCATCTCCTCCTTCATACTGGTTCACTAGTTCATCCCACATGGTTTTAGCACTGGGAAAAAGAACTAGTGTAGGAATTAGGGTTTCTGGAACAGCCCCGAGGATCATGTTTTTGAGAAGGGTATCTAGATTTACCAATCTCCTCTCCTCTTTAGACCAATGTTCCTCCCTCTTTTCCCGACCTCTTCTAGATCCAGTTGGATCAAGAAGAGCATTGAGAGGTGATGTGGGGACATAAGGTCCTTCATTTAAGATTTTCATCATATTTCTCTCAATTCTAGTGATATGCAATATCATCCTAGCCTTCCACGTACCAAATTCATCACTATTCCCACTGAATTTAGGAACAGGATTGTTTGAGTAGTGCACATGCACATGTGGAGAAGCAGGATTAGGAGGAGGAGGTGGTGGATTAGTGTTATTGACAGGTGGGTCATTATTTTGATCATTAATATTAGGATCAGGACCAAGACTAAAACCTCCTTGTGTATTTTCTGGGTTGGCCATCAAAGAAGCAGATCTAGGCAAGTTTGTTTAGCCTTCTGCTCTGATACCAAATGTAGAGTCCCTCACTTGATGGTTTAACCCAAAGTGTAAAATACAACAAGTCTAATAAGCACTAGATTGGACCAGTATTACTTGAATATAAATGCAAGTATATAAACAAAGTAATACACGACTTAAAGTAAAGGTGGAACACAATGTAATTTTTTAAGTGTATTTTATTTATGATGTTAAATAAAATACAAGGTTGTGCGGAATCAAGATAATACAAATATGTAAGTATCCTACCAACCTATGAATTACAAATGATCTATATTTGCCAAATAAACTCTTTAGATCGAGATACTTAAAGTTGTGAAGTATCCCTGTTACGATCGAGAGTATTTAGACAAATTCACCTTTAATTGCTAAAAGTAATTTTAACAAGGAAATGACTTTGTATTTATAGGCAAACAAATTCACCAGTGAATTTGTGCCGTACAAATATGGTTGCATGCATTTAATGAACCGACAAGGTCATTAAATGCATTGGTTAAAGTACAAGGATAAAGTCACATCAATATGACTTTATTCTTTTAACCAACCACCTTTACACACGTATGTACTTTAGTAAAGAACAAGTGGAATGTTCTTTGAAAAGTGTGTAAAGGCAAAAAGTCAATTCCTCATAATCAGTGTTCAGACTTGTAAGGTCTAGAACACTGACAAACCTCCAGTGTTCAGATCTGGTAAGACTTCCAGTGGACTCCTCCATTTGTCAGTCTTCTTTATTCTAACTTCAGTCTTTGACTTCAGTGAGAATGTCTTCAGTAGAATAGATCTGGACTGGGGTGAAGTCCAGTGAGCTGAAATCTGAAAGACTCCAGATTTCCTATACAAGTATTTTGCTCACTGGTCTTCCATTATTTCTGACAAATCTTCAGTAGGTCTCCAGTCGTCAAGTCTGGAGTGGGTCCAGTAAATATTATTTCTGGACAAGTCTTCAGAGACTTTCCAGTCGTCAAGTCTGGAGCGAGTCCAGTAAATCTGGACCTAACAAAGAAAAATACAAGAACAATATAATTGTTTAGTTTTAGATAAACTAGAAAACTAAAACAATTACAAGAGATAATAAGTGACACACACTTGTGGTGACAAACACAAAGTGTAAATGATGCGGCTGTGTTGCTTTATATAGGGGAGGAATTAGGGCAACACAGCCTTACAATGATAGTGATAGAATGGTGGTTGTTGACTTCTCATTGGCTCGAAGTACTTGGATCCAGGAGCCTTTGTCTTCTTTACCAAAACGGGTATGAGAGAGAATTACCCTTGTTTTGGTCCAACTGCATCTTTGCCATACTAAGTAAATTACAGTTGGATGAACCACCATGTGACTTCTTGTCTTCTTGTGATTTGAAAATTCCCGCCTTGACACACAAATTGGGAAGAAAACCACCCGCTGACGACACACGTTAGCGACCAAGTCTGGTCAGCGAATCCTTGACTCAACAATCTCCCCCTATTCGCTGAGAAGACTTGCTGAGTAGACTAGACTTTGATAAGAGTAAAGGAATGATGAAAAGATGTCTTATATATCATCTTTAAACATTACAAGCTGATACATATAGCATTTACATTGTAAGACATCTACAAATTGGCAGCTTCAATTTCCCAAGCTTCCTCTTGCTTAGCGATCCTGATTGCTGGGTCATCCCTTCTGTGAGGCTTTATCAATTCTTCATCCAACTTGCTGATAAACCATCTGTTGTTGGATGTTTCAGCACACCTTCTTCTTATGCTTAAGATGAACCTAGTGGACGCTTTTTCAATTTCAGCCAGGCGAAAGAACAGTTGATTGTTCTGAAAGTTTGTGAAGAAGATGCCAGCGGGATTCTCTATCACTCTCCCTTCCTCAAAGAGGCTTCTGGAGGAAGTCTGGTGTTCAGCAAGGCATCACCAGTGATAGGAGGAAGGTCAACAACTATGGTTCGATGCTCTACTTTCCTCTTTCTTTGAATCCTTCTTCCTGCTGAGGTGGAGATAGCTGCTGGAGTACCAAAAACTTGCCTCAGCATTGGCAGATCAGTTTTGAACTTGGTTTCGTACTCTCTGGCCTTCTCAAAATATTCCTTGAGCATATTTTGGAGTTGTTCATAGCTGACAGCCTTCTTGTCTTTCACCAGCATGTAAACTTCAAACCACTCAGAGGCACCAAGGTGGTTGGTTTGACCCCTTCAAGTTTAATTGGCTTGTCAGCACCTTCTCTTAAGATTTTTAAGTTGGTCTTAAGACCCATTTCAGCATGAAAGGCTTCAGCAGCAACGATCTTTTGAGGCCTCTTTCTGTCCTCCATATGCTTCAACCATTTAGCCTTTTCTTCTTCAAACTTGGCTCTTTTCTCGCTGAGTTGCTTCTCAACTTCTGTATGCTTATGCCTGTATAAAGCTTCAGCACCACCCATTTTCAGCAACATTCTTTGCTCACCATCCAACTGATCTTTTTCAAGGAGAGGTAGCTACTTGATATACTCAAGATTCTTTCTTTCATTTTCTTGATTTCCTTGATCCTATCCAGCTCCTTGATAGCTTCTTCTTGAGTTTTTCCATCAGCAGTCAGTGCCAAAATATCAATCATTTGGTGTTGATGACCTGCTGAAGATTGGATGGGTAGCTGAGCAGCTGAGAGAGAAGATGAAGTAGCGATCACTTGTTCTGCTGGAAGAGCGGTGGGAGGTTTCTTGAAGAATCCAGAATCAGTGAGCTGTTTTCGACGAGTATCAGAGAGAGGAGTAATTTCAGCATTGGCCAGATATCGTTTATGAAAAATTGGAAGGACTTCCTTGGATCTGTCAGTGGCCATCTCATCAGCAAATCTGGCCTCCCATGCTGCTTTGAGTTCTTTGGGGTCAAACTGCTCCCCTATATCATCAAAGACTTCAATGTGCCCCTCACCAACAGCAGCAGGGGGTACATTAGTATTAACTATCTGTTGCTCCCCCTCAACACCAGCTGGGGGAACTTCAACACTTACAATTTCTTTTCCAGTAGACTCCCCCTCAACACCAGCAGGGGGAACTTTACTTTCCTTTTCATCACTAACTGCCACAATCGCCATTTCATCAGCTTCGGTGGTGTCAGTGGCAGCATCATCAGTTCCCAAAACTTCTTCAGCAGATTCCTCATAGATTCGGCTAACAGCTTTGTTAACTGCTTCACTAACCATTTCTACAACAGCAGCATCAACTTTCTCCCCCTTGGAAGTTGCATTGTTAATAACAACTTCCACAGTTGCTGGCTGTTGTGATTGTTGATGTACTAGCTGTGTCAGCAGGTTCTTGATTTCATCAACCTCCTTCTCTATCTTAACTTGCCTCAGGCGATCCTCCTCAGTGAAAGAAGCTTGAGGAACAGGAAGATCAGCCACTTGTTTTTCTAAGGCATGAATTGCCTTAGTGTTATTTTCGACTTGAGTAGTCAGAGGGGAGATGAGATCACTCAGCTTCTTTACATTTGCAGCAGCAGATTTGCTGGTAGAGGCTGCTTTCTTTGCTGAGTAGCTGGTAGAATTAGCACATTTGATCAGTGACAAGGCACCAGATTTAATGATCTGCTGATCACGCTTGATAACATTTGTTGTGGCATTTATCTTGTCTTGAGCATCAGCTATGGAGGTTGTGTTATCTTTCAGCGTGTCTATAGCATTGCTATTCTCATTTTGCTTGTTGTACCAGCTGGTCAATGTGGAAACTAGCCTGCCAGACTCCTTATCCTTTAATTCAATAGCAAGATTGGCAGCTTTGGTGAGATCATTTAATTGATGCTCTACCCTTTTTTTTTTTTTTTTTTTTTTTTTTTTTTTTTTTTTTTTTTTTTTTTTTTTTTTTTTTTTTTGTTTTTTTTTTTTTTTTTTTTTTTTTTTTTTTTTTTTTTTTTTTTTTTTTTTTTTTTTTTTTTTTTTTTTTTTTTTTTTTTTTTTTTTTTTTTTTTTTTTTTTTTTTTTTTTTTTTTTTTTTTTTTTTTTTTTTTTTTTTTTTTTTTTTTTTTTTTTTTTTTTTTTTTTTTTTTTTTTTTTTTTTTTTTTTTTTTTTTTTTTTTTTTTTTTTTTTTTTTTTTTTTTTTTTTTTTTTTTTTTTTTTTTTTTTTTTTTTTTTTTTTTTTTTTTTTTTTTTTTTTTTTTTTTTTTTTTTTTTTTTTTTTTTTTTTTTTTTTTTTTTTTTTTTTTTTTTTTTTTTTTTTTTTTTTTTTTTTTTTTTTTTTTTTTTTTTTTTTTTTTTTTTTTTTTTTTTTTTTTTTTTTTTTTTTTTTTTTTTTTTTTTTTTTTTTTTTTTTTTTTTTTTTTTTTTTTTTTTTTTTTTTTTTTTTTTTTTTTTTTTTTTTTTTTTTTTTTTTTTTTTTTTTTTTTTTTTTTTTTTTTTTTTTTTTTTTTTTTTTTTTTTTTTTTTTTTTTTTTTTTTTTTTTTTTTTTTTTTTTTTTTTTTTTTTTTTTTTTTTTTTTTTTTTTTTTTTTTTTTTTTTTTTTTTTTTTTTTTTTTTTTTTTTTTTTTTTTTTTTTTTTTTTTTTTTTTTTTTTTTTTTTTTTTTTTTTTTTTTTTTTTTTTTTTTTTTTTTTTTTTTTTTTTTTTTTTTTTTTTTTTTTTTTTTTTTTTTTTTTTTTTTTTTTTTTTTTTTTTTTTTTTTTTTTTTTTTTTTTTTTTTTTTTTTTTTTTTTTTTTTTTTTTTTTTTTTTTTTTTTTTTTTTTTTTTTTTTTTTTTTTTTTTTTTTTTTTTTTTTTTTTTTTTTTTTTTTTTTTTTTTTTTTTTTTTTTTTTTTTTTTTTTTTTTTTTTTTTTTTTTTTTTTTTTTTTTTTTTTTTTTTTTTTTTTTTTTTTTTTTTTTTTTTTTTTTTTTTTTTTTTTTTTTTTTTTTTTTTTTTTTTTTTTTTTTTTTTTTTTTTTTTTTTTTTTTTTTTTTTTTTTTTTTTTTTTTTTTTTTTTTTTTTTTTTTTTTTTTTTTTTTTTTTTTTTTTTTTTTTTTTTTTTTTTTTTTTTTTTTTTTTTTTTTTTTTTTTTTTTTTTTTTTTTTTTTTTTTTTTTTTTTTTTTTTTTTTTTTTTTTTTTTTTTTTTTTTTTTTTTTTTTTTTTTTTTTTTTTTTTTTTTTTTTTTTTTTTTTTTTTTTTTTTTTTTTTTTTTTTTTTTTTTTTTTTTTTTTTTTTTTTTTTTTTTTTTTTTTTTTTTTTTTTTTTTTTTTTTTTTTTTTTTTTTTTTTTTTTTTTTTTTTTTTTTTTTTTTTTTTTTTTTTTTTTTTTTTTTTTTTTTTTTTTTTTTTTTTTTTTTTTTTTTTTTTTTTTTTTTTTTTTTTTTTTTTTTTTTTTTTTTTTTTTTTTTTTTTTTTTTTTTTTTTTTTTTTTTTTTTTTTTTTTTTTTTTTTTTTTTTTTTTTTTTTTTTTTTTTTTTTTTTTTTTTTTTTTTTTTTTTTTTTTTTTTTTTTTTTTTTTTTTTTTTTTTTTTTTTTTTTTTTTTTTTTTTTTTTTTTTTTTTTTTTTTTTTTTTTTTTTTTTTTTTTTTTTTTTTTTTTTTTTTTTTTTTTTTTTTTTTTTTTTTTTTTTTTTTTTTTTTTTTTTTTTTTTTTTTTTTTTTTTTTTTTTTTTTTTTTTTTTTTTTTTTTTTTTTTTTTTTTTTTTTTTTTTTTTTTTTTTTTTTTTTTTTTTTTTTTTTTTTTTTTTTTTTTTTTTTTTTTTTTTTTTTTTTTTTTTTTTTTTTTTTTTTTTTTTTTTTTTTTTTTTTTTTTTTTTTTTTTTTTTTTTTTTTTTTTTTTTTTTTTTTTTTTTTTTTTTTTTTTGCTGCTTTTTTCCTTTGGGAACATCAGCAGCAGATGAGGAAGGAACAGTAGTCTTGGAAGACTTGGATCGTGCCTTTTTGGCTTTCTTTGCAGCCTTGGTGATTTCTTGAATAATTACTGTGCCAGCATCCACACCAGAGGGTGCTCTTATGTACAAGTGTGGATAAGAAGAGAAAAGTACCTCTTTCATTGGAGGAGTGAGTTCAGCAAACTTGCTGTCAAAGAATTCAGGATCACAAGCAGGCTGTTTGTAGACAGAGTGACCAATTCTTGGTGGCTTGCAGACAGTAGCACCAAATTGATTGTATTTTTCTTTAAGTTCTTGTTTGAAAATCAGAGAGAAGAACCTGGTGAATGGAATAGTATATGAGCGGTTGCTGGCTTGAACTTTTGCCTTCATATCTTCAAAAATAACTGAGGCAAAATCAATAAATCTTCCAGTGGCCAAAGCATGGATGATTTGCATGTTTAAGGCAGTAGCCTGATCAAAGGATCCAGAGTTGCCACCCAAACACTGGATGACATGAGCGAACAATAATCTCCAAACACCAGGGAGATTTTTCTTGGTTGGGTTGCTAGGTACAGCTTCAGGCTTTTCCAGGTTTGTACCATAACCAATGGTTGGCAACCATTTCTTCCATTGTTCTATAGTTGCTGGATTCACAAATGGTCTCTCCTTTGTTTGATCAGGAAGACCAAGAGCAGTGCGAATAATTTTGGGTGTGATGGTTATGCGTACCTGTTTCTTCTTCACGGTGCCAGTAATAGCACCGATGCTTACATGATAATCACATGTCCACCAGAATTCCCGGAGAAGATAGACGTACATATCTTCAGGATCGGAATAAATGGCATTTGTCACTGGGCACGCTTTTATGAAATCAAGCATATGTTGGTACCCAATTATGCCGGATGGAACTTCAAGGGAACCCAGATAATTATTGGATTTTATGGTGAGTCTTTGGGCTTGAAAGTTTACTTTTTGAGATGAAGGGTTTTGAATTTCTGATGGTTGTTGTTGTTCAGATGAAGAAGCCATTTTAGATTAAGATTAAGAAATGGGAAGAAGAAGATGAACAGTGAGAGGAGATAGAGAGAATTTTGAGAATTTTGAGAAGTTTGAGAGATTTGGAGAATAAGAAAATAAGAAGGTGAATTTTGAGAGTATAAAGGATGGTGATTGAAACGATTTGAATATATATAGCATGGATATGGGCCCCATAACTATGACAGTGAACCGTCACAAATACTCTCTTTCATACGTAATATATACATATATATACGTATTTGAGTAACGTATAAAAATGGATTGATGTGACAACTTGTACCATTATTTCAAAAGTACTCGAGTTTTACGGCGGATACAGTGTACAAGTTGCCCATTAGGGAGAAAATCGAGGTAACCGTTTTGAGATTTCAATAAAATATTATTAAAAATACTTGGTGGATATATTCACACGATAAAATAGTTGAGATTGAAGTATATCCACTGACAATTTAGAAAATCTGGTTACCTCATTTAGAGAAAGAGTTTCAGTCAGCGACTTCACGGCAAACGTTGGTCGCTGATGAATAAAGAATACAATTTTTGGCAAATTGTCAGCCATCAACGGATTTTATTTGTCTTTACCAGCAGCCGTTTGCTGCTGGACTAGATAGAGACTTTTAGCTCTCTATTGCTTTTGTTTTGCTTTTTCCCAAAGCAACAGGGATCAACGGATTTTAGATGTCTTTACCAGCAGCCGTTTGCTGCTGGACTAGATAGAGACTTTTAGCTCTCTATTGCTTTTGTTTTGCTTTTTCCCAAAGCAACAGGGATCAACGGATTTTAGATGTCTTTACCAGCAGCCGTTTGCTGCTGGACTAGATAGAGACTTTTAGCTCTCTATTGCTTTTGTTTTGCTTTTTCCCAAAGCAACCCCCCCCCCCCCCCCCCCCCCCCCCCCCCCCCCCCCCCCCCCCCCCCCCCCCCCCCCCCCCCCCCCCCCCCCCCCCCCCCCCCCCCCCCCCCCCCCCCCCCCCCCCCCCCCCCCCCCCCCCCCCCCCCCCCCCCCCCCCCCCCCCCCCCCCCCCCCCCCCCCCCCCCCCCCCCCCCCCCCCCCCCCCCCCCCCCCCCCCCCCCCCCCCCCCCCCCCCCCCCCCCCCCCCCCCCCCCCCCCCCCCCCCCCCCCCCCCCCCCCCCCCCCCCCCCCCCCCCCCCCCCCCCCCCCCCCCCCCCCCCCCCCCCCCCCCCCCCCCCCCCCCCCCCCCCCCCCCCCCCCCCCCCCCCCCCCCCCCCCCCCCCCCCCCCCCCCCCCCCCCCCCCCCCCCCCCCCCCCCCCCCCCCCCCCCCCCCCCCCCCCCCCCCCCCCCCCCCCCCCCCCCCCCCCCCCCCCCCCCCCCCCCCCCCCCCCCCCCCCCCCCCCCCCCCCCCCCCCCCCCCCCCCCCCCCCCCCCCCCCCCCCCCCCCCCCCCCCCCCCCCCCCCCCCCCCCCCCCCCCCCCCCCCCCCCCCCCCCCCCCCCCCCCCCCCCCCCCCCCCCCCCCCCCCCCCCCCCCCCCCCCCCCCCCCCCCCCCCCCCCCCCCCCCCCCCCCCCCCCCCCCCCCCCCCCCCCCCCCCCCCCCCCCCCCCCCCCCCCCCCCCCCCCCCCCCCCCCCCCCCCCCCCCCCCCCCCCCCCCCCCCCCCCCCCCCCCCCCCCCCCCCCCCCCCCCCCCCCCCCCCCCCCCCCCCCCCCCCCCCCCCCCCCCCCCCCCCCCCCCCCCCCCCCCCCCCCCCCCCCCCCCCCCCCCCCCCCCCCCCCCCCCCCCCCCCCCCCCCCCCCCCCCCCCCCCCCCCCCCCCCCCCCCCCCCCCCCCCCCCCCCCCCCCCCCCCCCCCCCCCCCCCCCCCCCCCCCCCCCCCCCCCCCCCCCCCCCCCCCCCCCCCCCCCCCCCCCCCCCCCCCCCCCCCCCCCCCCCCCCCCCCCCCCCCCCCCCCCCCCCCCCCCCCCCCCCCCCCCCCCCCCCCCCCCCCCCCCCCCCCCCCCCCCCCCCCCCCCCCCCCCCCCCCCCCCCCCCCCCCCCCCCCCCCCCCCCCCCCCCCCCCCCCCCCCCCCCCCCCCCCCCCCCCCCCCCCCCCCCCCCCCCCCCCCCCCCCCCCCCCCCCCCCCCCCCCCCCCCCCCCCCCCCCCCCCCCCCCCCCCCCCCCCCCCCCCCCCCCCCCCCCCCCCCCCCCCCCCCCCCCCCCCCCCCCCCCCCCCCCCCCCCCCCCCCCCCCCCCCCCCCCCCCCCCCCCCCCCCCCCCCCCCCCCCCCCCCCCCCCCCCCCCCCCCCCCCCCCCCCCCCCCCCCCCCCCCCCCCCCCCCCCCCCCCCCCCCCCCCCCCCCCCCCCCCCCCCCCCCCCCCCCCCCCCCCCCCCCCCCCCCCCCCCCCCCCCCCCCCCCCCCCCCCCCCCCCCCCCCCCCCCCCCCCCCCCCCCCCCCCCCCCCCCCCCCCCCCCCCCCCCCCCCCCCCCCCCCCCCCCCCCCCCCCCCCCCCCCCCCCCCCCCCCCCCCCCCCCCCCCCCCCCCCCCCCCCCCCCCCCCCCCCCCCCCCCCCCCCCCCCCCCCCCCCCCCCCCCCCCCCCCCCCCCCCCCCCCCCCCCCCCCCCCCCCCCCCCCCCCCCCCCCCCCCCCCCCCCCCCCCCCCCCCCCCCCCCCCCCCCCCCCCCCCCCCCCCCCCCCCCCCCCCCCCCCCCCCCCCCCCCCCCCCCCCCCCCCCCCCCCCCCCCCCCCCCCCCCCCCCCCCCCCCCCCCCCCCCCCCCCCCCCCCCCCCCCCCCCCCCCCCCCCCCCCCCCCCCCCCCCCCCCCCCCCCCCCCCCCCCCCCCCCCCCCCCCCCCCCCCCCCCCCCCCCCCCCCCCCCCCCCCCCCCCCCCCCCCCCCCCCCCCCCCCCCCCCCCCCCCCCCCCCCCCCCCCCCCCCCCCCCCCCCCCCCCCCCCCCCCCCCCCCCCCCCCCCCCCCCCCCCCCCCCCCCCCCCCCCCCCCCCCCCCCCCCCCCCCCCCCCCCCCCCCCCCCCCCCCCCCCCCCCCCCCCCCCCCCCCCCCCCCCCCCCCCCCCCCCCCCCCCCCCCCCCCCCCCCCCCCCCCCCCCCCCCCCAACAGTTGACATCCACCACTGGTGCTTTTCCTATCTAACATGCAACCAGCATAGTCAGAGTCAGAATATGCAACTAAGTCAAAACTGGAGTCTTTGGGATACCAGAGACCCAGTGTGGAGGTACCTTTTAGATACTTGAAGATTCGCTTGACAGCGAGAAGATGAGACTCCCTAGGAGAGGCTTGATATCTTGCACATAAGCAAGTAGCAAACATGATGTCAGGACGACTCGCTGTGAGATACATCAGCGAGCCAATCATTCCCCTATAGTGAGTGGGATTCACATGCTTACCATCAGGATCAGCATGGAGATTATTAGGAGGAGACATAGGAGTGGCTTTAGTGGTCACATTGGACATGTCAAATTTAGCCAGCATGTCTCGAATGTACTTCTCCTGATTAATGAAAATCCCATTTGGGAGTTGTCGAATTTGTAGACCAAGAAAGAAAGTCAACTCACCCATCATGCTCATCTCAAAATGAGAAGACATCAGTGAGCTGAACTTGGAACAAAGTTTCTTGTTGGAGGACCCAAAGATGATGTCATCCACATATATCTGGACATAAAGAACATCAGCACCCTTTCTATAGATAAGAGGGTGCTGTCAATGGACCCTCGCTGAAACTTGTTAGAGAGAAGAAATTCAGAAAGAGTGTCATACCAGGCTCTAGGAGCCTGTTTAAGGCCATATAGAGCCTTATAAAGACGATAGACATGGTGTGGCTTGGCTGGATCTTCAAAACCAGGTGGCTGCTTAACATAAACTTCCTCATCGAGTTTTCCATTTAGGAAGGCACTCTTAACATCCATCTGATATAATGTGAAGTTTCTGTAAGCAGCATGTGCCAAGAATAAGCGAATTGCTTCTAATCGGGCCACTGGTGCAAAGGTTTCATCGTAATCAACACCTTCTTCCTGAAGGTATCCTTGTGCAACCAGCCTAGCCTTGTTACGAGTAACTACACCATCTTCGTCCATTTTATTCCTATAAACCCATTTTGTGCCAATGGGTTCTTTGTTAGTAGGTAGAGGGACAAGAAACCAGACATGCTGTCTGTTAGGACCAGTTTCAGTAAAACTGGCCAGTCTCCAGTTGCACCTGGAGACCAAGAAGATTTGTCCAGAAATATATTGAAGTCCAGTTGCATCGTACAGTTAACGCAACTGAAGACTTCCTCCAGTTGAGAACTGACCAGTTGAAGAATCCTTCCAGTTGTAGTCGAAGACAACAAGTGGAAGATAGAGAATGACAATGGCAGCGAAGCCCAGTTGACATTCTAGTCAGTTACAAACTGGAGACCGTCAGTGGAAAGCTCTTACAAAGCTTTACACTGATTACGAGGAATTGACTTTTATGCTTTATGTGCTTTTACCCGGATAATAACATTTATCTTATTATTTAAGTACAAAAAGGTACATAAAGCTGGTTGAGTAAAGTTGCTTATACTGCAACTTTACACTGCATTTTAAGGAATTAAATGCTATTCCTTAAATGTTCTCAACCATATTTGTACGGCCAAAGTTAACATCCCAATGTTAACTTTGCCTATAAATACAAGTCATTGCACAACAAAATAACAAGTAAGTGAGAACACTTCACACTTTGCATACCTGCAATATTCTTGGTGAACTTGTGCAATATTCTCTCAATCGTAAAAAGGAACATTTCACAACTTTAAGTGTTTCGATTGTTCAGAGAAATTCCAAGTGTAGATCAATTGTAGTTCATAGGTAGTTAGGATATTTACATACTTGTATTATCTTGGTTCCGCAACAACCTTGTAATTTATTTAAAGTTAATAAATAAATTACACTTGAAAATTACATATTGTCTCACCAATTTACTTTACAAGTATTTTATATTATTGCATTGTTCTTTACTTATTGTCACTTAAATAAGTAATCTATCTAGAACTTGGTATACACTCTCTGTAACTGGTCGTCTCCAGTTCAGCGTTTATATTGCAAAGTAACTCTACCATCGACATAGGGGTGTCTTCAGGTAGTACCATCTATTGAGTTGGGACTTACACTGTCGTTTGAACTGGGTAAGTTCTTCTTGCATAGCCTCTACCCAAGAAGGATCAGCCATTGCTTCTCCTATATTCTTAGGGGTGATCATTGACAAGAAATTCACATAGAGACATGTGTTTCTAGTCGCTGATCGAGTAACAATCCCTTGAGAAGGATCACCAATCACTTGGTGAGCTGGATGACTAGAAGTCCATTTAAGTGCAGGAACACTTGATGAACCTAGTTGAGTGTCAGCGGAAGACTGAGAGATGGGTCCAGCAGAGAGATTATTGTAAGAGGAGAAGTCAATGGTAAGAATGGGTTCAAGAGTAAGATCAGTAGAGCCATTCGACTGATTTGAGTTATCATTGATGTTGGAGTCATCAGCTGACTCCATATCATCAGCATTAGCTGATGCATCATGAAACTCTTCCTCAGTAGAGTCATCAGCATGCACATCATCAGCCAGTGATCTAGGTTTGGCTGATGTTGCATGGATTGATCTTAAGATAGGCTCAACTGGCTCAATCGTGTAGATATGAGCAGCAACTTGCTCTGGTTCAGCATCTGCTGAACTATCCTGTTTGTCATGCTGATTATTTTCAGGCAGCGAGCAAGATGCATCAACAAATGAGTCAGCTTCCTCAAAGTGAGGATCAACGAGCTCATTGAAAATGACTTCAGATGAAGTAGTTTGAATGTCCTTAAGAGCTGATGAACTTTCATCAAAGGTTACATGGATTGATTCATCAACCTTTTGAAGGAGAGTATTGAATACTCTAAAAGCCTTGCTGATGGAGGAATAACCAAGGAAGTAGCCATCATCAGCTTTAGGATCAAATTTTCCTAGGTGATCCTTGTTATTTAAGATAAAGACAGGACATCCAAAGACATGGAAGTATTTAATTTGAGGTTTCTTACCTTTCAAAACCTCATAAGCTGTCTTGTCATGTCTTTTGACAATAAGACATCTGTTTTGAGTATGACAGGCAGTGCTGACAGCTTCTGCCCAGAATTTACTAGGCAAGGAAGACTCGCTGAGCATAGTACGTGCTGCCTCAATTAGAGTTTTGTTTCTCCTTTCAGCAACACCATTTTGCTTAGGAGTTCTGGTGGAAGAAAAGTTTTGTGAGATCCCTTGATCAGCACAAAAGGATTCAAGAGTGTGGTTTCTGAACTCAGTACCATGATCGCTTTTGAGTTCTTTAACCCTTATGCTGTTGAGATTTTCCATTTTCTTGATGAAATTGATAATCTCTTCAGCAGCATCACTCTTAGAACGAAGAAAAATAGTCCAAGTATATCGTGAATATTCATCCACAATTACTAAAGTGTATCTGCTACCCTTTAGACTTTGGACATTTACAGGACCAAAAAGGTCCATGTGGAGAAGATGAAAGCAGCCAGAGATAGAATTGGCCTGCTTAGTTTTGAAGGTAGCTCTATGGCTTTGAAATTCACATGCGACATATGCTTGTGCCATAACCAATTGAGTTCAGCTGCTGACTTGGCAAAGAAACAAGTCTCACTATCAGTCTTGATAGGAGTGAAGTCCACAAGATATACATCTCGTTTTCTTGGAGCGACCAAGACGACTTCCTTGTTTATATTTACAACAATGCCTTGATGCTTATCAAGAATCACTTTGTAGTCAGCATCACAAAGTTGGCTTATGCTGATAAGATTATGTTTCAAACCATTTACATAAGCAACCTTGGTGAACTTAATGAGACCATTAGAGAGAAGACCATATCCTTCAGTTTGTCCAGTGAAGTTATCACCAAACACTACAGTAGGGCCAGCAGCCTCTACGTAGTTATCCAGCAGGGTCTTAGTGCCAGTCATGTGTTTTGAATAGCCATTGTCCAAGTACCACACACTTTTCCCAGCGAGCCCTGCATGGATATAACAGAAGGATTTAGACTGGTTCACTGTTAAACTCGCTGACAGCCATGTCAGCGGGATTAAAGATTTGAGCTTCAGAGGATTCCTCTCTACTGATAGTGTCATTAGTAGAGTGAGGAAGAGGAGCACTTGGGTCAGTATTCTCATCTCTTGGAGAGTTATCAACAAGTTGATGAGCAGGAAGCATGTCACGAGTAACCTCATAGGTGAAGTATTGATCATCAGAGGTGACAGTGTTTCCAGTATCTAGAACAGTCAAGTTGCTGACTTGATTGTTGTTCCCATACTCGACCAGAATGCTACCATGACCATTAGAAATGATCTCTTGAGACTGGGGAAAGGAGATTCGCTGAGCAGCAATGAAATCAACAATGTTTTCCTCAGTGAGAACAGTTGTATCTCCTTCATTATTTTCATGTTCAGCAGAAAAAGAACTTTCGCTGACCATAGTAGAGGAGGAAGCAACCGTTGAGGAAGGAGGATTAGGTTGAATGACAACCTCAGGAGCATCCCTGGAGTTATCACAATTAGAAGCAACATGACCTCTGCTGCCACATATGTAGCATTTTTTATCAGAGGTGTTGCCCTTTTGATTTTGAAGGAAAAATTCCTTCAGTTGAGAAGAGAGATCATTAACTTGCTGAGCTAGCTCGTTAATTTTAGGGTTAGAGGAGGAAGATGCCCTTTTCTTTTGCTTTGACTTTTGCTTATGCTTAAGTGTAAGCTGAGGCATCTTAGGAGCAGGACCCAAGATGGACTTTCCTTTTGGATCCTCTGATTGAGAAGTAGAGGGATTTTGTGATCCCTTGACTACACTCCAAGCTTGTTTAACAGCAGGGTGAGAAGAAGAAGAAGGACCCTGCTGATGAGACTGATGCACTCTTTTAGGAGTGATCGGTCTAGACTGCTGATTAGGAGTAGCTGACCTCATTTTCCTATGAGGTAGGTACTGCCTGTTAGGAGTAGTAGCTCTCACTTGCTGATGAGGCAAGTGTCCTCTTTGAGGAGTGATAGGTCTTACTTGCTGATGGGGCAAGTGTCCTCTTTGAGGAGTGATAGGTCTTACTTGCTGATGGGGCAAGTGTCCTCTTTGAGGAGTGATAGACCTATTTTGAGTATGAGGCATTCTTTCTTTTTGAGGAGTTTTATACCTCATATTGGAAGGAATAGGCATGGATTGGGGTGCCTGCTGATGGACCTGTCTATCAGCAGGTCTGACCTGAGAAGGTCCTACTTGCTGATATCTAGCGTCACCGAACCTGACGCGTCTTTTCATAAGACGATCATGCTGATCAGATTTACTGTCAGCATGTGCAGGTGCTTGATGAGAGGTTGAGAAAGAAGGGGTTTGAGAAGCAACTTGTTGTGATTGCTGACTGACAGAGTTAGCATGCTGAGGCGTGCTGTAGTCATAAGGTACAACAACTGTGCTTCTCTTAAAAGGTTCAGCAGCTTTAAGAGTAAGTTGAGCAGCAACTGGTTTAAAACCATCACTGCCAATATCTCCTTCAAAAGACTCCCCAGAAGAGTATTGAACTCTTC
>CM067170.1:24601711-24654043 GCA_034093135.1 Erigeron breviscapus | reverse complement strand
CAATAGGTGTTAGTTGAACGAAGAAGACAACAAATAACCGACTATTTTGTCGTGTTGTTGAATTCTTACTTGTACTATTTGCAGAAGTCGTTGGCTAAGTGGTATTCTTATTTGTACTATTTGCAGAGCTCCTTGCTCGGCAAATACGTGTTTCAGAAATTTGGCTAAGTATTGGAACTTCACTTATTCTATTTGCAGAGCATTTTGATCGGCAAATAGTTGTTTTTGAGAATTGAGAATTCTTGATTTGAGACTGGTGCTACTTGCATTGTTTGCAGAAGTTTAAGCTCGGCAAACAAGTGTTTTGGGTGGTGTGACTAAGTACAAGTTCTATTTGTGCTGTTTGCAGAGTTATTTGCTCGGCAAATAGTTGAAATTGATTCTTCGACCAAGTGACTTTATAAGTTGTACTGTTTGCAGAGATTTAAGCTCGGCATTCAGTTGTTTTTAAGAATTTGGTTACTTACACTATTTGCAGAGAATTAAGCTCGGCATTTAGTTGTTTTTAAGAATTTGGTCACTTACACTATTTGCAGAGAACTAAGCTCGGCACTTAGTTGTTTTTAAGAATCTCAAATCAAAATTTTTCAAGAAAATTTCTCAAAACCATTTTCCATCAATATTCTTTCATTCCAATTAATACTCAAGATAAGTCTTTCATTCCATTCATCAAGACTTACAATTAGAATTTTTTTTCTAATTTCAACTGTTTGCAGAGCAAAAACCTCTGCAAATAGTACAATTAGAAATTTTTTTCTAATTTCAACTGTTTGCAGAGCAAAAACCTCTGCAAATAGTACAATTAGAAATTTTTTTCTAATTTCAACTGTTTGCAGAGCAAAAACCTCGGCAAATAGTACAATTAGAAAATTTTTCTTACTTCAACTGTTTGCAGAGCAATAACCTCTGCAAATAGTACAAATTGATGACTTGTGATTTTTCTGATCTAAGTATATTCATTTTTGAGTGATTAATCTGTTGTGATTTCCCATTCAATATTTTTCTAGTATTTTCCATTCTTCATTTCTTAATCATCATGTCTTCGAAAGAAGCATTAGCTCTAGGTTCTGGAAAGAATGATGATCAGGTAATCTCTGTCTCTAAGAAATACTTAAAATATCTTATGAATCAAAGTGAAACAGTGATTCTTGAAAAACAAGAACTTGATGCCAAAGTTCTTGAATTGACCAAGACCGTAAGACAACTGCAAGTTGAGAAAACTAATGAAATGCTAAGAGGAAATGCTTTGGTGCAGGACATTGAGTTATTAAATGTGAAACTGAAAGAGTCGAATCCTGATTTGAAAGAGCTTGAAGATGAAATTTCTAACCTAAAATATGAGTGTTGTATCAAAGATACTCTTTATCAACAACTTGATAAGAAGTATAAAGAGCTCGAATCTGCTGAAAAGGAAAGTCTTCAATCTGAAGTTGACCGAATCACTTCTGAGAACAAAGAGCTCAAGTCTGGTAATACTCTCAATTTGTCTGCTATGGAAAGTTTTCGACTTGAAATTGACCAACTCAAATCTGAAAACAAAGAGCTCAAATCTGCAAATGATCTTATTTTGTCCAACATGGAATGCCTTCAAAAAGAAAATGATCATTTGCAATCAAAGATTTTCAAATTAACAAATGAGTTGGACAATTCTTCCAAAGAGCTCAACAAAATTATTTTAGACAATCAATCAAACGAACTTGTTTCGCAACAAAAGATTTATGAACTTACCTATGAGTTGCGAAATAAGTCCACCATGTTTGTGAGCAAAGAGAGAAAATTTCTCAAAGTTCTTGAACAACTTCGAATTGATGTGAGCGATGTTGAAAAAGAAAGAACAAATTTTTGTGCTCAAATCAAGTGTCTTGAAGACAAGTGTTTGCAACTTCAGTCAAACGAAACATTTTTGACAAAAAGAATCTCCGACCTTGAGATTGAATTGCAAACACAAACCAAATCTTTTCAAAGTCAAAATCATTGTTCTATCTCTTCTGACACAACCAAAGAAGTTGTTGAAATTTGCACTCAACCTGATTGTCCTATTTGTGAAGTTGTGAATTCCCCTGTGCAAACTAAATGTGATGATGTTGAGACTACCGAGTCCTCAACTCTGACTGATCTTAATTGTGTTTGTGACAAGACTGAGGTGTCCAAAAGTTTTCCAAAATCTATTTCTTCCAAACCAAAAGTTGATGTTTCAAAGAGGATTTACACGGGTAAATCTTCTAAACCTTTTGAAAGAAAGGTGTCTCAGTTTACTAATTACTCCTTGCAAAAGGGTAAGAAGTACACTAAGAAACCAAATTTTGATGTAACAACTACCTTTGTCTCTTTTCTATCATTTGAGGATAATTCTGGACATATTTCTCAAGCAAAATCTCAGTTGACTAAATCTAAATGGAAACCGATTTCAAAAGATAAGTCAGTTGAGTCAAAATCATTCAAATATTCTTTTCGGAACTTTTTGATCTTGCACCAAAACCTGTGAAAGCAGTTGTGCAAAAAGTGAATGATTTTGCTTCAAATTTGAGCTCGATTTGTGCAAGAATGGAGTTAGTGTGTGAAAAGGTGTAGTGTGTGTTTTGGAGGTTGAAGATGAAGATCAGAGAGAATTGAGGTTGAATTATTGGAATTAATTATGGAAAATGGGAAAAAGCTTACAATTTTGGGTATGAAAAGGAGTATTTATACACTTGACTAACTTTCACTAATACTCCTTCCATTATTAAAATAATTGCATTTTAACACCATTTTTGGATTTCTAACATTCTTCCCCTTGGTGTTGAAATGTAATTCATGCACGATATCATCTATAAATACGAATTTGTTGATGAAGGTCTTCGAAGCTTTCTCATTGTCTTCAAGATCTTCCATCAAACTTGTCTTTATGTCTTTAATCTTCACACTTACCTTAAAGATGTATCTTTAAGTCTTGAACTTCTCAGAGTATGAGCATTGCGGAAACTTGATCTTGGCTCTTTAGATTTGAACATGATAGCCTCTTCTTGACAATCTTAACTTTGTCACACTTCCCCTTAATTAATGAATCTTTCTCTTGAAGCATTTGGACAAACATCTTTTTCATCACAAACTTCCCCTCGATCAAACAATCATATTTGCGTACCACCAACGCTTATGTAAAGGGTGTACCCGCGGCGTACCCACCACGTTGGCGATAACTATCTTCAAAGAAAAATTGGACACTTTAGTCATTTGGGGATCACTTTAGTCAACAATTTATCTTTCTTCCCTCAACTGATGAATTCTTCTTTCTCCCCATCAAAATTCAAGAAAGCAAACAAACTTGTTCGACTTCATTATCCTCTTTCTTCCCCTCATGATGAATGTGTGGCTACATGTTCATCATGTCTCTTTGAAGTCGAAACTCGGGAATCAACCATTATGAAGTAGTAGTCCAATAAACAACATCTTTAGCCCGGGTTATACACTGACATGTGTATAAGCCATTTTCATCGAATCACTTATGAACAACCTTTGGGACCCATTTTTGTGTAGGCCAACGGTTTTTGTCTTGACATTCCAAATGTACGTGTCATCGATTCGACGAATAGAATCTGCAGTCCATGGTGGGTGAAAACTCGAGGTTGTTGAAAAGTTGAGTTTTTGTGGACGCAGTGGAGATGCAAAGACATTCACTTCTTGCACGGTAATTGGTTTTGGTGCAAGTTCATAGAGTTGCCAAAGTGAGTATTTGATTGTCTTTGACTCAGTTGACTTTGGTTTGTAGACAGGTTTCCATTTGATCTTGGTCAACTGAGCTTTTGCTTGAGAGATGAACTGAGAGTTGTCTTCAAATGATAAGAATGGAATGAGTGTCTGTGTTCCATCAATAGTAGGCTTCGAAGAATACTTTCTATCCTTGAATAAGGCATAGTTAGTAAATTGAGAAGCTTTACGTTCAGCAGGTGATGAAACTTTGATCTTTGAGTCAAAAAGAACCCCCAGAATAACCAGAGTGGGAAGAATGGTGGGAGAGGGAAAGAAAACAAAGGAAGGAGGAAACGGAGGCAGAGGGAAAGACGGGAGGGGAGAGAGGGGATGAAGGGAGAGACCTACGTTCAGCGGAGATGAAACTTTGATTCTTTGGGATGGACTCAGTGCAAACTTTCTTTGGAGCATCAAGTTTAGTTGGAAGTATTGGACTTGCATCATGATAAACTGATCCATCATCACTTTGAGTGTCACAAGATGTTGATTGTGTTTGCAATTCCATCTCAAGTTCAGAGATTCTCTTTTGTAGAGATGTTTCATTTGATTGAAATTGCAAACAATTCTCTTCAAGAGTCTTGATTTTCTTGCAAGCATCTTGTCTCTCCTTCTCAACTTTGTTCATCTCATCAATAAACTTTCCCTCCATGGTTAAGAAAATGGATGTCTCATTTTGCAACTGAATTTGAAGACTTGAAATCTTCTCTTGCAAAATAAGTTCTCTTGATTTGCTCTCCAAGATACTATCATTCAGCTTTTTGTTGGAAGTTTCCAATTCTTTTGACATTTTTGAAATCTTGGACTGCAAAAGATCATGTTCTTTTTGAACACTTTCCATGTTGGACAACTTTAGATCATTTTCATGTTTGAGCTCTTTGTTTTCTTCTTTGAGATGTTGAACTTCAAGTTGGAAATTGTGGTGTTGTTCCAAAATATTAAGAAGCTTTTTCAAATTAGCTTGTTTTCGTTCATATTCAGCCACAATACAATTCGTTGAACGATACTTGTCACCACATGAACAAGTTTGAGTACCATGATAATGTATCTCTTTCCAACTTGGTTCTAAGCCCGTTAAATCTTCTGTTAAGGAATGAATAAAATCTTTGGATATTTCAATTGACATTTTGTTAAGCAAAGGGTGAAATGAAATGAAAAGGTAGTTGTGATTGAAATTGAAGTGAAAGAATTAAAATTGAAATTTGGAGATTTTGTACTTCAGGTTCAGGTTTCCCTCCAAATTTTTCCGCCGAAATATGTTCTCACGAAACTTAGAATTTCATGTAAACTTTGGATATCATGATCATAGGAAAAATTTGATAATTTCTAAAAATTTTCGCCAAAACCGCGTCGATAACGGATGAAAATTGGCCTAAAATTTTTTTAACGCTATCAAATTTTAAATCTTCATGAATTATCCCTTTTTAAGATCCTGGGCAAAAATTTTAAATCTTCATGAATTATCCCTTTTTTTTTTTTTTTTTTTTATGTTGGAATTGGAATTGGAACGGTCTTGAGAAGATCGTCCTGTGTGAGATCGTTCTAGGTGAAATCGTCCTAGGTGAGATCGTCTTGAGCAAGATCGTCCTAGGAGTTTGATGAAAATTTGGTTAAGTCTAAAAAATGAAACGATCTTGGAATGAATAGAGAATGAAACGATCTTGTCAAAATCGTTCTGGGTGAGATCGTCTTTGATTAAGATCGTCTTGGTACTTTTTGATGAAAATTTGGTTAAGTATAGACAGTGAAACGATCTTGAAGAACAAAATGTGAAACGATCTTGAGAAGATCGTCTTTGAAATCTTGATGAAAATTTGGTTAAGTATGGAAAATGAAACGGTCTTGAAAACTGGGACGATCTTGATGAAGATCGTCTTTGAAATCTTGATGAAAATTTGGTTAAGTATGGAAAATGAAACGGTTTTGAAGAACTGGGACGATCTTGAATGAAGATCGTCTTGGAAAATTTGGTGATATTTGGCTAAGTATGAAAATTGAAACGGTTTAGATGAAGATCGTCTTAGGTGAAACGATCTTGGTTTGAAGTTCGTTCAGGAAAAAAATGAGACGATCTTGGGATGAAGATCGTCTTGTTTTCTTTCTCAAAAACTTTCAAGTGTATAAAACGACCAAACCAATCCTTTTGGATTAGTTAGCCAGAATCAACACTTCCACAACACACTTTTTGCTAAAACGATCTTGTGAGGATCGTCTTAACAAACCACAAATGCACTGAACTAAAACGATCTTAGGAAGATCGTCCTAGTGAAGATCGTCTTGGTCATCTTCTTCATCTCAACATGAACAGCAGCAGTTTTCTCCATTAACGACATGGCAAAGCTTCAATAACTTTCGATTTACTAGGAGTTAGATCACGAAATAACTTGCAAACTGTTTGTTTTCACCCTCCGCAACAAATCTATGAACAAAATTCAACACCAAACACAACAGATTCAAAACCCAAAAATCGCGCCAAAATCAAAAAATTCAATCTCGAGATTTAGATCGAATTGGAATTTGAAACTTGACAGGATTATGTTTACAACTATCACGAATCTATTGGTGAACAAATAACTGTGATTTTATGTGATTTGAGAGTGTGAATTTTGATGAACAGTGAAAACGATTTTGAAAAAAATTCGAAAATTGAATGAAAATTGCAGCAAATCGAGCTATGGATCGTTCAGATTAACTGATTTTTCTCTGATACCAATTGTTAAGTAGAAATTTGAGCTCGATTTGTGCAAAAATGGAGTTAGTGTGTGAAAAGGTGTAGTGTGTGTTTTGGAGGTTGAAGATGAAGATCAGAGAGAATTGAGGTGGAATTATTGTGATTAATTAAGGAAATGGGGGAAAAGCTTACAATTTTGGGTATGGAAAGGAGTATTTATACACTTGACTAACTTTCACTAATACTCCTTCCATTATTAAAATAATTACATTTTAACACCATTTTTGGATTTCTAACAAAAGTGAATGATTTTGCTTCGAAAAATCATTTTCCAAATCAATCTCCCAAGATTGGAAGTTTTTCAAAGAAATCAAATGATTTTTCACCGTTGCTTCCACGAAAACTCTTTTCAACTAAACCACCGGGTTTTAGTTCTCCGTGGAATGCAACTTCGATTCATCAAATCGATGAGACTTACATTTGGACTTTCAAGAATTCAAAAACAATTGGACCCAATCTCAAATGGGTTCCAAAAGTGATTTCCAAGTGATTTGATGAATAGTGGCTTATGCACACATCAGTGTATAACCCGTTCTAAAACCGTTTTTGTAATTTCATCATTTTTAGAAAATTCCAAAAAGATTTTCTTTTTCTTATTGTTCGAAAAATCTAAAAAGATTTTCAGTTTCTTATTTTTGAAAAAATCCAAAAAGATTTTCTCTTTTAATCATTTTGTTTATATACTTTGTCTTTTAGTTACTCACAAAGTATTAGGATGCGATGCAAGGCATCGAACGCCTTTGTGTACTGCCTTTGTTGTCTCATTTTTAATGTTTGTGAGCAACTTTCAAACCTTTTACTCACCCTTTATATGCTAAAACTTTGTTTATATCATGCATATACTTAGGGGGAGTTTGTTTATAAAACCAAAACTTCCAAGTGTTCAAAATTGTTTTGTCATTTTCAAACACTTTGGATGATTTTCAAACCATTTTTGATCAAATTCAAAGAAGTTCGGTGTTAGATTTGCACATGAGAGTTTAGGCCACTCATAAAAACTCCATGATCTTGTCATCGCCGATGGGATCTAACCCCGGAGTTAAATTCTCAATTTTAGATTGTGAGGGTCCTTGAGCGTGATGATGTTTGTGCAAATAGGACATGAGGGAGTAGTCGAAAAGTGAGAGGTTACGGTGAAATGATGTGAGAAAGGGCTAAAAGAAATAAAAGCCCTCCCCAAAATTATCAAAAAGCCGGGTCAACACGTTTCTATCGGATTTCATTTGTTGATTTCTCGATATTGAAGAAGACTTCATGGACCCAGTGAAGCAATGCACATCTTTACCTAACCACTCAAGTATTTCTTAACAAATGCTTGTTTTATTCTCACAGATATTTTCACATTTCTATCGACTCTTCATTTGGAAGACGTTGATATTGAAAAAGGGAGATACTCTGCTCCGGTCCCCGACTTCATTTGATCACTTATTGAGTCTAGAGCGTACTTGAAATATTCTTTCATTTGACTAGGACACATAGAGTCCTTTTATGTCTTTGTGACATTGCATATCTTTGTGATATTGCCGGAACATTCGTAGTGATATCATATTTTTGATATTCCACGATGATCGAATGGAAATCCTACCAATGCTAACATCTTTTCCAACGTTGAACGTAGGTCTCACATTTTCATTTTATGAATTTGTTGAGTAACCGAGAAGTCTATGTGACCTCGGATTTATTTCCCAAAAGTCTTTGAGGATAGTAAGACATGGTTATTGAACGCCTTTGTGACACTGACCATGAATTACATTTTTTAAAGCAATCTATCGGTTGAAAAGCCATAGACCGAACCATTTAGAGATAAGCTTTGTGCATTTCTCGATGATAATGGGATGTCCTAAAAATAGTAATCGTATTTTTAGGCCACACCATCAATCCTTTTGATTTTTGGTTGTGATAACGGATCATTTTTATCCGGATTTCATTCCTCTTCGCACAAACACAAAGAACACAAACACCATATAAAAAATTATTTTTCCAACAACGCAACCTTACATTCTAGTTCACCAATAGGTTCATTGGGAATTGGGTTGGGTTAATTTGGTTGAATATTGTTTGTTGTGATCTACCGTTTATGCTATCAATCATTATTGTATGATGAAACCGTTTCACATTTTCATCATAAGGGGGAGAAATGATTATATGATTGATAGATAGAATTCAAGGATATAGGTAGAATTTGATTGGTAAAATTTGTTCGAGGATGATTGTTGTGTTTGGATGTTCAAAGGATCGTTAGTTTAGGTGAAGAGGGTGAATAATTATCGTGATAAGTTGAAAGATTGTTTTGAGAAAGTTAAAGGATTGATTCGAGATCGAGTATATTCAAGATGAAGTACATGGTCGATTATTGAAAGATTTGTTGGAAATATGACCATTGTTCGATGATAAGAAGAGTTTGAGATTAATTAGAGATTGTCGTTTGTTGATGCTCCAAAGAAAATTAAGTCGGATAGTTAAGTTTGTTCAAAGTCTTGATGAGATTTAACAATTGATCAAAGATTAAAGAAGATTGTTCATTTGAGGGGGAGCAAGAGTAAACTCATGAATTGTTAAATATGCTCCGAAATGATTGTTTGTTCGAGGGGGAGCAAGAGATTAAAGATTTGTTATTGAACGAATAATTGTTTGATTGAGGGGGAGCAAAATGATTGTTTGTTCGAGGGGGAGCAAGAGAGTAAAGATTTGTTATTGAATAATATGCTCCAAGAAAGAAATGTTTGTTTGAGGGGGAGCAAGAATAAGTTGTTTGATTGAGGGGGAGCAAATGTTAATTGATCAAAGAATCAAGTGCTCCAAGATGTTTATTGATTCAGAGACAAGTTAGACCAAGAAATCAAATTTCCGCATTCCAAAACCAAGCTTCCACAATGCCAAGAGATTTCAAAGATTATCAAGCTTCCGCATCCAAAAGAATTCAAAGAATTCAAAGTCAAAACCAAGCTTCCGCATGCTTCTTAAAGTTTGAAGTTACTTCTCAAAGCAACATCAAGTTGAAATCAACACTCAAAAGTTCAAGTTGTGAAAGCTCAAAAGCTACAAAGATTTTAAAGATGTTTCCAAAGTATTCAAAGTTGCAAGAGAAGATCAAGTCTTAGAAAGTCATCGTCAAGAATATTTGTTTGTTGAGAAGATTCAAAGTCAAGGTTGATACAAGACATTGAAGACAATGAGAAAGCTTCAAAGTCCAATCAACATTGAAGATTTTCAACAAATGGGCTCATCATGTTTATTTAAAAACCGAAGACGATGCAACATTTACAATTCAACACCAAGGGGGAGATTGTTAGAAATATAAATATGGTGTTAAATTGTAAATATTCAATAGTGGAAGGAGTATTAGTTATAATAGAGATTAGAGTATAAATACTCCTTCCCCATGTAATTTTCATTAACCCTTGAAAGGCCTTAATCATAATTCCATACATCCTTCTCTCTAAATTACTTTCTCTCTCCTCCCTATCATCTTCAACCTCCCTTTCACACACAAACACACTTTTCACACACTAACCTAAATTCTCCATTAAACCTTCAATTAAGCTCAAGTTTGGTTCTATCAATTTCTCTGATACCAATTGATAGAACCAAACTTGAGCTTAATTGAAGGTTTAATGGAGAATTTAGGTTAGTGTGTGAAAAGTGTGTTTGTGTGTGAAAGGGAGGTTGAAGATGATAGGGAGGAGAGAGAAAGTAATTTAGAGAGAAGGATGTATGGAATTATGATTAAGGCCTTTCAAGGGTTAATGAAAATTACATGGGGAAGGAGTATTTATACTCTAATCTCTATTATAACTAATACTCCTTCCACTATTGAATATTTACAATTTAACACCATATTTATATTTCTAACACTCACTTAATTGTCAAGAACCTTAATATCATAGAGCACAACGTACGTGAAGTGTTTGTCGTCTTCTAGAGTCAAGATGTACACACGGGGTATTTGACCAAATTTGGTTAGTGAGTCGTTAGACACCCGAAATCTTAAACATATAATTCCAAAACACACGAACGAGCGAAATTCAAAGGAGTAACGTTAGGATAAACGAGATCATAGTCTGTTCCAATATCGAATAGTGTCATAACATAACGACTGTTAAGAAGAATGTACCTTAACCAACGTTTGGATCATTTTGGCCTCCATTGCCAATTCCCGCAAAAGTGTACTAAGCATAGTCAACACAAGGTTGGTGAGTTCGTAGTAATGGTCCACAAGGAAACCATCCTCCAAATCATAATATACTAATAGAGGCGAAACATGACTTACAGTGAGCCTCTAAGTAACACAATAACGTCCAACAACAAGATCACACAAAACGAGTAAGCGTGTAATAAATGTACACAAATGAAGTAAATATCAATACAAGTACTAAATGCATAAACAGTCATAATGCAATATCATATCGTAAATCGAACTCATAACAATCATGCCACAAATGCACCAAATAGGGTGTGCCTGCGTGTAAACCGCTTAAACAGGATATACATGCGTGTGAACCGCGTATATAAATAGGCCATGTTTGCGTGTGAACCGCGTGCGTGTGAACCGCGTAAAATATATATATGCTTGCGTGTGAACCGCGAATAAACACCAACCACAATTCAACAATCGCCAACCATCAATAATTAACGCAAAATAAACTACACGCACATACACTTAGGAGGATTCTGCTTTCATCAAGTTCTAGATGCTTATATATAGGGTCACCCGCAGCCTTCCCACCACATCTAGAACTCTTTGAAGGCGTAACCGACTTCCATGTATGCACGTCCATCCTAAATAGTAATAATAATCATAATAATATATATATCTCAATCCTTTACTAGAATCAACCATAATTACATTGCACATACATTTCATACGACTTTACTTTTAAGGAATCATAGATGCTTATATATAGGGTCACCCGCAGCCTTCCCACCACATCTATAATTCACTAAAGGTACCGTCGTCTTCCCTGTATGTACACTATCCTAATCACAATATCAAATCACTACAAGATCATATGGGGTAAAGCAACATCGCATAATAAATGAGTACGCGAATTATTAACGTCAGATCATGTGTCGTACGTATGTAAGACCATGATGTATATCAAATGCGTATCAATAACGTCCTCAATGCAACAATAAAAGTATGTTTGAGTGTGCACCGCACAAGTCAAGTATAACAAAGCGTATATGAACATCCCAACACCTTCCCAATATCCATCAATCACTCTAAACAACGCGTACATACACTTCGGAGGATTTTACTTTCATCGAGTTCTAGATGCTTATGTATAGGGTCACCCGCAGCCTTCCCACCACATCTAAAACCTTTTGAAAGTAAAACCGACCTCTATGTATACACTACTATCCTAATTTATTTAACAATATCACAATCTCATACAAACCCATCAAGCACTAAAGCAAAACTATCCATCATTCATCCAATGCCACCAACTAGACATTTTGTACGTGAGTAAAATCAAACAACACCAACAATCATTTACAAACACAAATAACAAGTAATCACATAAGTTTACACTTTTCAGCCCGAATCTCAAGCGAGTAGGGAACTACGGAACTCACCTCGATTGGCTAAGAAAGTTAAGATTGATATAAGGTCAAGTTATTGTCGTACAATGTCCTCCTCGCGTCCAACACCTAAATATCGATCATATACATACACATTAACACGCATGAACACATATACGTAACTTATCAATTTCTTGACAAAACCCTAATTAGGTTTCCAAAATGCTTTCCGACGTTAAATGACTTCTACGACTCTTAATCAATGTTATACAAGATAAGAAGTGCATTAGATTAAGACTCGGCGCGTAAAACGGTCTAGAAGGTCAAACTAGGTCAAACAAGGAACATTTCAGAAAACAACTGCCGTAACTTACGGCCAACAGGGGCGTAAGTTACGGCGGTCAGAATTCAACAGGCGTAAGGTACGGTGGCAAGGGGCGTAAGCTACGGTCCTCTAGAAAGTTCACTTTTGGCGTAAAAGTTGGCGTAGACAGAAGCATTTTGGCGTAAGGTCCAAATTGAAGTTAGGGATAGGCGTAAGCTACGCCCCAAAGGGCCGTAACCTACGCCCAGAAGAATTATAACTAGCGTAACCTACGGCCCCAAGGGGCGTAGGTTACGCCCCATACTGGGCAGCAACATCACCAGCAGCAACAAGTGCAGAAAAACGAACCCAAAACCCTTAAACTCGACCCAAACCCAGATTTAAGCCGATTTAGGACTTGTAAATGTTCAAGATGACTAGAAATGCATAAACAACCATAAATAGAAGTAAATGGGATGAATTTGACTTACCAAAACCTTCAAACCCTAATTGAAACCCTAATTTGACCCAAAACAAGATTTAAGCCGATTTAGGACTTGTAAATGTTCAAGATGACTAGAAATGCATAAACAACCATAAATAGAAGTAAATGGGATGAATTTGACTTACCAAAACCTTCAAACCCTAATTGAAACCCTAATTTGACCCAAAACAAGATTTAAGCCGATTTAGGACTTGTAAATGTTCAAGATGACTAGAAATGCATAAACAACCATAAATAGAAGTAAATGGGATGAATTTGACTTACCAAAACCTTCACCTAGTCTCTAACCCGAATTTGACCCGAAATGGCTAGAAATCTTGCACTTTGAAACCCAAAATTTTGATATGTTGTTAAGATGAGGTTGATGATGAAACCCCCAAACAAAATCTTGCTTAATTCCCAATATGTGAGATAGAATCTAGAGAGAGAGAGAGAGGTGTGTGTTTGTGTGTGTTTCTTGGAGGAGAAAAGAGAGAAAGAGGAGAGAAATGAAAGGGGGAAACAAGAGATAAGGAGAGGATTGGGTCTTGGGTGGCTGGTGGGTCGTGGACTACCCACGGGCCGACCCGTTTCTCTTCCCAAGCCATGTTACAATCGTTAGGCATTTAAACACCGATCAAAACACATTATTGACCCAAATACGACACGTTGCCATTTAATTCACGAAACGACCCAAATAGCTTCCACATTGTCATTTAATCACCAAAACGACCCGAATACTTCATTAACCTGTATGTTAGTCATATTACACGTAAAGTCAACGAGTCAAAATTCGCGGATGTTACATAAACTGATTCCATAAATAAGTTAACTTTGATGTATTTAATCTGCTTGAAATTTTTTATTTTAATAATCGTACTAAGAAATTTTTTTACATACAAGTTGTATGTATCTAATATCAAAAGTGATACTGAACGTCAATCAAAACTTATTATATTTATAATATATTATTATATGATTATAAAAAAAGAATAAATCATTTCAAAAAAAGAATAGATATTCTTTGTTAATAAATCAATCATTTCAAAAAAAGAATAAATAAATAATCATTTCAAATCATTTCAAAAAAAGAATAGATATTCTTTGTTAATAAATCAATCATTTCAAATGAATTCTATACTTGCTAATAAAAGAAACTGACCCGCTTCCTTAAACTATCAATAAACTGATATGTTTAATTCAAACTCCTTCTTAATACATTCGTATTTTCATTCTATAGACGGCAACTAAAATACCATTACAAAAATTAGAAAATTTATAAAAATTCTCTTTGTTCGTCAAATATTTTGTTTCTTTGTTTTGTCAAAACTATCATTCAAATTAAAGTTCCGATTAAGTATTTAATTTGAAAGTAATATTGTCGGTTTACAATTCCTAAAATAATTAAGTATATTTAGAAGCAATTAGTTTTATTTTAAATATTATAATTGTGTAAATTTCGGTTTACTATTCCTAAAATAATTAAATATTGAGGAATACACAGTTTGTATTTAAATGTTTAATAAACATTATTTTAATTTGTTATGTATATTGAATTTTTGAAAATGAAAAACATAAATTGGTATATTACAAAAATCTTTAAATATACTCTTTATATTTGAACTTATGGTGATTCATAAATAAAAAATATTTAAGATATATTTTTGATAGAAAAAGCTCCATAATGACAAATTTAAAATTTATTATTTATAAAGTTATTAAAATAAGTTACTGTATAAAGCTATTTAAATCTTATTGCTTATCAGCAAGGTCCTATTTTATCCTTATTCTTACACCCCTGGTCGTTCTATCATCATATTGAAAAACTTCCAAATATTTTTCAGGCCATGTCTAATGAAGTAAGTTATCTACTTAATATAAATATTAATAATTTAATCAATAATAATGTTAAATGAAATTAAATATAAATAATTAAAAAAATTATTATTAACAGATTGGGCGACAAATTCTTGTTGATATTGTGAACGATAAGAATCTACTCAAAGAATTGGTAAGTTAATTTCATTTAATTTTATATTAAATGTTTAAATTCTGTATGAAATTTTATTTTATTATATATATATAAATTTTAAATTCTGATAATATTTATTTTATTATATATATATATATATATATATTAACACTGTTTTTTATACAGATTTTACCTGTATATTTCAAAAACCTTTTATCAAGAGACTGTGATTTTATAACATTAGTTGATTGGTCGGGGTGTAAGTTTGATGTGTGTGTTGAAGAAGTCGGTAGTAGTCGTGTTAAGATTACTGAATATGGCGATTGGAGAATCTTTATAGAGACATCAATGAAACAAGATACAACTAAAATATGTTTTAAGTTGGTGGAAAAAGATACATTTGAAGTTATGTGCTTTGATGAAATTGGTCTAGAAATTCTTGAAAATGAGTTTGGTGAAGAGTTGTATAACAGATGTATTATTGAAGCCATGGAAGACACAATTCACGAACAGGTAAATTGATAATTTTTTGGTTAATAAATCTAAAGATTAATTAATTTTTATTACTAATAATTTTTGGACTATTTTATTTATACAGTATATTCCGATAATGTTCCTTGATGATTTGCATGAAGAAACAAACATTTTACCAGAAACTACAGTATATATTATTGGAAGTAAAGTTGCTGCAAATGTCCAAATTATTTGGGAATATGTAGATGGATCTATTGATATGAATAACAGATATGATAGCGGTATGTGGTTTGCTAACGGTTTTCAAGGGAGGAACTGGACAAGATTGTGTTATAATAATCATGTGTTGCCTGGATATACATTGATGTTCAACTACCTGAAAGAAGAGAAGGTGTTCCTCTTAGATGTTTTCAATTATGAAGGGATTTGTCTAGGATTGGCAGTTCTAAACTAAGTAATTTGAAAGAAATTTTATAATATTAGTTAAGTTAACTGTTAATCTAATTATCTTAATTGTTTTGTTTGTAATAATGTCTTATATATTGTATGGTGAATAATGTTTGTTTTAAAATGTATGACATCTAAGTATCTAACTCATCAAAAATATTTGTTTTACCATATCAATTAACTTAATATTATCTTATAAAAATATTAAAAAATATTAATATATATGCTCTGATATAATATTAATATTTTTTAAAGAGTATCTAATTATAACATGTGTACAGTCTTATGGTTCTTTATTTTATCATAACTTTTTTAAAGATGTTATATTTATTTATACAGTATATTCCGATAATGTTCCTTGATGATTTGCATGAAGAAACAAACATTTTACCAGAAACTACAGTATATATTATTGGAAGTAAAGTTGCTGCAAATGTCCAAATTATTTGGGAATATGTAGATGGATCTATTGATATGAATAACAGATATGATAGCGGTATGTGGTTTGCTAACGGTTTTCAAGGGAGGAACTGGACAAGATTGTGTTATAATAATCATGTGTTGCCTGGATATACATTGATGTTCAACTACCTGAAAGAAGAGAAGGTGTTCCTCTTAGATGTTTTCAATTATGAAGGGATTTGTCTAGGATTGGCAGTTCTAAACTAAGTAATTTGAAAGAAATTTTATAATATTAGTTAAGTTAACTGTTAATCTAATTATCTTAATTGTTTTGTTTGTAATAATGTCTTATATATTGTATGGTGAATAATGTTTGTTTTAAAATGTATGACATCTAAGTATCTAACTCATCAAAAATATTTGTTTTACCATATCAATTAACTTAATATTATCTTATAAAAATATTAATATATATGCTCTGATATAATATTAATAAATTTGTTAATATCTGTTGAAAGATATGATATCTGTTGAAAAGACTGATGATTAATCTGATTTGATACATAACCAGGTTTGATTATTTTCGAAAGATATATACTGTTGAAAGATATGATATCTGTTGAAAGATATGATATCTGTTGAAAGATATGATATCTGTTGAAAGATATGATATCTGTTGAAAGATATGATATCTGTTGAAAGATATGATATCTGTTGAAAGATATGATATCTGTTGAAAGATATGATATCTGTTGAAAGATATGATATCTGTTGAAAGATATGATATCTGTTGAAAGATATGATATCTGTTGAAAGATATGATATCTGTTGAAAGATATGATATCTGTTGAAAGATATGATATCTGTTGAAAGATATGATATCTGTTGAAAGATATGATATCTGTTGAAAGATATGATATCTGTTGAAAGATATGATATCTGTTGAAAGATATGATATCTGTTGAAAGATATGATATCTGTTGAAAGATATGATATCTGTTGAAAGATATGATATCTGTTGAAAGATATGATATCTGTTGAAAGATATGATATCTGTTGAAAGATATGATATCTGTTGAAAGATATGATATCTGTTGAAAGATATGATATCTGTTGAAAGATATGATATCTGTTGAAAGATATGATATCTGTTGAAAGATATGATATCTGTTGAAAGATATGATATCTGTTGAAAGATATGATATCTGTTGAAAGATATGATATCTGTTGAAAGATATGATATCTGTTGAAAGATATGATATCTGTTGAAAATATTATCTTATTAAAATATTAATATTAATATATATGCTCTGATATAATATTAATAAATTTGTTAATATCTGTTGAAAGATATGATATCTGTTGAAAAGACTGATGATTAATCTGATTTGATACATAACCAGGTTTGATTATTTTCGAAGATTCGTAATATTTTTTTTTTGTACAAGATAATACATTTTGACATGAATCTTGCTCAATTTTTTTAAAGAGTATCTAATTATAACATGTGTACAGTCTTATGGTTCTTTATTTTATCATAACTTTTTTAAAGATGTTATATTTATTTATTTGTATTTTTTTCACTTTAATATCTATGATATACACGATAATACCAGGAATGATATATAAAATTAATAAATAAAATAGAATGAACAGTATAAGCCAGACTATTTATATAGCTTTATTGAAGTTTCACATTTAGAGTATTACCACAAATAGCTTGTTTCACCAACTTTAGAACAAAAACTTAAAAAATATCTTTCTTCAAGTCCATGGGTATTACTCATCAATTTTCCGTTGTCAGGACACCTCAACAGAATGGAGTAGTTGAACGTCGAAATCGAACTCTTGTTGAAGCAGCTAGAACAATGCTTGCTTATTCTAAGTTGCCTCCGAATCTATGGGCTGAAGCTGTTGCTACTGCCTGCTTCACTCAAAATAGATCAATCATCAACAAGAGGTTTGATAAAACTCCATATGAGGTGATAAACAATAGAAAGCCCAATGTGAACTTCTTGCACATTTTTGGATGTGTATGTTATGTTCTCAATGATCGAGATAATCTGGGAAAGTTTGAACCAAAAGGCGATGAGGCATATTTTATCGATTATTCGAGAGAATCGATAGCATATCGTGTATATAACCGAAGAACCAAGAGAATTGAAGAGAGTATGAATGTTAGATTTGATGAACTCTCGGGAATGGTTCTTGAACAACACAGTTCAAGACCCGATCTTCAAAGTCCACAAGCTTCCGCAACAAAGACTACTTCAAATGTCAAATCATCATTCTCTACTCCAACAACACAAGATTTGGATATCTTGTTTGAAGAATTTTTCCAAGAACCAAAGAAAGTTCCTGAATCTGAAGTAAATGCCAATGAACCATCCAGTTCAAATTCAAAACAGATGGATCCCAATGAGTCTTCCCCATCACAATCATCAGATGATAATTCATCATCTGATTCTCTTCCACCTACCGATATTTCAGAGTTGCAAACTCAACCTCATAACATCTCTCAAGTGACAAATCCTTCAACAAATCCTGAGGATTATGATCACGACGACTTTGTTGAACCAATTGCAACTTCGTTTGAACAATTATCAGAACAACATTCTCCTGATTTTATTGATTCTGAAGAATCTGGTGATCCACTTGATCCAATTCCTCACACAACCAAATGGACAAGAGCTCATCCAATTTCTCAAGTCATTGGTAATCCAACAACTGGAGTTCATGTTAAGTAGAAATTTGAGCTAGATTTGTGCAAAAATGGAGTTAGTGTGTGAAAAGGTGTAGTGTGTGTTTTGGAGGTTGAAGATGAAGATCAGAGAGAATTGAGGTTGAATTATTGTGATTAATTAAGGAAATGGGGGAAAAGCTTACAATTTTGGGTATGGAAAGGAGTATTTATACACTTGACTAACTTTCACTAATACTCCTTCCATTGTTAAAATAATTACATTTTAACACCATTTTTGGATTTCTAACATTCTTCCCCTTGGTGTTGAAATGTAATTCATGCACGATATCATCTATAAATACGAATTTGTTGATGAAGGTCTTCGAAGCTTTCTCATTGTCTTCAAGATTTTCCATCAAACTTGGCTTTACGTCTTTAATCTTCACACTTACCTTAAAGATGTATCTTTAAGTCTTGAACTTCTCAGAGTATGAGCATTGCGGAAACTTGATCTTGGCTCTTTAGATTTGAACATGATAGCCTCTTCTTGACAATCTTAACTTTGTCACACTTCCCCTTAATTAATGAATCTTTCTCTTGAAGCATTTGGACAAACATCTTTTTCATCACACACTTCCCCTCGATCAACAATCATATTTGCGTACCACCAACGCTTATGTATAGGGTGTACCCGCGGCGTACCCACCACGTTGGCGATAACTATTTTCAAAGAATAATTTGGGGATCACTTTAGTCAACAATTTATCTTTCTTCCCCTCAACTGATGAATTCTTTTTTTTCTTCCCATCAAAATTCAAGAAAGCACACACACTTGTTTGACTTGTTTGACTTCATTATCCTCTTTCTTCCCCTCATGATGAATGTGTGGCAACATGTTCATCATGTCTCTTTGAAGTCGAAACTGGGGAATCAACCATTATGAAGTAGTAGTCCAATAAACAACATCTTTAGCCCGGGTTATACACTGGCATGTGTATAAGCCATTTCATCGAATTACTTACAAACAACCTTTGGGACCCATTTTTGTGTAGGCCCAACGGTTTTTGTCTTGACATTCCAAATGTACGTGTCATCGATCCGACGAATAGAATCTGCAGTCCATGGTAGGTGAAAACTCGAGGTTGTTGAAAAGTTGAGTTTTTGTGGACGCAGTGGAGATGCAAAGACATTCACTTTTTGCACGGTAATTGGTTTTGGTGCAAGTTCATAGAGTTGCCAAAGTGAGTATTTGATTGTCTTTGACTCAGTTGACTTTGATTTGTAGACAGGTTTCCATTTGATCTTGGTCAACTGAGCTTTTGCTTGAGAGATGAACTGAGAGTTGTCTTCAAATGATAAGAATGGAATGAGAGTCTGTGTTCCATCAATAGTAGGCTTCGAAGAATACTTTCTATCCTTGAATAAGGCATAGTTAGTAAATTGAGAAGCTTTACGTTCAGCAGGTGATGAAACTTTGATCTTTGAGTTCTTTGGGATGGACTCAGTGCAAACTTTCTTTGGAGCATCAAGTTTAGTTGGAAGTATTGGACTTGCATCATGATAAACTGATCCATCATCACTTTGAGTGTCACAAGATGTTGATTGTGTTGCAATTCCATCTCAAGTTCAGAGATTCTCTTTCGTAGAGATGTTTCATTTGATTGAAATTGCAAACAGTTCTCTTCAAGAATCTTGATTTTGTTGCAAACATCTTGTCTCTCCTTCTCAACTTTGTTCATCTCATCAACGAATTTTCCCTCCATGGTTAAGAAAATGGATGTCTCATTTTGTAACTGAATTTGAAGACTTGAAATCTTCTCTTGCAAAATAAGTTCTCTTGATTTGCTCTCCAAGATACTATCATTCAGCTTCTTGTTGGAAGTTTCCAATTCTTTTGACATTTTTGAAATCTTGGACTGCAAAAGATCATGTTCTTTTTGAACACTTTCCATGTTGGACAACTTTAGATCATTTGCATGTTTGAGCTCTTTGTTTTCTTCTTTGAGATGTTGAACTTCAAGTTGGAAATTGTGGTGTTGTTCCAAAATATTAAGAAGCTTTTTCAAATTAGCTTGTTTTCGTTCATATTCAGCCACAATACAATTCGTTGAACGATACTTGTCACCACATGAACAAGTTTGAGTACCATGATAATGTATCTCTTTCCAACTTGGTTCTAAGCCTGTTAAATCTTCTGTTAAGGAATGAATAAAATCTTTGGATATTTCAATTGACATTTTGTTAAGCAAAGGGTGAAATGAAATGAAAAGGTAATTGTGATTGAAATTGAAGTGAAAGAATTAAAATTGAAATTTGGAGATTTTGTACTTCAGGTTTCCCTCCAAATTTTTTCGCCGAAATATGTTCTCACGAAACTTAGAATTTCATGTAAACTTTGGATATCATGATCATAGGAAAAATTTGATAATTTCTAAAATTTTCGCCAAAACCGCGTCGATAACGGATGAAAATTGGCCTAAAAATTTTTAACGCTATCAAATTTTAAATCTCCATGAATTATCCCTTTTTAAGATCCTGGGCAAAAATTATTTTTCCCGCCAAAAGACTTTTTTTTTTTTTTTTTTTTTTTTTTTTTTTTTTTTTTTTGGAATTGGAATTGGAACGATCTTGGTAAGGTTATGAAATGAAACGATCTTGATAAGGTTATGAAATGAAACGATCTTGATGTAAGCAGGAAATGAAACGATCTTGATTATCCAGGTAATGAAACGATCTTGAATTAACAAGGAAATGAAACGATCTTGAAACGAATAAGAAAATGAAACGATCTTGGCAAAATCGTTCTGGGTGAGATCGTCTTTGAGTAAGATCGTCTTAGAACTTTTAAAGAAAATTTGGTTAAGTATAGAAAGTGAAACGATCTTGAAGAACAAAATGTGAAACGATCTTGAGAAGATCGTCTAAGGTAATGTTATGAGAAATTTGGTTAAGTATGAAAAATGAGACGGTCTTGAAGAACTGGGACGATCTTGATTGAAGATCGTCTTGGAAATTTTGGTGAAATTTGGCTAAGTATGAAAAGTGAAACGATCAGGAAATGAGACGGTCTTGAATTGAAGATCGTCTTAACTTCAAAAGAAATGAGACGATCTTGTTGAAGATCGTCTTGTTTTCTTTTCAAGAATTTGTATTGACCAAACCAATCCTTCTGGATTAGTTAGCCAAAAACAAATACTTCTCAACTCAACAATCCACACAGCACAGGTATTACAATTAACTTTCAAATACCAAAACGATCTTATGAAGATCGTCTTAGTGAAGATCGTTTTAGGTTCATCTTCATCATTTTAACAGTTTTCCAGAAAACTCCATTAATGACTTTAAAAGCTTCAATAACTTTTGAATTAGTGGGAGTTAGATCACGAAATAACTTGCAAACTGTTTGTTTTCACCTCCGCAACAAATCTATGAACAAAATTCAACACAAACACAACAGATTCAAAACCCAAAAAATCGCGCCAAAATCAAAAATTCAATCTCGAGATTTAGATCGAATTGGAATTTGAAACTTGACAGGATTATGTTTACAACTATCACGAATCTATTGGTGAACAAATAACTGTGATTTTATGTGGTTTGAGAGTGTGAATTTTGATGAACAGTGAAAACGATTTTGAAAAAAAATTCGAAAATTGGATGAGAATTGCAGCAAATCGAGCTATGGATCGTTCAGATTAACTGATTTTTCTCTGATACCAATTGTTAAGTAGAAATTTGAGCTAGATTTGTGCAAAAATGGAGTTAGTGTGTGAAAAGGTGTAGTGTGTGTTTTGGAGGTTGAAGATGAAGATCAGAGAGAATTGAGGTTGAATTATTGTGATTAATTAAGGAAATGGGGGAAAAGCTTACAATTTTGGGTATGGAAAGGAGTATTTATACACTTGACTAACTTTCACTAATACTCCTTCCATTGTTAAAATAATTACATTTTAACACCATTTTGGATTTAAACAAGATCCGCATCCGCGAATGAATGTCTGTTTGTGAATTTTCTGAGTATTGTTGAACCAAAGACAGTGAATGAAGCTCTAAGTTGTCCAGATTGGGTGAAAGCAATGCAAGAAGAACTTAATTAGTTCGAACGTCTTGAGGTGTGGAAATTGGTTCCCAATCCTTACAAGAACAAGGAGCCAATTAAGACCAAATGGATCTTCAAGAACAAAAAGGATGAAACTGGAGTTGTTGTACGTAACAAAGCACGATTGGTTGCGAAGGGATACTGCCAACAAGATGGGATTGACTACGATGAGACATTCACACCAGTTGCACGAATTGAGGCTATTCGGATGTTTCTTGCCTATGCTGCCTACAAGAACTTCACAGTCTACCAAATGGATGTCAAAACTGCCTTCTTGAATGGAATTCTCAAAGAAGAAGTGTATGTTGAACAACCAGAAGGTTTTGTCAATTCCAAACATCCGGACTATGTTTACAGGTTAGATAAGGCTTTATATGGTCTGAAACAAGCCCCTCGTGCATGGTATGATGTTTTATCCTCTTATCTTGTGAAATCTGGTTTTAGCAAAGGTTCGATTGACACTACCTTGTTTATAAAACGACAAGGGAGTGACATCATTCTAATCCAGATTTATGCTGACGACATAATTTTCGGGTCAACTAACCCTAAATACTGCAAGAATTTCTCTGCTTTAATGATCAAGAAATTTGAAATGAGCATGATGGGTGAATTAAACTTTTTCCTTGGTCTTCAAGTAAAACAATTGTCAAATGGTACTTTTATTTGTTCAATCTAAGTACATTCTTGACATGTTGAAAAAGTTTGATATGATGGATTGTCAAACAATTGGGACACCCATGGAAGCTCGAACAAAGATTAATGCTGACTTAAATGGAAAATCTTTTGATCAAAAGAAATATCGCAGTATGATAGGGTCACTCATGTATTTGACTGCAAGTCGCCCAGATATTATGTTTGCCACATGCATGTGTGCCAGGTACCAGGCCAATCCTAAGGAAAGTCATTTCCAGGCCGTCAAACGGATATTCCGATACCTGAAAGGCACAGTGAACCTTGGTCTCTGGTATCCAAGGGATATCGGGTTTCAATTAATTGCATACTCGGATGCTGACCATGCAGGTTGCAAGCTTGATCAAAAGAGCACTTCTGGGAGTGTACAATTTCTAGGGGATAGATTGGTCAGTTGGTCTTCAAAGAAACAGAATTGTGTATCCACATCTACTGCAGAAGCTGAATACGTTGCTGCAGCAAGCTGTTGTTCACAAGTTCTTTGGATGAAGACTCAGTTGACTGATTATGGATTCCAATTCAACAGAATTCCCATTTACTGTGACTCAAAGAGTGCTATTGCTATTTCTTGCAATCCTGTACAGCACACAAAGACCAAGCACATAGATGTTCGGTACCATTTTCTTAAAGATCATGTCGAGAAAGGTAACATCGAACTCTATTTTGTCCCGACAGACTACCAACTTGCTGACCTTTTCACCAAACCTTTGGATGAAAACAGGTTTAATTTTCTTAAAACCAAGTTGGGAATGCTAGATTTACAAACTAAAATGCTTTCATGCCGTGACTTCTATGTTCATTTTCTGTTTCAAACATTGATGTGTCTTACTTGTTATTACATGCAATGTTTGAGGGGGAGAAAAAGGTAGAATGCATGATTTAAGGGGGAGTTTGTAAATTTACCATGTTGTTTTATGCTTTATTTGAGGGGGAGTGTGCAAATGCATGTAAATTTTTGTGTAATTTTTCTAGTATGTGTAATATTTTTTTTTATTTGCTATTATGTGTGTTTGTCTTTAAAATTTGAAAAATCAAATACAAAATTTTAAATTTTAAAAATGTTAAAAAGATTTTTTTTATCTGTTCTTAATTTTTTTTAAGTTGTATTTTTGTTGTTGTTTTATTTCATTTTGTTTGAGTTTTGTGTGTTTGTTTTTGGTTAAACCCAAAAAGAGCCCAAAACCTTTACAGCCCAATTTTGTGAATTGAGCCCAAATCCAGTTAGTGATCCGGGTTGACACGCGGGTCGTGTCCAAACCCGCAACCCGATTTTGAATTTTAAAAGGAAAATAGGCGGTCCATTTTATCACTTTCCAAATTCATATCAAAATTTCTTCTTATTTTCTCTCCAAAACCGATCAAACCTGTCATCTATCAATCAATCATTTTCATCTCTTTCATAATAATCTAAGTGAAGTTAATCTGGTGATCACTATTGTGAATTATTTCATCTACTTTCTTCTTCAGATCATCGGTTTAAAGGTAAACTCTCTTGTTTTCTTTACACACTTCAACTGTTTGATTAAATGCCGAGATGAACTGATCATGATCTATATGCTTTATGTGATAATTTACTTTATGTTTTGATGATGATAGATGCATGATTAGGGATAATATTAGGTGTTTATCTGTTTTAAATTCCTTAGTCTGTTCTTGTTTGATTTTCTGGATTTGATTGGTTGAAGGGCTGGGTAACTGTTGAAGATTTGAAGATTTGTGCCATTCGCCGAGATTTTTGCTCGGCAAATGCTAAGTTTTGTTCAGTTTCATCTTCAAATCTTCATATAACTGGCAAAACATGTGAAAATTTTGACTTAACAAAATTTCAAATCAAAAAGGCCATTTGCCGAGGTTTTTGCTCGGCAAATGCTTGTTTTCACAAGTCAAGATTTTCTAAGTCATAAATAAGTCATTTGCAGAGAAATTTTCTCGGCAAATACTTTGGTTGCCCATTTACACATTTTGACTTAACAAAATTCATGATCAAAAAGTGTCATTTGCCGAGATTTTTGCTCGACAAATGGGTGTTTGTCTCAAATTCTTAAAAAAATTTTGTTTGTCAAAACAAAAACTTGTGAATATTTTGTCTTAACCAAATTTTCAAATCAAAAAGGCCATTTGCCGAGGTTTTTGCTCGGCAAATGCATGTTTTTCACAAGAAAATTTTCAAAGTCTTAAATTGTCTATTTGCAGAGATTTTATCTCGGCAAATCAACATTTTGTGAAAATGTTTTCTTAAGTCTTGAAATCTAAATGTACCATTTGCAGAGATTTTATCTCGGCAAATGCTTAAAATCTTTTAAAAAGACTTGATCATTTTTCTGGTTTAATATCAAATGTGCCATTTGCAGAGATTTTATCTCGGCAAATGCACATTTTATCATTGAAATATTTCTTTAACATTTGTCAACACTCTTGTTGATCAAATCAAAGGAATTTTCATATATTCAAGGAAGTCTAATCTAAAAAGCTCATTTGCCGAGATTTTTACTCGGCGTTTACGAGATTTTACTTCAACACTCGATGACTTGGTCCCTGATCAGCTTCATTCTCGTGTTTGCCGAGATTTTTGCTCGGCAAACCATGGAATTTTTCAAAAGTTTTTGCCAAAATCAATTTTTGTTCCTTATTAATTTCTGGGCAAAATTTTTGAGAAAATATTTTTATTTTTTATTTTATTTTTTTTGTGTTGTTTTTAAAAATGTATGTATGTATGTATTGTGTTTGTGTATATATAGTATTTCATAAGTGTTGAGGCTAAGAAGCAAGGTATTGAACGCCTTTGTGTACTACCTTTGTTTTCTTATCTTTCAATACTTATGTGATTCTATATATCGTCATGTTTCGTATATATATTAGGGTATCGAACGCCTTTGTGTACTACTTTGTTTTCTCATTTCTGATATATGTGCAAAACATTGTCTTTGTGTATTAAATGTGTTTATTAAATGTTGGTGTGTTATTTTTCTGTGTTTAAATTGGTTTTCTGGTCAAACTTTGGTCAGTCTTATTTTTCAGAAAAATAATAAAAACAAAGATGGTGATGTTCCAAGAAGGTGCAACAATGAAGATGCAAGCCAATCAAGCTCTTCATATACCATTCACATCCAAATTCCCAATCATAACGGAGATTCTAAGCCACCATCCATTGGAAACTGCTTTGACTAGTGGTGCAATTGTTCCCGAAAAGTACATATTTGAGTTATGGGAATCAATTGAGTTTGTAAAAGCCAATAAAAGACATCATCAAGAAGAATGCTTTAGATACTCTTTACAATCAGATGATAATGTGTTTAACTGCCAATTCACATTAAATGAATTCAGATCGATCATTGGTTTTCCTGAACAAGAAGAATATGAAGAGTTGCCATCAGTTGATGAAATGTTGACAGCTGTACATGCTTTGGGATATGAAGGGGAATTGACATCCATGAGGGATTTTAAAAGGATGAATGTGGCTACATTATGGCATACAATGTACAATATCTTAAGCACCTGTCTGATGCCATCTCAGAAGGGGATTGATGCAATGACAAAGCACTCACTGTCAATATACTATGCTGTCACTCATAATGTTAAATGTGATTTTGCCAAGATTGTGTGGGACAAAATGAGACAAGTTGTGAAAGGAAAGGATGTTCAAGAAAGAAAATACATTCCTTATATTCGATTCTTCACCTTGATAATCGAAGACGTACTTGATAATGTTGAAGAGATACCAAAGTTGGAAGATAGTTTCAAGTGTGTGATTGCAATGTATAAATCAAACATGAGAATAAGAGGCACATGAAGTGAGATTGCAAGACCATTTCCAATTCCACCATTTCTGCTAAACCTGGTTCCTGCTGAGAGTCCCCACCTTAGGACTTATAGAGAGTGGTTAGCCACAACAATGGGGTCTGAAAGCCGACAGACTCCTACCCAAGCTGTGCATAGGTCGCCAAGTGAGGGTCCTAGGTCACATAAAAGAAAAAGAGGGGATAGTGGTGAGGGGACTTCTGGGCAGAGGAGAAGGAAATCGAAAAGAGTTATGTTTGAACAAGATGTTGTAACACCTGAACCTGTTTCTTCACCTGTTTCTCAACCTACACCATCAACACAATCTACCCAACCGTTCACTTTTCGCAATCTTCACCTTCACAATCTACACCTTTACCATCCGTTGTTTCACCAAACCCACCAACTTTTACACCACCTCGCTCATCACCTGTACTTAATCCAACACCGCTTGCTTCAGCACTACCTAATGAACCAACTCCACCACCAGGTAGAAGACTTAAAATGGCTGCTCGAAGGTCACCAAAGAAATCAAAGAAGAAGAAATCCAAAAGAAATAAGTCTGCTGGATCGGAACATATTGGTGCCTTGACAGAGTTGGATGCTGAACAAGTAACTCAAGGAATTCATAATGTTGTATCTGAGTTGGAAACTGAGCATGTTAGCACTGGAGATGATGTTGTGCTGGAGGAACAAGGCGGAATTGAGGGAGGAGTTGAAAATGTAAGAGAGGATGTGCGGTCCGGGTTAGGACAAGGGCATAAAGAAAACGTTGGCCCTCCGATAGTTCAAACCAATGTGTCTAGTCGGGTTGTTTACCCTAGGGTAGAAGTCGGGAACTGCCCATTCTCGCTTGCACCAAACTCTCCTAGCCATTCTGACTCCACACAACAGGAGTTAGTCTCACAAATGCACGGGGATCAGCCACGCTCACCACACTCTCCTCAGTTGGAGGATGAGAGTGTTGAAATAAGAGAGGACCAGCCCCACCTCTCGCCTTCATTTCGTGCACAAGAGTCAAGATCTCCTAGGTACACGGATTCACAAGCTCAGTTGAGTACTGATGCCGGAACAAGCGAAGGGGGACCCACTTTGTGTGACACTCAAGGACAGCTTGGAAATCCTGCCTTAGCTAACATCACGCCAGCTATAGCCACAGGTAACAGTCCTCAGACCGAGACTGGGGGACAATATGAACGCCGTAGTGACACTGCTATTCCTCAGGATCAACCTGAGACTGTATTAATGGGCATTCTCAGTGACCCCGGTGTTGTGAGAGGTGTTGCCCAACAACAACAAGTCCCGGACAGTGGTGTATCACAGTCTAGGACACAAATTGATTCGGGTTGCAAAGCCCATGAATCTGAAACTGCTGGTGAGGGTATAACCCGTTCTAAAACCGTTTTCGTAATTTCATTCCGTTTAGAAAAATCCAAAAAGATTTTCATTTTCTTATTTTTGAAAAATCCAAAAAGATTTTCTCTTTTAATCATTTTGTTTATATACTTTGTCTTTTAGTTACTCACAATGTATTAGGATGAGATGCAAGGCATCGAACGCCTTTGTGTACTACCTTTGTTGTCTCATTTTTAATGTTTGTGAGTAACTTTCAAACCTTTTACTCACCCTTTATATGCAAAAACCTTTGTTTATATCTTGCATATATTTAGGGGGAGTTTGTTTATAAAACCAAAACTTCCAAGTGTTTAAACTCATTTTCCATCTTAAAACACTTTGGAAGATTTTCAAACCATTTTCGATCAAATTCAAAGAAGTTCGGTGTTATATTTGCACATGAGAGTTTAGGCCACTCATAAAAACTCCATGATCTTATCATCGCCGATGAGATCTAACCCCGGAGTTATATTCTGAATCTTAGATTGTGAGGGTTTATGAGCGTGGTGATGATGTTTGTGCAAATAGGACATGAGGGAGTAGTCGAAAAGTGAGAGGTTACTGTGAAATGATGTGAGAAAGGGCTAAAAGAAACAAAAGCCCTCCCCAAAATTCTCTAAAAGCCGGGTCAACACGTTTCTATCGGATTTCATATGTTGATTTCTCGATATTGAATAAGACTTCATGGACCCAGTGAAGCAATGCACATCTTTTCCTAACCACTCAAGTATTTCTTAACAAATACTTGTTTTATTCTCACGGAGATTTTCACATTTCTATCGACTCTTCATTTGGAAGACGTTGATATTGAAAAGGGAGACACTCTGCTCCGGTCCCCGACTTCATTTGATCACTTATCGAGTCTAGAGCGTACTTAAAATATTCTTTCATTTGACTAGGACACAATGATTCGGGTTGCAAAGCCCATGAATCTGAAACTGCTGGTGAGGGTATAACCCGTTCTAAAACCGTTTTCGTAATTTCATTCCTTTTAGAAAAATCCAAAAAGATTTTCATTTTCTTATTTTTGAAAAATCCAAAAAGATTTTCTCTTTTAATCATTTTGTTTATATACTTTGTCTTTTAGTTACTCACAATGTATTAGGATGAGATGCAAGGCATCGAACGCCTTTGTGTACTACCTTTGTTGTCTCATTTTTAATGTTTGTGAGTAACTTTCAAACCTTTTACTCACCCTTTATATGCAAAAACCTTTGTTTATATCTTGCATATATTTAGGGGGAGTTTGTTTATAAAACCAAAACTTCCAAGTGTTTAAACTCATTTTCCATCTTAAAACACTTTGGAAGATTTTCAAACCATTTTCGATCAAATTCAAAGAAGTTCGGTGTTATGATTTGCACATGAGAGTTTAGGCCACTCATAAAAACTCCATGATCTTATCATCGCCGATGAGATCTAACCCCGGAGTTATATTCTGAATCTTAGATTGTGAGGGTTTATGAGCGTGGTGATGATGTTTGTGCAAATAGGACATGAGGGAGTAGTCGAAAAGTGAGAGGTTACTGTGAAATGATGTGAGAAAGGGCTAAAAGAAACAAAAGCCCTCCCCAAAATTCTCTAAAAGCCGGGTCAACACGTTTCTATCGGATTTCATATGTTGATTTCTCGATATTGAATAAGACTTCATGGACCCAGTGAAGCAATGCACATCTTTTCCTAACCACTCAAGTATTTCTTAACAAATACTTGTTTTATTCTCACGGAGATTTTCACATTTCTATCGACTCTTCATTTGGAAGACGTTGATATTGAAAAGGGAGACACTCTGCTCCGGTCCCCGACTTCATTTGATCACTTTTCGAGTCTAGAGCGTACTTAAAATATTCTTTCATTTGACTAGGACACAATGAGTCTTTATATGTCTTTGTGACATCGCATATCTTTGTGATATTGCCGGAACATTCGTAGTGATATCATATTATTGATATTCCACGATGATCGAATGGAAATCCTACCAATGCTAACATCTTTTCCAACGTTGAACGTAGGTCTCACATTTTCACTTTATGAATTTGCTGAGTAAACGAGAAGTCTATGTGACCTCGGATTTTATTTCCCAAAAGTCTTTGAGGATAGTAAGACATGGTCATCGAACGCCTTTGTGACACTGACCAAGAATTACATTCTTTAAAGCAATCTATCGGTTGAAAAGCCATAGACCGAACCATTTAGAGATAAGCTTTGTGCATTTCTCAATGATAATGGGAAGTCCTAAAAATAGTAATCGTATTTTTAGGCCACACCATCAATCCTTTTGATTTTTGGTTGTGTTAACGGATCATTTTTATCCGAATTTCATTTCTCTTCACACAAACACAAAGAACACAAACACCCTATTAAAATCTTTTTCCAAAACCGCAACCTTACATTCTAGTTCACCAATAGGTTCATTGGGAATTGGGAATTGGGTTGGGATAATTTGCTTGCTTGTTGTTTGTTGTCATCTACCGTTTATGCTATCAATCATTATTGTATGATGAAACCGTTTCACATATTCATCATAAGGGGGAGAAATGATTAAATGATTGATAGATAGAATTAAAGGTTTTAGGTAGAATTTGATGGATATTTGATGGATGTTAATGAATTTGTTGTGTTTGGTTGTTCAAAGGATTTTTAGTTTAGGTGACGGGAGTGAATAATTATCGTGATATGTTGTAAGTTGAGAGATTGTTTCGAGAAAGTTAAAGGATTGATTCGAGATCAAGTATATTCAAGGATGATGTACATGGTCGATATTTGAAAGATTTATTGAATAATTGACCATTTGTTTGATGATTAGTAGAGTTTGAGATTGAATGGAGATTGTTCGTTTGTTGATACTTGTGATAGCTAAGTTTGTTTAATGTCCTGAGAAAATTCATAGTTTGAAGAGATTGTTAATTTGAGGGGGAGCAACAGTAAACTCATGAATTGTTAAATATGCTCCGAAATGATTGTTTGTTCGAGGGGGAGCAAGAGATTAAAGATTTGTTATTGAATAATTTGCTCCAAGATAGTTGTTTGATCTCGGGGGAGCAAATGTTTATTGATCAAAGAATTGAGTGTTCCAAGATGATTGTTGATTCAGAGACAAGTTAGATCAAGAAATGAAATTTCCGCATTCAAAAACCAAGCTTCCGCAAAGCCAAAAGAATTTAAAGTTAAATCAAGCTTCCGCAATGCCAGGAGAATTTAAAGAAAACCAAGCTTCCGCATCTAAAAGAATTCAAAGTCAAATCCAAGCTTCCGCATGCTACTCAAAAGTTCAAGTTACTTCTCCAAGCAACATCAAGTTGAAATCAACATTCAAAAGTTCAAGTTGTGAAAGCTCAAAAGCTACAAAGATTTCAAAGATGCTTCCAAAGTATTCAAAGTTGCAAGAGAAGATCAAGATTTAATAAGTCGTCGTCAAATATATTTGTTTGTTGAGAAGATTCAAAGTCAAGGTTGATACAAGACATTGAAGACAATGAGAAAGCTTCAAAGTCCAATCAACATTGAAGATTTTCAACAAATGGGCTCATCATATTATTTAAAGACTGAAGACGATGCAACATTTACAATTCAACACCAAGGGGGAGATTGTTAGAAATATAAATTAGTGGTGTTTAATTGTAAATAGAGTTACATTTGTAATGTTGTTAAAGTGCAAGGGGTCTAGATGAAACTTGTAATGTTTAGGATATAAATACCCCTTGTAACCACATTATGTAACTAACCCTTTCATAATAAACACACACTTTATTTCTAACATAATACCGGGTTTGTTAAGGACAAAAAACAGACTTGAAGAAAATTACAAATTGAAGGAAGCAGAAGTCAAATTTTGGAAAATTAGTATTGTATTAATCTGTTGTCTTTTAATTTTGATTATCTCTAACTGTACCAAAACTTCGTGTAACTATTTATAAATGTAATGAAATTTGATAATATATTATTTCATTATTTTATAATTAATTATAAATTTTTTACACAGATATAACAATACTAATTGAACAAAATATTTATTATACACAGTCAGTCTAATCTTACAATCAGGTTAGAATAAAAATCAAATAATCGGAACACTAAGTAATCTTCTAAAAGATTATTGAATAGAAAAAAGATTTACTATCAGGTTAGGATAATATATATTGTTGGTAAACAAGATTAATATTACATAAGTATATACAACAAAAATCTTCTAATAGCAAATTTATTAAATTTGTTCTGGAGTATTTAAAACTGACTGATATTCAAATCCACTTAAAGAACAACGATAATATATCTATATAATTAAAGAAATACATAACATAAAAAAGAATCACAAATACTGAAGTACTTCTTTAAAAACAACATTAGTGGTAGTATTATCATCCTTGTTTGATTTATCTGCAATCAAAATTTTTAATCCTTTTTTGCTTTTGACTCTTGAGACTGCAACATAAAGTTGTCCATGGCTGAATACAGGACGAGGAAGATACAAAGCAACTCGGTCAAGAGATTGACCTTGACTTTTATTAATAGTCATTGCAAAACAAACTGCAACCGGAAACTGTCTTTGACACATCTTAACTGGAAGGCTTTTTTCTGTAACACCCCAAGCCGAGGCTCGGAATATCACGGAAATCACATAGCACCAGGTGGAATTACAATAGAACAAACTAAATGCAATTAAAGATTCGGTGAATCCAATACAAAACGAAGTAAGTAACAAAATACAACGGGAGCAAATAGCCATCAAAGTTAACAAAAATAACAACCAAAGATGGCAAACGATCCTAAGTATAATGCAAAAGGCAGGCCAATGAATCCTTGATCCATGAAGTCCATAGTCCGGGTTTACAGCGAGCAAAGCAACTAAACTCCACGCCCTGGGAGAACCTGATTACCTGAAAAGTGTACTAAGCATAGTCAACACAAGGTTGGTGAGTTCGTAGTAATGGCCCACAAGGAACCATGGACAAAATCATAAAGCACGAAAGGAGGCTAAACCTGACATACAGTGAGCCTCTACGAAACACAATAATGTCCAACAACAAGATTACACAAGCGCAACGCGTGAAATGAGAAATGCATAAATGATATGAGTATCAATGCAAATGCCGGAATGCATGAATAAGCCAATATGCCTATCCTATGCGTGAGCTCAAGTCACCAATGCAACGATACCCTTCTGTCATCGCAATGAACAAGGCTGTATCTCAAAATCATCGAGATATATATGTCTATATACTCGGAGTCAGGTCTACATCCAAAATGGGTGCATACATCTATGCACCAGGATGCCGGCAATCCCCTGCCGAGGGTCATCAACAATGTATGCAATGCTTACAATCGAATGTAAATGCATAAATCATGAACCAACAATCAATATACGATAAACCTGCGCCAACAATCAATAATCAACAACATAAGCCACTAATCACAATTTAAACCGACTATACGTACATATACTTCAGAGGATTCTACTTTCTTCAAGTCCCAGATGCTTATATATAGGGTCACCCGCAGCCTTCCCACCACATCTAGAACCCAATGAAGGCATAACCGACTTTCATGTATGTACGTCTATCCTAATATAAAAGTAATACTTAACTAAAACATAACCCAAGTCAATTAAACGAAACGAACTATCCCATCAATCCAACAATCAAGTCAACCAATCAATACATCAATAAATGCAAGTAAACACGCCAGGTTTACACTTTTCAGCCCGAATCTCAAGCGAGTAGGGAGATACGAAACTCACCTTGCCCGGCAAAGAAGCTAGAATAAGATTACAAACGAGTAATAGGGTCCACACGTCCACAACCTATAATTATACATCATAATACCATAATGTCAACTCTACAATCATAAACAAGTTGGTTTATCACAATTAGGTCGAGTCACAAACCCTAAATGCCTTTACAATTTAAACGAGTAGAACAAGACGCATTCGACTCGACCTTATTAGAAATGAGAAGAGATTCATGCAAAAAGAGTGTTACCACAAGAAAATAGACTCTCTTACGATTCCAACGATAGGTCATACGACTTATTTGGACTTACGGATCAAAAGTTATTAATGTTTAAAAATCGACGCGCAACATTTCCCAGAAACTAACCACTGCGCCGCAGTGAGCCTTTGCCAAGCTCACTGCGCCGCAGTGAGCTAACCCAAACCTGACCAGGCCCTAGCCACTGCGCCGCAGTGGGCTAGCCTAAGCCACTGCGCCGCAGTGGCCCCATACTGGACCAGAAGAGCAGCAGCACCAGCATATGCAGAAAACAAGACCAAAACCCTAAAAACTCGACCCAAACCAACCCAAATCGATTTGTAGGAACTTGTAACTTAATGTGAAGCATAAATAAACACCATTAACCATAAATAAACATAACCCAATCCACAAATTCGACCCAAAACATCAAAATCATAACAAATCGTTCCAACCCTAATCGAAACCCTAGTTTGACCTAAATCGTCTTTTGACTCGATTCAAGACTTGCAATTGTTCAAGATGACTAGAAATGCAATAACAAACATAAGTAGGTGTAAATGGGATGAATTTGACTTACCAAAACGTCTCCTTGAGCTCAAACCCAAATTTGACCTAATTGGGTAAAAATGCTAGAACGTGGCTTTGATTCTTTGATAAGACGAAAGTGAGATGAAAGTGACTATGATTTCTATGTTATAATCGATCCAACACTAATTGATGCAAGAAATGGTGAAGAAGATTGAAATGGGTCTTGCTTTGCTTTTGAGAGAAAGAGAGAAAGATAGATAGAAAATGAGAGGGGGAAAAGGGATAAGGGGGAGAAATGGGTCTTGGGGGCTGGTGGGTCATGGACTACCCACGGGCCGACCCGTTTCCCCTCTCAAGTCACAATACAATTAATTACCTATTAAATACCGACTACACATACAACGACCCGACCAACATACCACATAGTCATATAATCACAAATGGGCCAATTATTTCATTCAACAAGTTTGTTAGTCAAATTACACAAAAGTCAACGGGTCAAAATTCACGGATGTTACATTATTCCCCCGTTGAAAGAATTTCGTCCCGAAATTCAACAAAACCCTAATTATTAAATAAATGCGGGTACTTAGACTTCATATGGTCTTCTCTCTCCCAAGTGAACTCGGCTCCACGTCTAGCATTCCATCTAACCTTCACAATCGTGTAGCGTTTACTCTTGAGTTTCTTTTCTTGGCGGTCCAAGATCTCTACCGGCTTTTCAACAAAGTTCAAATTCGAATCAACCCTAATTTCATCCATAGGCACATGATGTGTAGGATTCGCCAAACACTTGCGCAAGTTACAAATATGAAACACATCATGCACACCGCTAAGCTCTTGAGGCAATTCTAGCCGATAAGCAACTTTCCCGACTCGTTCAAGAATCTTGAAAGAACCAATATACCTTGGTGCAAGTTTTCCCCGCTTCACAAAACGTACGACTCCCTTCCAAGGTGACACTTTCAAAGTACTAAATCACCAACTTCAAACTCCAACGGTCTCCGCCTCACATCAGCATACTTCTTTTGACGTTCACGGGCCAATTGCAGCTTCTCCTTAATTTGAGATATTACCTTAGTCGTTTCAATTACAATTTCTGGCCCGATAAGTTGACTTTCTCCAATTTCCGCCCAAGCTAGAGGAGAATGACATACTCTACCATACAATGCTTTAAAGGGTGCCATTTGAATGGTAGCATGGTAGCTATTGTTGTATGAAAACTCTACTAGCGGCAAATGGTCTTCCCAACTTCCACCAAAATCGATTGCACACGCCCTTAACATGTCTTCAAGTGTTTGAATGGTTCTCTCGGTTTGTCCATCCGTTTGAGGGTGAAACGCCGTGCTCATGTCGAGTCGAGTACCCATGGCTTTTTGAAAGGCTTCCCAAAATTTTGATTTAAAACGGGCATCCCTATCCGAAATGATAGAAATCGGCACTCCATGCTTAGATATTACTTCCTTGATGTACAATCGAACCAAAGTGTCAAATTTATCGGTTTCACGAATGGCTAAAAAGTGAGCCGACTTCGTTAGCCGATCTACTATCACCCAAATCGTGTCACGGCCGCTTCTCGTCTTCGGTAGTTTAGTAATGAAGTCCATTGAGATATGCTCCCACTTCCATTCGGGCATCACCGGTTGCACCAACAATCCGGGTGGCTTCTTGTGATCGGCTTTGACTTGTAAGCAAGTAAGACACTCACTCACATACCTTGCCACATCACGCTTCATGCCCGGCCACCAATACAATTCCTTCAAGTCAAAGTACATCTTATCCGACCCGGGATGGACCGAATAAGGCGATAGGTGAGCCTCATTCATAATAAGCGTTCTTAAGTCGCCGAGAATAGGAACCCAAAGTCTTTCAACCATGTATAGCCCATTATCATTCTTCCGGTCAAATAGTTGTTCCATGCCATCTAGGTTTTCGTTTCCAAAGTTTTCCGGTAGGGTGGCTTGAATTTGGGCTTCAATAATCCGATCACGAATATTTGGCCCTACCGTGAGGCTCATAGCTCTAGCCCGTCTTGGTTTCACTCTCTCCTTTCGGCTCAAGGCATCGGCTACTACATTTGCCTTGCCCGGGTGATAACGGATGTCACAATCATAATCACTAAATAGTTCTAACCAACGCCTTTGCCTCATATTCAATTCACTTTGGTTGAAGATGTGTTGGAGGCTTTTGTGATCGGTATAAATCACACATTTGTGCCATAGAGATAGTGCCTCCAACACTTCAAAGCAAACACAACCGCTCCCAATTCCAAATCATGTGTCGGGTAGTTCTTCTCATGCACCTTCAATTGACGAGAGGCATAAGCAATGACCTTACCCCTTTGCATAAGAACACAACCCAACCCTTGCCCCGAAGCATCACAATAAACAACGAAATCTTCAATTCCATCCGGTAGCGTCAAAATAGGAGCATCACATAGCATATCTTTAAGAGTTTGGAAGGCGCTTTCTTGTCTTTCGCCCCATTCAAAATTTCTCTCCTTTTGAGTCAAGAGAGTGAGTGGTTGTGCAATACGGGAGAAATTTTCAATAAATCTTCTATAATAACCCGCCAATCCAAGAAATTGGCGGATCTCGGATGGCGTTTCGGGTCTTCTCCAATTCTTGACCGCTTCAATCTTGCTTGGGTCCACATGAATACCCTCCTTGCTCACCACGTGACCCAGAAAGTGAACCTCTTCCAACCAAAACTCACACTTGGAGAACTTAGCATACAATTTCTCTTTCCTTAGTAGTTCAAGCGCTTCACGCAAGTGCTCAACATGCTCCTCCTTCGTCTTCGAGTATACAAGTATGTCATCAATGAACACAATGACAGACTTGTCTAAGTATGGTTGACACACCCGGTTCATCAAGTCCATGAACACCGCCGGTGCATTAGTCAACCCAAAAGGCATTACGGTGAATTCAAAATGACCATACCTTGTGCGAAAAGCCGTTTTGGGGATGTCATCTTCATGTACCCGGAGTTGATGATAGCCCGAGCGAAGATCGATTTTTGAAAAGTGCTTAGCACCTTGAAGTTGATCAAATAGGTCATCGATTCTAGGGAGAGGATATCGGTTCTTCACAGTGAGCTTGTTTAATTCCCGGTAATCAATACACATTCTAAAAGATCCATCTTTCTTTTTGACGAATAGAACAGGAGCACCCCAAGGAGATTGACTAGGGCGAATGAAACCCTTTTCTTGGAGTTCCTTGAGTTGAGTTTGTAGCTCTTGCATTTCGGTTAGAGCTAGTCTATAAGGAGCTTTTGCTACGGGCGCGGCTTCGGGAATAAGATTGATACGAAAATCAAGTTCACGGGTTGGAGGTAATCCCGGTAAGTCATCCGGAAAAACATCGGGAAAATCACAAACGATAGGAACGGTCTTCAATTCTACCTTTGAGATGGTAGCACTAAAGACTTTAGAATTAGAGGAATCGGAGATTTCGCCTTGAACCCTAAGAATTTTACCGTTAGCCAAAGGTATTTTAACAACTCTCTCGCCACAATCAATGGTTGCATTTACCGCCGTCAACCAATCCATACCCACTATAATATCAAAACTACCAATGTCAAGAGACATAAGGTCAATGAAGAAGTCGACATCTTCTAAAGTCAAGACACATTCCCGAAGTATTTGACTAATTCTAGTTAGTGACCCATTTACCATTTCAATGTCAAGCACATAGTTTAGAGCACATGGATGCACATCAATCAAGGAACAAAGTTAGAAGACACGAGGCTATAATCGGCCCCGGAATCAAATAGGACGATTGCATAGAGACCATTTAAGAGAAAAGTACCTGCTACTACGTTGGGGTCATTGCGAGCTTCATTTACATTGGCCGCAAAGGCTCGGCCACGTGGTTGCACTTGGTGGCCTTGTTGTCCCCGGTTTTGATTAGGCCCGACCATTTGTAGTTGATTGGGGTGAACGGCTACTTGAACTTGTTGTCCCACCCATCGAGGACAATTATTACGGTAGTGGTCACGGCTACCACATTCAAAACATTCACCTCTTCTTTGGTTACCTTGAGGAGGAACGGCCCGAACAGGAGCCACATTCATTGGGCCCGCTCTTGGAGCTCTACAATCTCTGGATGCGTGCCCAACTTGGTTGCAATTATAGCATGCCCCACATGGAGTAGTGGCGGGATGGTGCCTATTGCACCTCCCACAGAAAGGATGAGGCCCGGTATAAGGCCTCCTAGCCGGTTCTACCGCCGCCATTACCCTACCCCTATAAGCATTCTTGGGGTCAAACCTTCCCGCTTTCTTTACCCCACTTGACTCCCCCACTTCTTTCCTCTTTTTTGATGAGGACTTACTCAAAACACCACATCTCAATAAATCTTCAGTCACACTCCCGGCTTGGTTGACCGCATTAGCCAAAGAAGTAGGCATGTTGGAGTTTACATAAGATCGGACTTGAGGATTCAAGCCCAATACAAACTTCTGGATGGCCTGTGACTCGGTACCCACCAAGTGAGGAATGAGGGTGGACAACTCTTGAAATCGTCTCACATAGCCCTTGTAATCGGCTCCCTCCATGTTTAGATTTGCAAATTCAATGGTTAAGTTTTGTAGTTCATACGGAGGACAAAACTTTGCTTTTACTTTGTTTTTGAAGTCAATCCACTCTAAATTTTGAGTCCGCCCCAACGTTATTTCTTGGTTCCACCAACTCAAGGCGTCATGCCTAAACATGCCGGATGCATAGGAAATCCGGTCATCGTAGGTGCAATGACTCCTTTCTATCACCGCCTCTATCGCCTCAAACCACCTTATACATTCCGTGGGCCCACCTTTCCCGTCAAACTCCGGTGCCCCACAACTTTTAAAATCTTTAAATATGCATCCTTGACGGTATCCACCGTATTGATTATTCATGGGCATCCCAATATTAACTCCCACAGGTCCCTCTTCTTCATCCTCAACGGCCTGAGGTTGGGCATTTTCGTTATCCATATTTTCTGGGGCTTCATTGTTTTGAGGCCCATTGTTTTGCCCAAGATTTGCCGTGACCTGAGCAATAATGGTTGGCATGATATTGGCGATCGTTTGAGCGATCACCTCAGCCATATTTGGCTCAGGGATTTCACCACGACCCCTACCACGGCCCCTACCGCGACCTCTACCACGGCCCCTACCACGACCCCTACCTCCTTGTACTTCCGGTTGAGCTTCCGGTTGAGGTTCTTCCTCTTCAGCCCTATAGTTCGTTCCGACTCTCCTTGGTCTCACCATTTCTATAAAACAAGTGACACGTTGACCCGAGAGTTAGTCTCAAATGCTCGCATGTTAGTCACACAAGTAGTCAATGCTCTCATACCGATACCACATACTCATTTCATAACATTGTGCTAAGGCAAAAGTGTTAGAATCATAAGGGATTTTCACATATCACAACATATCATCAAGTAATCATGCTCATACATCATGCAGTTAAACAACTAACACGAATGATTCAAAGTATAGTCCGAATTCGATATGCTCTCTAGTTATTGACCGGGTATGTATACAAGGTGTACCAACGGCTAACCTTCCACCTAATCAACTTCCATTAAGCATATCAGTTCCTTATTATACTTTAAACCACACGTGCGCAATCCACGATGTCATGGACTTGCTATAATATTGGGTAACCATAAAAGAGTTGATCGGGTTCTTTTAGGGTTGCCACAATATTATACTAAGTTAATGGCATCCCATCATTTTGCCCTAAATCATCCAATTAGTTCCAACAATTAACAACAACAAACCATACTAACCGTAATCCACATTCATCACATTGAATTCAAGCTATCACACAAGAGGTCTTGACTACGAACTCACACGGGGATTCACATAATTCACATTGCACACGAATTTCCTAACCATGCATGCTATATGAAGAATTTTAACTTAAGCCGTAGTCTAGGTCAAACCGCCTAATTCTCTACGACCACGCATGGGCCACCATTCTGTAACACCCCAAGCCGAGGCTCGGAATATCACGGAAATCACATAGCACCAGGTGGAATTACAATAGAACAAACTAAATGCAAATAAAGATTCGGTGAATCCAATACAAAACGAAGTAAGTAACAAAATACAACGGGAGCAAATAGCCATCAAAGTTAACAAAAATAACAACCAAAGATGGCAAACGATCCTAAGTATAATGCAAAAGGCAGGCCAATGAATCCTTGATCCATGAAGTCCATAGTCCGGGTTTACAGCGAGCAAAGCAACTAAACTCCACGCCCTGGGAGAACCTGATTACCTGAAAAGTGTACTAAGCATAGTCAACACAAGGTTGGTGAGTTCGTAGTAATGGCCCACAAGGAACCATGGACAAATCATAAAGCACGAAAGGAGGCTAAACCTGACATACAGTGAGCCTCTACGAAACACAATAATGTCCAACAACAAGATTACACAAGCGCAACGCGTGAAATGAGAAATGCATAAATGATATGAGTATCAATGCAAATGCCGGAATGCATGAATAAGCCAATATGCCTATCCTATGCGTGAGCTCAAGTCACCAATGCAACGATACCCTTCTGTCATCGCAATGAACAAGGCTATATCTCAAAATCATCGAGATATATATGTCTATATACTCGGAGTCAGGTCTACATCCAAAATGGGTGCATACATCTATGCACCAGGATGTCGGCAATCCCCTGCCGAGGGTCATCAACAATGTATGCAATGCTTACAATCGAATGTAAATGCATAAATCATGAACCAACAATCAATATACGATAATCCTGCGCCAACAATCAATATCAACAACATGAGCCACTAATCACAATTTAAACCGACTATACGTACATATACTTCAGAGGATTCTACTTTCTTCAAGTCCCAGATGCTTATATATAGGGTCACCCGCAGCCTTCCCACCACATCTAGAACCCAATGAAGGCATAACCGACTTTCATGTATGTACGTCTATCCTAATATAAAAGTAATACTTAACTAAAACATAACCCAAGTCAATTAAACGAAACGAACTATCCCATCAATCCAACAATCAAGTCAACCAATCAATACATCAATAAATGCAAGTAAACACGCCAGGTTTACACTTTTCAGCCCGAATCTCAAGCGAGTAGGGAGATACGAAACTCACCTTGCCGGCAAAGAAGCTAGAATAAGATTACAAACGAGTAATAGGGTCCACACGTCCACAACCTATAATTAAACATCATAATACCATAATGTCAACTCTACAATCATAAACAAGTTGGTTTATCACAATTAGGTCGAGTCACAAACCCTAAATGCCTTTACAATTTAAACGAGTAGGAACAAGACGCATTCGACTCGACCTTATTAGAAATGAGAAGAGATTCATGAAAAAAGAGTGTTACCACAAGAAAATAGACTCTCTTACGATTCCAACGATAGGTCATACGACTTATTTGGACTTACGGATCAAAAGTTATTAATGTTTAAAAATCGACGCGCAACATTTCCCAGAAACTAACCACTGCGCCGCAGTGAGCCTTTGCCAAGCTCACTGCGCCGCAGTGAGCTAACCCAAACCTGACCAGGCCCTAGCCACTGCGCCGCAGTGGGCTAGCCTAAGCCACTGCGCCGCAGTGGCCCCATACTGGACCAGAAGAGCAGCAGCACCAGCATATGCAGAAAACAAGACCAAAACCCTAAAAAACTCGACCCAAACCAACCCAAATCGATTTGTAGGAACTTGTAACTTAATGTGAAGCATAAATAAACACCATTAACCATAAATAAACATAACCCAATCCACAAATTCGACCCAAAACATCAAAATCATAACAAATCGTTCCAACCCTAATCGAAACCCTAGTTTGACCTAAATCGTCTTTTGACTCGATTCAAGACTTGCAATTGTTCAAGATGACTAGAAATGCAATAACAAATATAAGTAGGTGTAAATGGGATGAATTTGACTTACCAAAATGTCTCCTTGAGCTCAAACCCAAATTTGACCTAATTGGGTAAAAATGCTAGAACTTGGCTTTGATTCTTTGATAAGACGAAAGTGAGATGAAAGTGACTATGATTTCTATGTTATAATCGATCCAACACAAATTTGATGCAAGAAATGGTGAAGAAGATTGAAATGGGTCTTGCTTTGCTTTTGAGAGAAAGAGAGAAAGATAGATAGAAAATGAGAGGGGGAAAAGGGATAAGGGGGAGAAATGGGTCTTGGGGGGGCTGGTGGGTCATGGACTACCCACGGGCCGACCCGTTTCCCCTCTCAAGTCACAATACAATTAATTACACATTTAAATACCGACTACACATACACGACCCGACCAACATACCACATAGTCATATAATCACAAATGGGCCCAATTATTTCATTCAACAAGTTTGTTAGTCAAATTACACAAAAAGTCAACGGATCAAAATTCACGGATGTTACATTTTTGTCTGTTGGTGTAATCTTTAGTCTTGAAATCAATGTACGAAAACCGACATTAGTACCTGTTATAATCTTAGCCTCTATAACATTTAACCCAAGTTTCAAAACTTGCAATCTGGTACCATTACACAATCCGTTTGCCTGGTCAATATTTCTTAGAAGCATAATTGATATACCTTCTTTCAATACCAATTTATGATTTGGTAAACCTGTTATCTTCAGCTTATTCAAAACATCAGGTGGAAAAGCTGCTGCTGCTGTACCTGTTTGATCTTCAGTTTCACAAATGCTATCTGCACTTAGATAGATCTTTTCATTTCCGGGCATCATTTGCATTAACTTTTCATTGATTGAATTGACTATTTCATTTGTGGGTGACAGAATAGCTCTTTGCTGAAAATATAATGGATCACAAAATCTCTCTTGAATTTTTGGATAAGTAAATTCTATAAGAGCTGAAACTGGATCGGTTTTATCAGTAATTAGTAAATCATTGGGGATTTTAACTTTTGCTTCGCCATCATTAGGTTCACCAAGAAGACCATCACCAATTTTCAGAATCCATTCAGCAAATTTCTTGGTTTCTTCCAATTCTGATGAATCACAACCAACTTGTAATCGCATATTAATTGTTAATTTTAAAACTTGGCAGTGATCCCAAAGGTACGAAGAGTTCAAAGAAGCATTAACAATGTTGCTGCGTGTACCTTTCGGAATAACTGGTAGAATTTGCCTAAAATCACCTCCAAACACTACAACCTTTCCTCCAAAAACCTTTTCTTGACTATTCGTATCACTTGATCTTAAAATGTCTCTCATTGAACGATCTAATGCTTCAAAACAATGCCTTTGAATCATTGGTGCTTCATCCCAAATTATCAATTTGGTTTTTTTTATTAAATTTGCTAAATCTGAATTTGCATCAATAGAACAAACAGAGTCCTCAGTAATGTTGATCGGAATTAGAAATCTTGAATGAGCAGTTCTCCCACCTGGTAATAGAAGCGATGCAATACCACTGGATGCCACATTCAATACTATCTCACCTTTTGATCGAATTGCAGCAGATAATGTATTCCAAAGGAAGGTTTTACCAGTTCCTCCATAACCATATACAAAAAAGACTCCCCCTTTTTCTTCATTGACTGAACTGATAATACTATCAAAAACACCTTTCTGTTCCTGTCAGTGTTTTTAAATACACAACTAGATCTCTTTTTAGCAACTCTTTATCATACTGCAATTCATTTCTAATGAGAAAATTGTTAAACGATGTAGCACATTCAATATCTGGAAAAGGCATTTCAGGAAAAAATTTTAGAGTGCTTCCATTGTGAGTTAAAATTTCTTCAATGGTTGCAAGGCCAATATTCTTCAAGTCTTCCTCAGTAAAAACAATTCCTATAACCAAAAAACTAAAATAAATTATTTTAAAACATAGCATATTCCATATATATGTATACATATATAGATAATGTAATTTTTTATAATTTACATTACCTGAAAGATTGTTCTGTTGTTGTTGTTTGAATAAAATGTCTTCACACATGAATTGCCATGTTTCAGACCAAACAATATTTGGCCACAACAAGGAGTTTGACAGTAGCAATGTAACAAAGAACTGCCTCAAATAAAATGCTGTAGACCATTCACTTGCTTCTTTAATGGCATTTATATATTCTTGATCATCTTCCAGTACTCCTAATGCAAAACATGCTTGCTTGAAAGTTTCAAACAACTGGCCATTCACAGTTTTTATATCATCAAAACATTTTGGTCCGCGAACTTTGTTTAAAAGTATGCGCAGGTAATAAATATCACCAAGTGATGGAGGAACATAATGAATTCTTCCAACAGAACCAAGGCCATGCATATGTCTTCGAGACCATTTTCTCTTATCTCGTAACCAAACATAATGTTTTGGGAAATCAACATACTTCAATGTTCTGGCAAAACTATCATCTTCATTACACTGCATCCATTGAATAAACATTGAACGAGCCATAGTTGGATTATCAACTATGTCACATAAATTGGCTAAATCATCATATACTATTGTTTGTTCATCTTCTAGATGGAATGGTAAGATTTGGACAGCAGGAAATCGATAATGTATATCATATGAATATATTCTCCATGCCGCCTCACACGTTGATACATACCTACAATCAAGATAATGCTTGACCTCATCCAAAGGTTTTTTCGTTGAATGTTGATTGTCGTTTTGAACTTGTTGAGTAATTGAAGCCGTCACACGATCCGGGCCTTTGTTGATATATTTGAACAAATACTTTATAGCTTTTGATTGGCTGTACCATTCAACATTCATGTGACATTGAAACATTCTAAGAAGCCTGGCATTGTATGGAACAACAAAACGATTATCAAGAATAACTCCATTTTTTTCGACATTGTTTCCTGTATTTCTACGCTTATATACAGGAAACCCATTAGAGTCGATAAACGTTTCTTCATTAGAATTCTTCGGAAACTTTTTAGAACATTTGTTTTTTTATCATACATGGACATTTTGGATTATCATCACCACAAGGTCCATGTACCATAAATTGTTTGACAAGTTCATGTAACTCTGGATCTTCATTTTCATCAGGAATTTCAGCACAGATTACATCATCGACATGGCTTGAAGTTGGAAATTTAAATTCAGGCTTTAAAAACACACATATATGAGCATGAGGTAGTCCACGCTTCTGAAACTCAACTGTGTATATAACTGGAAATTTAAAAACTTTCATTAATATATGATTATCAAATGAATCTATTAAAACAAACATAAACATGATTTATCATTTATTTATATATCATGTATAAATATAAATATAAAAAACTGAAAAACATTAATCACCTCCTTTGATACTTCCGAAGAAATCATTCTTCTTGAATTCTTCAATTAATTTATCCAGCTTAATCTTAAATAATCTACAAAGAACATCAGGACGGTCTTCAGGTTTGAGATCGTTGTTTTCTAAAAAACTGATTATTTCAGGCCATTGTGGGTTGCATGTGATTGTAATGAAAAGATCTGGGTATCCAACTTCTTTACAAATAGCCATAGCATCAAGGTATCTCTGCATCATATACCTAGCACCACCTGTAAAAGTAGAAGGCAACAAAATAGCTTTACCAGAGGTCGATGCATCATTATCTCCATTTTCTACCGCAAGATTCAAACTTTTGAAAGTATTACATCGGAGTTTCTTTTGTTGAGTCTTTATGTAAGATAGCCTATGAGATTCTATCATTGTGTAACTATCAACCAAAAACTGATGAAACAATTTTCTAGAGTTACAAATCAAAGAAAAGATTTTTTGTCTTTGTTGCACACGATAAGCAAAGAATTCTCTCATTGAAAGTGTTTTTCGACTTCTTTCTTTCTCACCAGGAATATCTCTATGTTTGATATCAAGTCTAAATCCGTCTTCTCCATATGGAAAAAGAAGAGGATATTGTAATGGAAGATAAGAAGGGTGTAATTCACTGATTCGTTGAAGACGACCAGAGGAACTTTCAACAATAACATCTCTATTACAAAAAGATGAATCACCATCTCCAATAATCAATCCTGCTACTTCTGATGCTGTTGGAAGATTGTAAGTTCTTCCATCTTGTTCACGACTTGAAATCAGTTTCAAACTAACTTTTTGCAATCCAGCTTTATGAAAACGATCCCTTACAATTCTAAAAGACTTTACAAGAGGATTGCAGTAGTCTAACATAGACTTAATTCCATCAACAATTCGATGATCGATCTGATTATTCTTTTGTGATTTTGAATCATTTTTACTGCTGGTAGAATAAAGCAAATAAATTAAAAAAATAATATAAATCTTTATAAAGAAAAAATAATAATGTAATTTAATGGAATGGTTATACCTAATGGCTTTTTGACGATTTTCATTTTCATTTTGAGAATCATATATATAGAGCTGTGAAAATTTGGGCGTCACACCATCCGCAGGAAGAAGACTTCCAATAAGATGATAATTTTGACCTTGTAGTCTAAACACATATGGACCTCTACCATTGTTATAGCTGTTATCAACTTTGCCTCCCATTGATGTGAATGAAAACATCATATTATAGGCTCTGATATTATTCATGAAATTTTGACTACTTCGATCTTTATTTTTAAATAAATTTAAAAGAAAAGGAGGAGGATCAAGATAACCAGGAAGCTGTACTTTGCCATTTTTACAACACAATGAAAATGATTTCTTCTTCCAATCAGAATTCCCTCTAGACATTTCAGATTCCCATAACATAGATTGACAAGAATAACATACATATATTGCATCTCCATGATCAACATAATCTTGCAAATTAAACATTTATTTATTTATACATAATACATAAATATAGAATTATAAATTGAAAAAATATTGATAAATTAATTGTAATAAATTAAATATAATATAATTACCTTGACATATACCACGTCCTTTATTTACATCATCTGTTAAAAATAATTGAACAAAAAATTAAACAAATATGTGTATTTCATTGAAATCTAAGGAATTTAATGTAACATCCGTGAGTTTTTGACCGTTTGACTTTACGTGCAATTTGACTAACAATTTAAGTCAATGAAATATTTGGTTCGTCTTGTGATTAAATGACAATGTGGTATGTTCGTCGGGTCGATATTATGTTTTAATCGGTGTTTAAGTGCCTAACGTTTTGTAATTTGACTTGGGAAGAGAAACGGGTCGAACCGTGAGGTGATCCACGACCCACCAGCCTCTTGACCCTTTTCCCTCCCCTTATCTCTCCCTTCACCACACATTCTATCTCTTTCTCTTTTCTTTCTTTCTCTTTTCTCTCTAAGTAAAAAAAAAAGCAAGACCAAACCATCTTCTCTCTTCATTTCTCTAGCATCATTTGGCGTTGTGGAACTAGTTTAACTCGAGAATCATCATCGTCTTCATCTCTTTGTCACCATATCGAAGAATCAAAAGTCTTAGTGCAAGGTTTTACCCATTTTGACCTAATTTCGGGTTCTAGCTCAAGGAAGTTTTGGTAAGTCTAATTCATCCCATTTACCTACTTATGTTTGTTTATGCATTTCTAGTCATCTTGAACATTTACAAGTCATAAATCGGCTTAAATCTTGTTTTGGGTCAAATTAGGGTTTATTTAGGGTTTGAAGGATTTGGGTGTGATTTAGATGTTTTGGTCGAAATTGTGGTTTGGGTTATGTTTATTTATGGTTAATGGTGTTTAGTTATGCCTCAAATGGAGTTACAAACTCCTACAAGTCATTTTGGGAAGGTTTGGGTCGAATTGGAGTGTTTTGGGTTGGGTTTTCTGCACTTGGAGCTGCAGGTGCAGAGCGGAGGGGGAAGGCGGAAGGATACCGAGGCGGGGAAAAGGAGGCAGAAGGGGGAAAACGAAAGGAAACAGGAGGCTGCAGGAGGACTGCGGCGCAGTGGCAATGTTCTGGTCTCTGGGTCGATTTAGCCCACTGCGGCGCAGTGAGCATGGTTCTGGCCCACTGCGGCGCAGTGGATACCTTTTGTGAAATTATGCGCGTCAATTTTCCAACGTTAATAACTTTTGATCCATAAGTCCAATTAAGTCATATGACCTATCGTTGGAATCGTAAGAGAGTCTAGTTTCTTGTAGTAACACTCATTTTGTATGATTCTTAATCCGTTTCTAAAAATGTCGGGTCAAAGTGTTATGTTTCACACTCGGTAATGTTAAGAAAGTAATTGTGGGTTCGTGACTCAACTTAAACCTAAGGAACCAACTTATTTATGATTATAAGTTGACAGTATGATATATGGCATGCTTTGATAGGTTGTGAACACGTGGGGGCCAAATACTCGCTATTAATCTTCATTTATTCGACTTAAGTTTCTTTGCCGATCAATGTGAGTTTCGTATCTCCCTACCCGCTTGGGATTCGGGCTGAAAAGTGTACATATACGTGTGTGTTTGTTTGGTTGACTTGATTGCCTGTCTAGTTAATTTCTGATCGATTTTCGTTTGGTAGATAGTTATGATTGATCGAGTGATGGTTTACGAGTGTGTTTGTGATATTGTAATTCTCTAGGATAGAAGTACATACATGGAGGTCGGCTTTACTTTCAAAGAGTTTTAGGTGTGGTGGGAAGGCTGCGGATGACCCTATACATAAGCATCTAGAACTTGATGAAAGTAAAACCTCCGAAGTGGATGTACGCGTTGTTTAGAGGAATTGATGGATATTGGGAATGTGTTGGATGTTCATATACGCTTTGTTATACTTGACTTGTGCGGTGCACACTCAAACATACTTTTATTGTTGCATTGATGACGTTATTGATACGCATTTGATATACATTATGGTCTTACATACGTATGATACATGATCTGACGTTAATAAATCGCGTACTCATTTATTATGCGCTGTTGTTTACTCCATATGATCTTGTAGTGATTTGATATTGTGATTAGGATAGTTGTACATACATGGAAAATGATGATACCTTTAGTGAGTTGTAGATGTGGTGGGAAGGCTGCGGGTGACCCTATATATAAGCATATATGATTCCTTAAAAGTAAAGTCGTATGAAATGTATGTGCAATGTAGTTATGATTGATTTTAGTAAAGGATTGCGATATTATATATTATTATTATTATTATTATTATTATTATTATTATTATTATTATTACTATTTTAGGATGGACGTGCATACATGGAAGTCGGTTATGCCTTCAAAGAGTTCTAGACGTGGTGGGAAGGCTGCGGGTGACCCTATACATAAGCATCTAGAACTTGATGAAAGTAGAATCCTCCTAAGTGTATGTGCGTGTAGTTAATTTGGGTTAATTATTGATGGTCGATGATTGTTGAATTTGTGGTTGGTGTTATACGCGGTTCACACGCACGCGGTTCACACGCAAGTATACTCTGTTCGGTGTATTTTGTGGCATGGTTGATACGAATTTGATAGGCCTTATGATTGATTATGTTTTGGCGTTTGTATTGATATTTACATCTTTGTGCACTCTTATTACACGCATACTTGTTTGGTATGATCTCGTTGTTGGACGATATTGTGTTACTTAGAGGCTCACTGTAAGTCATGTCTAGCCTCTACTCGTATATTATGATTATTGACGATGGTTTCTAATGGACCATTACTACGAACTCACCAAACTTGTGTTGACTATGCTTAGTACACTTTTCAGGTAACCAGGTTATCCAGGACGTGGAGTTTGATTGTTTGCTTGCTGTTGAACCCGGACTGGACTTATATGGATCAAGGATTCATTTGCCTTATGTTGCATTGTACTTAGGATTGATAGCATTCTTTCGATGTCGTTTTGTAAACCTTGACGATTACTTGCTTCTGTTATATTTTGATACTTGTTTCTTTTATTGTATGGATTCCTGAATCCTTTATTTGCATTTAGTTCAGGTTCTACATTAATCCCACCTTGTGCTATATGATTTCCGTGATATAGCCTTGGCTTAAGGAATTTAATTTCTTTAAAGAACTGTATATATTAAGATTTCTATATTTAAGTTACTGATATTATGAAATTTAATATATAATAAAGTAAAATATAGATCTAGTAGAGTTACCTGATTGTAAAATTGAGGGATGTTAGGTCGAAAATCGACCAAGTATAATTTGTTCAGAAATAGCTGAAGCTCAGTGAAGAATACTTGTACAGAATTCTGAAGTCGTTCAGAATTAGTTCACTGAAGCTTCACTTCAGTTCAGATCAACGTATCAGAATACCATTCAGCTAAAGTCAAAGACTGAAGTCTGAAGAAAGAGAATCAGCTCAGATGTGGAGCTCAGAATGATTCTACCTGATCGAAGACTGAAGCATCTCAGTGTAAAGTACTTACAACACTTTACACTGATTACGAGGAAGCCTTTTTTCTTTACTAATGTAACACCCCAAGCCGAGGCTCGGAATATCACGGAAAACACATAGCACCAGGTGGAATTACAATAGAACAAACTAAATGCAATAAAAGATTCGGTGAATCCAAAACATAACGAAGCAAGTAACAAAATACAACAGGAGCAAATAGCCATCAAAGTTAACATAATAACATCCAAAGATGGCAAACGATCCTAAGTATAATGCAAAAGGGAGGCCAATGAATCCTTGATTCATAAAGTCCATGGTCTGGGTTCACAGCAAGCAAAGCAACTAAACTCCACGCCCTGGAAGAACCTGATTACCTGAAAAGTGTACTAAGCATAGTCAACACAAGGTTGGTGAGTTCGTAGTAATGGTTCATAACGAACCAGCATCAATAATCACAATATAAGAATAGAGGCTAGACATGACTTACAGCGAGCCTCTAAGCAACACAATGTCGTCCAACAACAAGATTACACAGAAAAAATGTGTGATGAGAATGCACCAATGATATATGAATCAAAGTAAGTGCCAATGCATGAATAAGCCAACATGCCTATCCTATGCGTGAACTCCGTCACCTATGAAACGATACCCTTCTGTCATCTCAATGAACAAGGCTGTATCTCAAAATCATCGAGATATATATGTCTATATACTCGGGGTCACGTTCTACATCCAAAATGGGTGCATACATCTATGCACCAGGATGTCGGCAATCCCCTGCCGAGGGCTCATCAACGATGTATGCAATGCTCACAACCAAATGTAAATGCATAAATCATAAACCAACAATCAATATACGATGAACTGGCCACAATCACTAT
>CM067170.1:24587857-24600711 GCA_034093135.1 Erigeron breviscapus | reverse complement strand
CTTTTTCCATTTTACGCTGCTCATGTACCCCAATATATTCCTCAATGAATTTCTGCTTAAAGTCAGCCCACGTAATAGCAGTTACCATAGTCGGAGTCATTGAAATTGTAATGCTCTTCCACCAATCCCGAGCACCTTCTTTCAACATCCTGCTAGCACACAACACTTTCTTATCCTCGGGACAATCGCAAGCTTCAAAACCATCTCAGTATCGTCAAGCCATTCCATGCAACCTACTGCATTAAGTGTTCCATAGAATTTCTGAGCTCCACACTTCTGGAAACTTTCAAACTTGAATCGAGGGGCGTGAACATCATTACGAGGAACCACATTAACATTAGCATGAGGAATAACAACATCATCGACTGGTGGCTCAGTGTGGTGAGAAGGCACAGAGTGACTGTTACCAGTTCCTTCTGCGTTAGCTGCCAACGCCTGATTCAACTGTTCTTGTGTTTGGGCCAATTGGGCCTGAAGAGTTAGCACAAGATTATACATCTCCATCTGATTGGGAATCTGATCCACAGCTACATCGTTAACTCTCGGAGGATTGCCAGGTGGTGGAGGCATCGGACCCAATGAGCCTGGTTGATTAACACGGCGGGGGTTCACACGATTCACATTAGCATTAGCAGCAGCATTAGCAGCATTAGAGGCGCCTGCACCCGGATGGACAGGTGGAGTAACGCTAGCAGTAGCTCCGTCGCGTTGGATGTTGCGGTTGTGAGTGTTAACCATTTTCCTTCAATAAAATGGTGGAGTCGATAAGCGCAAAATAAAACAAAAAGCTCGTCGAGATAAGGCTAAAACATATCATCGTAACGTAAACATCTCGTAAGCAATACTTCATTAGACTACATCAACTGCATAGCGTCATACTACATTAACAATACTTCATTAGACTACATCAACTGCATAGCGTCATACTACATTAAGCAATACTTCATTATACTACATAACTGCATAGTAATCACTACATTAGCAATACTTCATTAGACTACATCAACTGCATAGCGTCATACTACATTAAGCAATACTTCATTATACTACATAACTGCATAGTAATCACTACATTAGCAATACTTCATTAGACTACATCAACTGCATAGCGTCATACTACATTAAGCAATACTTCATTATACTACATAACTGCATAGCGTCATACTACATTAAGCAACACTTCATTAAACTACATCAACTGCATAGCGTCATACTACATTAAGCAATACTTCATTATACTACATAACTGCATAGCGTCATACTACATTAAGCAATACTTCATTATACTACATAACTGCATAGCGTCATCACTACATTAGCAATACTTCATTAGACTACATCAACTGCATAGCGTCATACTACATTAAGCAATACTTCATTATACTACATAACTGCATAGTAATCACTACATTAGCAATACTTCATTAGACTACATCAACTGCATAGCGTCATACTACATTAAGCAATACTTCATTATACTACATAACTGCATAGTAATCACTACATTAGCAATACTTCATTAGACTACATCAACTGCATAGCGTCATACTACATTAAGCAATACTTCATTATACTACATAACTGCATAGCGTCATACTACATTAAGCAATACTTCATTAGACTACATCAACTGCATAGCGTCATACTACATTAAGCAATACTTCATTATACTACATAACTGCATAGCGTCATACTACATTAAGCAATACTTCATTATACTACATAACTGCATAGCGTCATCACTACATTAGCAATTCTTCATTAGACTACATCAACTGCATAGCGTCATACTACATTAAGCAATACTTCATTATACTACATAACTGCATAGCGTCATACTACATTAGCAATACTTCATTAGACTACATCAACTGCATAGCGTCATACTACATTAAGCAATACTTCATTATACTACATAACTGCATAGATCACTACATTAGCAATACTTCATTAGACTACATCAACTGCATAGCGTCATACTACATTAAGCAATACTTCATTATACTACATAACTGCGTAATAGATCACTACATTAGGCAATACTTCATTAGACTACATCAACTGCATAGCGTCATACTACATTAAGCAATACTTCATTATACTACATAACTGCATAGCGTCATACTACATTAAGCAACACTTCATTAAACTACATCAACTGCATAGCGTCATACTACATTAAGCAATACTTCATTATACTACATAACTGCATAGCGTCATACTACATTAAGCAATACTTCATTATACTACATAACTGCATAGCGTCATCACTACATTAAGCAATACTTCATTAGACTACATCAACTGCATAGCGTCATACTACATTAAGCAATACTTCATTATACTACATAACTGCATAGATCACTACATTAGGCAATACTTCATTAGACTACATCAACTGCATAGCGTCATACTACATTAAGCAATACTTCATTATACTACATAACTGCATAGTAATCACTACATTAGCAATACTTCATTAGACTACATCAACTGCATAGCGTCATACTACATTAAGCAATACTTCATTATACTACATAACTGCATAGCGTCATACTACATTAAGCAATTCTTCATTAGACTACATCAACTGCATAGCGTCATACTACATTAAGCAATACTTCATTATACTACATAACTGCATAGCGTCATACTACATTAAGCAATACTTCATTATACTACATAACTGCATAGCGTCATCACTACATTAAGCAATACTTCATTAGACTACATCAACTGCATAGCGTCATACTACATTAAGCAATACTTCATTATACTACATAACTGCATAGCGTCATACTACATTAAGCAATACTTCATTAGACTACATCAACTGCATAGCGTCATACTACATTAAGCAATACTTCATTATACTACATAACTGCATAGTAATCACTACATTAGCAATACTTCATTAGACTACATCAACTGCATAGCGTCATACTACATTAAGCAATACTTCATTATACTACATAACTGCATAGATCACTACATTAGCAATACTTCATTAGACTACATCAACTGCATAGCGTCATACTACATTAAGCAATACTTCATTATACTACATAACTGCATAGCGTCATACTACATTAAGCAATACTTCATTATACTACATAACTGCATAGCGTCATACTACATTAAGCAATACTTCATTATACTACATAACTGCATAGGTCATACTACATTAAGCAATACTTCATTATACTACATAACTGCATAGCCATCACTACATTAGCATTACTTCATTACCACATATCTGCTTTCTACATTTCTGCTTTACTACGTTATTAACTGCATTAAGTGTGCTCTACATTGCACCCGACTTGATGGTTCACCAAAAGGCCACCCATCGTACGTCGTTAAGGAATGGCAAGCCAATCCGAGAGTAATCCAAAATCCTGAGGGGGTCAATCCTCCGTTAATTACTCAAACTGCGTGTGACCACGTTGCTAGGAGCCACCCAAGCAACAACTGCGTTAGCGTACTCATCCGGCTAAGACTTGTACGGGTTAAGCTTAACACTTTACTGCGTCAAAGTTTAACGAGCTCGAACCTACGTTATTTAGTTTAGGTGACTGCATTACCTAAACATTTACTGCGTTACTGCTTTTACGTTTGGGCCCTTAAACGTGCAAGTGACATGGCAACCTAGCAAGTCTAGTGCACTAGGTGTTCAAGCCATACAAACATGCACACAACATACATCAACTTCATTTCGACATTTCTTGCATAATACAATACTTCATTAGACTACATCAACTGCATAGCGTCATACTACATTAAGCAATACTTCATTATACTACATAACTGCATAATAGATCACTACATTAGGGACTGCATTTCAGGTCTCATGGTCAACTACGTAATCCCATAATACCTCCCAAGTAACCCCATAAGTCCACATGCATTATAAGTTACCAATTGGAAGTATGTAAGTTTGAAACCTGCTTTTAGTTGATCCCCCAGCGTGACAAAAGTAGTGTATCTTACCTGATAGTAGTGTATGCGCGCACAAAAGCTAACAGTGCTAATTAGTACTCTCCGACACCTATCGTACATTAACATATGAAGTATAAGTCATTAGGGACGTTAAATGGACTCTCGTACGACCTAAGTACCCTACAGGCCTTGCGAACTTAGCCTGCAGTTTGCTTCTTACGAACTTAGATTAGACCTTACGAACTTAGTCCTTAACTTCGTTTAACTTGTTCTTACGAACTTAACCTTTAAATTCGTTACTTTACAACTTACGAATTTAGACCATAACTTCGTTTGGCTTCATTTTACGAAAATAACTTTGAACGAACTTAGGCTTCATCAAACGACTTGCTTTTAGGCTTTGAACGAATATAGTCCAAACGAAAATGATCTTCGTTTTGTCAAACGAAGATAGCACCAGAAAACGAATTTAACATCAGATTCGACCAGAATTCATAAACGACTAAGTTCTTCGATTTTCCAGATTTTGATCGATCAAGACTTCCTTCCAAACATGTTTTTGACACAAATAAACATCTCTTGATTAACTGGATCGATCATAGACTCGTTTAACATCACTTTCAATGTTAATTACCCCAAAACACCACATAAACCCTAATTACTTGCATAATCTCTTTTTAATCAGATTTGATTCATAATTATCAACCTCTAAATCTGAAAATACAATCAATATATCAATGATTACCTGCTTGACTCGATGATCGATCGATTACAACACCAAAACACACAATTGTTAGCCCCAAAAACTAGATTAATTGCTTTAGGATTCAAGAAAGGATTATTTGCTTAATTATTTGATAATGGCTGCCAAAGTAGACCTAATTACACTTATCAAAACCTTAATCCCGTTTTTAGGTTTCAACCTATGTCAAAATCAACCCTTGAACTTCTAAACCCTTCATTATTGGTCACAAACTGCATTATTGACCAAATACAACATTAGTCCTTCATTAAAAGGCACTACATAGCCTTTAAGCGACATTAATCACACTTTTATTCGTCATTAAAATTTAGGCTTTTAAGCCTAACTACTTTATCTACGTTAACCACACATAACTACATTCAAATATTAAGTCAAGACTTAACGACACCCCAAATTGACTTAACGACATTAGTCAAACATTAAATAAAAGTTCGGGATGTTACACCTAGCCTACCTAAAGTTTCCAACTTGGGATAGGTTGTCAGAAAGTTCGCTACACGGGTCTCATAGAAAGTCACGGGTTTTCATAAGTGCTTTAAAGTAAATTAATGTCACAAATGTGCAAGTACTTGGCATTATGCAATGTTGAGTATATTTCCGTACGTGAGTCAAGTTAAGTCGCTTTGCGTGTGAGGAATCACCGACCTGTCACCGCTGGCTTGATTCTTAAAGACTTTCTTACTTACTCACCAAATGTCTAAATTTTAGTGCATGTGTCGATTGTGAGAGTGTATCTGAGTATGGGTCACATAAGTTCGCAAATAATATGTGTGGCATGAGTAACTTACTAGGTTACATGGTGACTGTCCTTGGCTCAAGTAATACGAAAGTGCCACAAAACCCAAAGGAAACTGGAAGTACCGAGTGTTTAAGAGGACAAACATACCGGTAATCGTGGTTGAGTCACTGTTCATAACTAATAATAAGAGAACTATTTCTCACTTGCAGGCTTATATAATTGCTAATCTGATCTAATCCGCAGAAACTTAGAATTTCTGGTAAATAAATAATGAGGTTTAAATTTAAAGTTTATTTTGTCTTTTAAATTTTCATTTCTGTATTTCAATCTTATGTGTCAAGTAGTTGTGTCAAAACTAGTTCTTATTGCACGAGAGAGTTAATAATCATCAAATGATTCTATTGTTCAGCTATATGGTCCTTAACTGGATTATATGAGTTTTTATTGCTTGAAGTATTACGTTAAAAGATTGTTTTCTGATATGGACATTAATTTGTTTAAGTTTAAGAAAATGATCTTTCTGAATTTTGTTGCTTTGGAAAAGTCAAAATATAGTCAAGATTAGTTTGATATATTTTTGAGATTTCAATTTGTTTTTGATGAAAGTGCCTTAGGACCGATCGATTCAAGAATTTGTTGTTTTTGGTGAAAAGATATGCTTGACAATGATTCTTGACCGACCATAAGTTTTCATTTCAATATTTTCTTTGCATGCTTAAAATAATGTTATCTGTTGATTTTGATGCATTGATGAGTTTTTCTTTAAGTGTGCAGGACTTTCGATATTGGAATTGTGTGTTTTTCCAAAGTTGTTAAAAAGAATCAAGTCCTGGTATCATTAGTTAAGGGGGAGTTTGTTTTTGCAGGCTTTCGATTGCTAATGATTATCGGTGATTGAATTGAGTCCAAATCAAGTCCTGGTATCGTTGTTTTCAAATGTCCGTTACTTCATGGTTTTATACACCACATTAATTTGTTGTGTAAGATTACCAAAGTTTATGTAATGGTTTTTCAGTTGATACAGGTATATCGTACAGTCAAGATTCTCAGGTTTGATTGTTAAAATTTTATCTGCTAATGATGACTTGGTTTTCAGGGGGTTCAATCATTGAGTTTTCATACAGGTTATCTTTATCCTGTGTGTGTTGGCTGGTTATTCAGGTTTGATGGTAAAGGGTATGAAAATTCTCTAAGTGTTGATTGAAAATGTGGTTGATTGTACAGGTAACACGCGTTTAATCATGTGCTAATCTACTCCACGTGTTTGGTTTTGACCACGCGTTTGGAGTTTTCCTATCACGTGTTTGATTGTCTACAGCGTGTTTGGATTTGACCACGTGTTTGATCTTTGTTCACGCGTTTGACCTTAAGTTAAACACGTGGTTGACCAGGGTTGACCACGCGTTTGGTTGTCTACAGCGTGTTTGGATTTGACCACGTGTTTGATTGTCTACAGCGTGTTTGGATTTGACCACGTGTTTGATTGTCTACAGCGTGTTTGGATTTGACCACGTGTTTGATTGTCTACAGCGTGTTTGGATTTGACCACGTGTTTGATTGTCTACAGCGTGTTTGGATTTGACCACGTGTTTGATTGTCTACAGCGTGTTTGGATTTGACCACGTGTTTGATTGTCTACAGCGTGTTTGGATTTGACCACGTGTTTGATTGTCTACAGCGTGTTTGGATTTGACCACGTGTTTGATTGTCTACAGCGTGTTTGGATTTGACCACGTGTTTGATTGTCTACAGCGTGTTTGGATTTACCTATCACGTGTTTGATTGTCTACAGCGTGTTTGGATTTGACCACGTGTTTGATCTTTGTTCACGCGTTTGGCAAACCACGTGTTTACAAACCCATACTTTAGGTGTTTATCTTTCTTCACGCGTTTACCATTGATCACACGCGTTTACCATTGATCACACGCGTTTACCATTGTAACACGCGTTTGAAGAATGGGTACACGCGTTTGAGACTTTACCACGTGTTTACAATCAATTCCAAAATTTTCTAGGTTTTCCTGTGCAGATTTATTATTGCTAAATTCTTGTCATTGCACTCGTTTTGTTTTACAGAAATGGCAGGAAATCCGAGAAATTTTTTCTCCACTCACAATCAGTTGATTGATTTGACAAGAGATCGCAGAAATGTGGAGTTTACTGGATTGCTTCGGTATTTGGAACGATCACGCATTCATTTCGTGCTCACTCACAATCCAGTCTTATATCAAGGTTATCTGCATCACTTTTGGAACAATGCGTCGGTAAGGGTGGTTCAAGCGCAGCGTGCACAAGGGGATAGAGCTGCTGTCCCTAGGAGTGTTAGGTTTCAGACCACTGTAGCTAATCAGACTTTCTCTTTCTCTGCTGCTGATTTGAGAGAGATATTACATTTGGGGACTGTTGAAGAAGAGAATGGTCCGATAGAGTTTGAAGAGACCTTGGTCAGGGGATGTTTTGGAAGGATGGGTCATGCAACGCCTGGTGCTAAATGGCCGATTGCGAAGGCTGGTTTTTATGGCCAATGGAGGTTTTTGGCGCATGTTTTGATTGTGGCAATTAGTAATCGACATGCAGGGTTCGACCAGCTAAATAAACAAGTTGGTTCGCAGATGGTGGCTTTGACGTTGAATAGGCCATATTCATTCTCGAACTATTTTTTTGATATTTTGAAGACTCAAATTACTCAGACTGGGGCGCAGAGGTTTATGATGTTGCCAAGGATAACGATGGCAATCATTAATCACTTTGTACCGAATCTGCCAGTCTTGGAGGATATATATGACATTGTTTCTCCACCAACTCGGATTTGGTCTATGATGTTAAAGATTAAGGAGAATTATCCAAATCCTCAGAATGTGCCATTGTTTGGACATTTGATCAATCCTAACTATCGAGCTCCGGCTGTTGGATGGGAAGATGAAAATGAGGTTGAAGAAGGAGGAAATAATGATGCACCACCTCCACCACCACCACCACCACAACCTCAAGTTCAAGTTCCACGTGTGGCTCCACGTCAAAGACAACGACAACGACGGGTTCGTCCACGGGTTCAACCACAGGCTCAGCCTGAAGTTAGGCAAGTACAAGCTGCTGATGAAGAGGTTCAGGCAGCTAATGAAGCGTTGGAAGATCTGTTAGATCAGGCAGCAGGTGCTAATCCCGAAGTTGGTGAAGCGTTTGTACAGGCTGCATTGGATCCAGATGATGTTATTGCACAAGTGGATAACTTCCAATCGTTGGATAATCTGGAGTTGTTCGTAGAGTCTAATGCTGAAAGAGATCAGGAGCTGGATCGTTTATTGGAGGATGTAGATGATCAACTGAATTATGTTAGGGCTGATGTTGATCAGGCAAGTGGTTCTTCGTCTGTTGAGAGAGGGTTGAAAAGGGTTCGCACTGAAGAGGAAAGTGAACCAGAGGAGGAGGAGACTCCTTTGATTAGACGCAAAAAAAAAACAAAAAAAAAAAAAAAAAAAAAAAAAAAAAAAAAAAAAAAAAAAAAAAAAAAAAAAAAAAAAAAAAAAAAAAAAAAAAAAAAAAAAAAAAAAAAAAAAAAAAAAAAAAAAAAAAAAAAAAAAAAAAAAAAAAAAAAAAAAAAAAAAAAAAAAAAAAAAAAAAAAAAAAAAAAAAAAAAAAAAAAAAAAAAAAAAAAAAAAAAAAAAAAAAAAAAAAAAAAAAAAAAAAAAAAAAAAAAAAAAAAAAAAAAAAAAAAAAAAAAAAAAAAAAAAAAAAAAAAAAAAAAAAAAAAAAAAAAAAAAAAAAAAAAAAAAAAAAAAAAAAAAAAAAAAAAAAAAAAAAAAAAAAAAAAAAAAAAAAAAAAAAAAAAAAAAAAAAAAAAAAAAAAAAAAAAAAAAAAAAAAAAAAAAAAAAAAAAAAAAAAAAAAAAAAAAAAAAAAAAAAAAAAAAAAAAAAAAAAAAAAAAAAAAAAAAAAAAAAAAAAAAAAAAAAAAAAAAAAAAAAAAAAAAAAAAAAAAAAAAAAAAAAAAAAAAAAAAAAAAAAAAAAAAAAAAAAAAAAAAAAAAAAAAAAAAAAAAAAAAAAAAAAAAAAAAAAAAAAAAAAAAAAAAAAAAAAAAAAAAAAAAAAAAAAAAAAAAAAAAAAAAAAAGCAGAAGCATCAACTCAGGGGGAGACACCATTCCAAACAGAGTCAGAGATTGCTGGTACAGCTGGTGCTAGTACATCTGGGACTCAGAAAGATGCAGGAAAAGCTGTGATGGTGGATCCGGATGTAGTTATTGAATGACAAAGGAAAAGGACGAGAAGACATTAGGGAAATAAAGGGGGGGAAAAGGGGAAAAAGGGGTGGGGATGGACGCAGAGATGGCAGAGCAAAACAGGGGAGAATGAGTGCAAAGAAAGAACGAAGGAACGAAAGCCGTGGGCAGTAAAAGGGAAGCGAGGAGGGCTGATAAAGAGAGGGCAAAAAGAAGTGAGGACGAAAAGGGTGCAAGGAGAGGTGAAGACGTAGCGGGGGGGACGGGGGAGAGAAGTAAGAGGAGAGTACAGCAAGGAAATCAAAAGTCGGAAGGGAAGTATCGAGACAAGACGGGAGGAGGAGGGGGTAAAGGGGATAAGAAGGGAAGGGGAGAGAGATTGCTGGTACAGCTGGTGCTAGTACATCTGGGACTCAGAAAGACTCAGGAAAAGCTGTGATGGTGGCTCCGGATGTAGTTCTTGATGATGATTCCAATTCAGGTAACTCAAATTCTGAATCTACTACCAATAAGTCTTCAGAGTCAGAATTGCACCCATTAATAGTGCATAGACTAGAGAAGAGATTGGGATATGATTCACAAGCTCATTTGAGAGCTATGGCAGATTTTATGGATCCTGATGATTATCATGATCCAGGATCATATAAGGATCAAGTAAAAGAGCAGTTAGGGTTAACTTGTACATCTTCAGAGTCAGAATCGGATTCGTCAGATTCAGATTTTGTTTTTGAACCTTAAGAGATTAATGATTTGTGTACTTTAGATGTAAATAAGATAAACATTATAAGATAAATATTGGTGTATTCAATTGTTACATTATATTTATGATATAGTTTATTTTACTTATGCTATCTTTTATGTCTTAATGTTGTTTGTCTTTGCATATTTGAAATATTTAAATTTTTAAATTTCAGATAAGCTTCAAAAGATAGATGCAGGTACATCTGAGGTCCGAAATGATGATTCTGAAAATGATGAAAGTTTGGAGGAAGGTGAAATGAATCCTGATTTGGACTGGGATAATGTTCTTCAAGATGATGATTTTGTGCAACAAGTTCCAGATGATCAACAAGAGATTCAAGCTGAGCGAGTTTTTATTCCAAGTTCAAGAACTCTACACTTTACGGTTTTTACCAAAGTTGGAGATGATGAAGATGGAATTACTCTAAGCTGGAATATTGAAGATTCGAAGGAATTTGATGTGACAGAGTATCCAGTGCCAAGTAGGGATGAAGATCACCTACATCAAATTGATAGAAAGATACCGGCAAGAGGATTTGTAGGAGAAGGTATGAAACCATCAGTCTTTTGGGATTTTATTAGTGATCGAGATGCTCATACGTATGTCACTACTATTTTGAGTTGGTTTTTCGATGATGAGCTGAACTTGTTTATTATTAAGAGAGATGATGGTTGTCAGTATTTAAAGCCAATGAAAAGATATTTTGAGAGCCTTAGTGAATCCGATTTAATGGATTTAGGAAGGAAAAGGCTGGTTAATCCAAATGGAAATGGGTATGCAACTTACTGGAGTAAGAAATTGCAAGATGATTACAGGAAAAGATTTTATGATGATTTTGATAAAACCAGTTTGTTCATAACGCCAAGATCCTTAAAGAAAGTTACGAAGGATGATGGAACTATTGAATTTGTTCAAAGATCGATCAAGCGTGTATTGAAGGTCCCGGTAAAGAAATGGCCTCAAGATGTATTGAGTACACTTGATCACTGGGAGATTCACAAGAATACTGGTGAGGCGTTGATGTATGGAGATAAAAATAAGAGAGTTATTTTGTTGCGCATATATGATCCTATGCAGATAGTGAATCTTTCCAGAGATGATCAACGAAGGTTATACGACACTCAATGTTTGTTTATTCCTTCATGGACTACTGAGGAAAGCAGATACAGGAAGATTTTGCGTATTTGTTTACATGCTAATATTCATGCGAATAGCAGGAGATTGTTATTTGATGGATAATGTTTTTACAAGACTGAAGAAATCGTGTAGCTGATGTCAAGGGGGAGACTGTAAGTGCATGATTCTGTTGACAACAGCAACAGCGATTTGATCAGTATATTTATGTTTTGTAATATGTAATCATAGACTTATGTTATGTTTAAACTTGTTATTTGGACTTAGATAATGTGAATGATTACATATTGATCAGAGGTTTGGTATGTTTAATGTTTACGACTTGTATGGATATGATTATAAGTAACATACAGATACAAGTGATAAACTAGTCACGTTTTAAGTAATTAAAGTATACTTAAAAGATGACAAAAGAAAGTGTGTATAAACTCGTGCTACAGTAACACGAGTTGACTAAACTCGTGCTACAGTAACACGAGTTTGTCTAAATACGTGGTCATCACGTGTTTACGTATAAAACACGCGTTTGCTAATGGGCTTTGGGCTTTAAGGTATACGGTCCATAATTAGCACGCGTTTATGAACATTAAGTATAAATACTCACACTTAACACGTAATTAGTAACAATTAATTAAGAGATTACGACTAAACTCTGTCAATTAAGCAAACCCGCGCGCGTTTAAGGTCTTAGGTTGTATTAACAACGAAAGACGTTAATTTAATTAACCAAACAGGTTATCACGAGAGGATTCCGCACTCTCGTCATAACTATAAGCGTTCTCGTGTACGATCAGTTCACTAGGACCTACATATAAGTCACATCAACTGACTTATATACTCTTCCTAGTACAAGCATGTAAGGAATTAAGTTTAATTCCTTAAATGCTCACAACCACTTTATACGATCTTGTCCATGTCATCATGGACTTGGTCTATAAATACAAAGTCTTCTCACAACTTGCAAAAAGGCTTGAAACTTTAGCATTGCAACTTGTGAGATATACTCTAAGTAAAACTTACGAGTATTTCCAAGTTATTTAGATCACTTGTATTTCGGGATTGTTTAGATACTTACACTTGGGTGTTTATCTTTGTTCCGCAACAATCCTTGTATTTGTTTATATATCAATAAATCAAATACATTAGAAAGGAAACAACGTGTCTCAATGCTACATACTTGATTATACATATATATCTTTATATAGTTTCTGCCATTTAGTTCTTGTTATTTACGTTAAGTCATTTGTTTCTTGTTATCCATATCTGGATCGTAAACTTAACTTGTCCATCAAGATTAGTTGTACTTGCCAGTCGGGTTT
>CM067170.1:24538306-24586857 GCA_034093135.1 Erigeron breviscapus | reverse complement strand
CTCCTTATTTTTATCTCCATACATCAACGCCTCACCAGTATTCTTGTGAATCTCCCAGTGATCAAGTGTACTCAATACATCTTGAGGCCATTTCTTTACCGGGACCTTCAATACACGCTTGATCGATCTTTGAACAAATTCAATAGTTCCATCATCCTTCGTAACTTTCTTTAAGGATCTTGGCGTTATGAACAAACTGGTTTTATCAAAATCATCATAAAATCTTTTCCTGTAATCATCTTGCAACTTCTTACTCCAGTAAGTTGCATACCCATTTCCACTTGGATTAACCAGCCTTTTCCTTCCTAAATCCATTAAATCGGATTCACTAAGGCTCTCAAAATATCTTTTCATTGGCTTTAAATACTGACAACCATCATCTCTCTTAATAATAAACAAGTTCAGCTCATCATCGAAAAACCAACTCAAAATAGTAGTGACATACGTATGAGCATCTCGATCACTAATAAAATCCCAAAAGACTGATGGTTTCATACCTTCTCCTACAAATCCTCTTGCCGGTATCTTTCTATCAATTTGATGTAAGTGATCTTCATCCCTACTTGGCACTGGATACTCTGTCACATCAAATTCCTTAGAATCTTCAATATTCCAGATTAGAGTAATTCCATCTTCATCATCTCCAACTTTGGTAAAAACCGTAAAGTGTAGAGTTCTTGAACTTGGAATAAAAACTCGTTCAGCTTGAACCTCTTGTTGATCATCTGGAACTTGTTGTTGCACAAAATCATCATCTTGAAGAACATTAGCCCAGTCCAAATCAGGAATCATTTCACCTTCCTCCAAACTTTCATCATTTCAGAATCATCATTTCGAACCTCAGATGTACCTGCATCTATCTTTTGAAGCTTATCTGAAATTTAAAAATTCAAATATTTCAAATATGCAAAGACAACCAACATTAAGACATAAAAGATAGCATAAATAAAATAAACTATATCATAAATATAATGTAACAATTGAGTACACCAATATTTATCTTATAATTTTTTATCTTATTTACATTTAAAGTACACAAATCATTAATCTCTTAAGGTTCAAAATCAAAATCTGAATCTGAATCCGAATCCGAAGATGTACAAGTTAACCCTAACTGCTCTTTTACTTGATCCTTATATGATCCTGGATCATGATAATCATCAGGATCCATAAAATCTGCCATAGCTCTCAAATGAGCTTGTGAATCATATCCCAATCTCTTCTCTAGTCTATGCACTATTAATGGGTGCAACTCTGACTCTGAAGACTTATTGGTAGTAGGATCAGAATTTGAGTTACCTGAATTGGATTCACTATCATCATCATCAAGAACTACATCTGGAGCCACCATCACAGCTTTTCCTGACTCTTTCTGAGTCCCAGATGTACTAGCACCAGCTGTACCAGCAATCTCTGACTCTGTTTGGAATGGTGTCTCCCCCTGAGTTGATGCTTCTGCTTGAGCTTCAGTTCTTGGCTCACCATCAGCATTCGCATCCTCATCATCATCCTCATCCTCTTTCCTTTTCAACTCCGTTTCCCTACAACTATCTCCCCCTTGAGCCATTAACTTTCGAAGCTGTTCCCTGAGTTCTGCACTTTGACACTTTTCATCTTCCAACTCAGCAACTAACTTCCCAACCAACCCTTGCATAGATTTCATTTGAGCTTCCAACGACATAACACGTGTCTCCAAATGATTCACCTTAAATTGAGTCGTCATGATATGCGCAGGTTCAACTGTTGGTCTGGCTTCAAAAGGTCGAGTAGTAGACTGAGTAGAAACTGGAGGTCGACCAATCATAGGCGGTTGTAATGGACGTAGAAGAGTAGTAAACACAGTGCTTATAGGAACAACAGGCCTAAACGAAGCACTTTGTGTAACTTGAGGAACTGATACTGGAACAGATTCAGATTGAGTAACTGAGACTTGAACAGATTCAGATTGAGTTACAGCAACCGAAGCCTCATCTCGCTCAGGAAGTGATCCTTCCGTCACCTCATTCTGCTCAGACTCTTCTTGTTGTCTATAAGTCTCAAATGCTGCAGCCAAATGAGCCGGTAGAACCTTTCCCGATCGAGGCGCTTTCTTGCGTCTAATCAAAGGAGTCTCCTCCTCCTCTGGTTCACTTTCCTCTTCAGTGCGAACCCTTTTCAACCCTCTCTCAACAGAAGAAGAACCACTTGCCCGATCAACATCAGCCCTAACATAATTCAGTTGATCATCTACATCCTCCAATAAACGATCCAGCTCCTGATCTCTTTCAGCATTAGACTCTACGAACAACTCCAGATTATCCAACGATTGGAAGTTATCCACTTGTGCAATAACATCATCTGGATCCAATGCAGCATGTACAAACGCTTCACCAACTTCGGGATTAGCACCTGCTGCCTGATCTAACAGATCTTCCAACGCTTCATTAGCTGCCTGAACCTCTTCATCAGCAGCTTGTACTTGTCTAACTTCAGGCTGAGCCTGTGGTTGAACCCGTGGACGAACCCGTCGTTGTCGTTGTCTTTGACGTGGAGCCACACGTGGAACTTGAACTTGAGGTTGTGGTGGTGGTGGTGGAGGTGGTGCATCATTATTTCCTCCTTCTTCAACCTCATTTTCATCTTCCCATCCAACAGCCGGAGCTCGATAGTTAGGATTGATCAAATGTCCAAACAATGGCACATTCTGAGGATTTGGATAATTCTCCTTAATCTTTAACATCATAGACCAAATCCGAGTTGGTGGAGAAACAATGTCATATATATCCTCCAAGACTGGCAGATTCGGTACAAAGTGATTAATGATTGCCATCGTTATCCTTGGCAACATCATGAACCTCTGCGCCCCAGTCTGAGTAATTTGAGTCTTCAAAATATCAAAAAAATAGTTCGAGAATGAATATGGCCTATTCAACGTCAAAGCCACCATCTGCGAACCAACTTGTTTATTTAACTGGTCGAACCCTGCATGTCGATTACTAATTGCCACTATCAAAACATGCGCCAAAAACCTCCATTGGCCATAAAAACCAGCCTTCGCAATCGGCCATTTAGCACCAGGTGTAGCATGACCCATCCTTCCAAAACATCCCCTGACCAAGGTCTCTTCAAACTCTATCGGACCATTCTCTTCTTCAACAGACCCCAAATGTAATATCTCTCTCAAATCAGCAGCAGAGAACGAAAAAGTCTGATTAGCCACCGTGGTCTGAAACCTAACACTCCTAGGGACAGCAGCTCTATCCCCTTGTGCACGCTGCGCTTGAACCACCCTTACCGACGCATTGTTCCAAAAGTGATGCAGATAACCTTGATATAAGACTGGATTGTGAGTGAGCACGAAATGAATACGTGATCGTTCCAAATACTGAAGCAATCCAGTAAACTCCACATTTCTGCGATCTCTTGTCAAATCAATCAACTGATTGTGAGTGGAGAAAAAATTTCTCGGATTTCCTGCCATTTCTGTAAAACAAAACGAGTGCAATGACAAGAATTTAGCAATAATAAATCTGCACAGGAAAACCTAGAAAATTTTGGAATTGATTGTAAACACGTGGTAAAGTCTCAAACGCGTGTACCCATTCTTCAAACGCGTGTTACAATGGTAAACGCGTGTGATCAATGGTAAACGCGTGTAATCAAAGTAAACGCGTGTAGTATGCCAAAAAGGACCTAAACACGTATACAAATTCCTAAACGCGTGTTACAATGGTAAACACGTGTGAACAAGGTAAACGCGTGCAAACAAAAGTAAACACGTTACAAAAGGTAAACACGTGGTACAATGGTAAATGCGTGAAGGAAGATAAACACCTAAAGCATGGGTTTATAAACACGTGTTTTGCCAAACGCGTGGAACAAGGTTAGTTAATCACGATATTTATCAAACGCGTGTAGACAAAGATTTGATATAAAAAGTTCTAAACACGCGTAAGAATCAAACTCGTGACACTGTTCATCTTCTCAAAAATAGGCTTAATCATGATACTATACATAGCAAACGAAGAACAATAAGCAATAAGCAATACCTGTATAATAATCACGAAAAAGATCACGAAGAACAAGTTTATCGAGATGAACAGTAACCGATCACAATGAGAGTATGAGACGATTTTAGACTAAACGCGTGTTGGGGGTAAAACTCGGGTGAAAAGAATTATGTTAAAATTGAAAAAGGTAAAAATGAACGAGTTTGGGCAAAGTATATATATACCCGTGACCCAAACGCGTGGTCAAACCTGGTCAACCACGTGTTTAACTTAAGGTCAAACGCGTGAACAAAGATCAAACACGTGGTCAAATCCAAACACGCTGTAGACAATCAAACACGTGAAGGAAAACTCCAAACGCGTGGTCAAAACCAAACACGTGGAGTAGATTAGCACAAGATTAAACGCGTGTTACCTGTACAATCAACCACATTTTCAATCAACACTTAGAGAATTTTCATACCCTTTACCATCAAACCTGAATAACCAGCCAACACACACAGGATAAAGATAACCTGTATGAAAACTCAATGATTGAAACCCCTGAAAATCAAGTCATCATTAGCAGATAAAATTTTAACAATCAAACCTGAGAATCTTGACTGTACGATATACCTGTATCAACTGAAAAACCATTACATAAACTTTGGTAATCTTACACAACAAATTAATGTGATGTATAAAACCATGAAGTAACGGACATTTGAAAACAACGATACCAGGACTTGATTTGGACTCAATTCAGTCACCGATAATCATTAGCAATCGAAAGCCTGCAAAATCAAACTCCCCCTTAACTAATGATACCAGGACTTGATTCTTTTTAACAACTTGGAAAAACACACAATTCCAATATCGAAAGTCCTGCACACTTAAAGTAAACTCATCAATGCATCAAAATCAACAAATAACATTATTTTAAGCATGCAAAGAAAATATCGAAATGAAAACTTATGGTCGGTCAAGAATCATTGTCAAGCATATCTCTTCACCAAAAACAACAAATTCTTGAATCAAAAACAAATTGAAATCTCAAAAATATATCAAACTAATCTTGACTATATTTTGACTTTTCCAAAGCAACAAAATTCAGAAAGATCATTTTCTTAAACTTAAACAAATTAATGTCCATATCAAAAAACAACCTTTTAACATGATACTTCAAGCACTAAAAACTCATATAATCCAGTTAAGGACCATATAGCTGAACAATAGAATTATTAACTCTCTCGTGCAATAAGAACTAGTTTTGACACAACTACTTGACACATAAGATTGAAATACAGAAATGAAAATTAAAAGACAAAATAAACTTTAAATTTAAACCTCATTATTTATTTACAAGAAATTCTAAGTTTCTGCGGATTAGATCAGATTAGCAATTACATAAGCCTGCAAGTGAGAAATAGTTCTCTTATTATTAGTTATGAACAGTGACTCAACCACGATTACCGGTATGTTTGTCCTCTTAAACACTCGGTACTTCCAGTTTCCTTTGGGTTTTGTGGACTTTCGTATTACTTGAGCCAAGGACAGTCACCATGTAACCTAGTAAGTTACTCATGCCACAATTTTATTTGCGAACTTATGTGACCCATATCAGATACACTCTCACAATCGACACATGCACTAAAATTTAGACATTGTGAGTAAGGTAAGAAAGTCTTTAAGAATCAAGCCAGCGGTGACAGGTCGGTGATTCCTCACACGCAAAGCGACTTAACTTGACTCACGTACGGAAATATACTTAACATTGCATAATGCCAAGTACTTGCATATTTGTGACATTAAATTTACTTTAAAGCACTTATGAAAACCCGTGACTTTCTATGAGACCCGTGTAGCGAACTTTCTGACAACCTATCCCAAGTTGGAAACTTTAGGTAGGCTAGGTATACAAAGACACCCCAAGGACTTACTTGTTCGAATCTCAAAGGCCACATAAGCTTCATATTATCAACAGATTTAGTTTTATTAGATATTTGCATATCTTGTCACAAATATACATCCGAAAAAGCAATACATACACATATATGTATCCGAGACCTTCCTTTTAAAGACCAAATATACATAATGACAATGCAAGATCTTTCATAAGATTTAAAGGACTTGTCTCTTTTAGAAACAAGCATTCTCAGCCATATATCTGAATACGTTTCCCACAAGTACATTGTATAAATTAAGTTCGGATTATAAGGAAACCTTGGTACTTTATGTCTACCGATACATCATAAATTGTAATCACTGAACTAAGCAATTATATTACGATTAAGCAGGCTTAAAAGCTAAATTATCCTCACTTCTAATCGTTAGAGCATCAACTTAAAACTCTATTATTTTCTTTTTGTTTTTCTCATTTTTCCTTTTTTTTTTTATTTTTGATGACACTAATTATATACAAACTTAAAATAGACATTCTTTTTGTATTTTCATGACTCTAGCTATTTACAGACTTAGACTAGACACAAGAATAAAATAAAATAAAATATACAAGAAAAATAGTTCTTTGAGAGAGCTAATAAGAATCAGCATTCTTCATACCATTTAGAAGAATCAGCTTTTCAAAGCGAGTTTTATCAAATGCTTTAGTATACAGATCAGCTAGATTATCATCAGTTATAACTTTTTCCAAATGAATTAACTTCTTTTGGGCACAGTCACGCAAGAAATGATGTCTAATGTCAATATGCTTGGTGACTTTATGCAAGACAGGGTTATTAGTTATATCTATAGCTGACTTATTATCAATCTTAATAGGGGTATCAAGAAAATCCATACCGTAGTCTCGCAGTTGTTGCTGAATCCATAATACCTGGGAACAGCAGCTTCCAGCAGCCATGTACTCTGCCTCACAAGTAGACTGAGCAACAGATGTCTGCTTCTTACATTGCCACGATACAAGTCTCCCTCCTAAGAATTGACATCCGCCAGTTGTAGACTTCCTATCATTGTTACAACCTCCATAATCCGAATCAGTGTAAGCAACAAACTCAAACGTTCCTCCCAACGGATACCATAGACCAAGTCCTTGAGTCCCCTTTAAATATCTGAGGACCCGTTTTGCAGCCGTTAAATGTGACTCTTTCGGATTTGCTTGAAATCTAGCACATAGACAAACAGCAAACATGATATCTGGACGCGAAGCAGTTAAGTACATCAATGAGCCGATGATTGCCCGATAATGAGTAGCATCCACAAGTGTATCATTAGAATTAGAACTCCTAGACCATGATTCAACTGAATAGGAGTACCATAAGTCTTGGATTCTAACATTTGAAACCTTTCCAAGATGTCATTCACATACTTCGTCTGATGAATGAAGAAACCATCCTTTCGTTGATCAACTTGCAGTCCAAGGAAAAATTTTAATTCTCCCATAGCACTCATTTCAAATTCCTTCTTCATACTCATTTCAAACTCCTTGCACATCTTAATGTCAGATGAACCAAAAATGATATCATCTACATAAACTTGCACAAGTATATAATCTTGCTTCTGCCATTTGATAAACAATGTGCTGTCTATCGATCCTCTTGTAAATCCATTTGTCAACAGATGTGTTGACAACTTCTCATACCACACTCTTGGAGCTTGATGTAATCCATAAAGAGCCTTATCCAGTCGATATGCCCTTCTTGGATAATTTGGATCTTCAAACCCGGTGGTTGACGAACATACACTTCTTCCTTAACTTCTCCATATAAGAAGGCACTCTTCACATCCAACTGATACACCTTTATTCTTTGAAACTAGCATAAGCTAAGAATAGCCTTATAGCTTCAATCCGAGCAACTGGTGCAAAAGTTTCATTGTAGTCATAACCTTCTCGCTGTGCAAAACCTTGAACAACTAGACGTGCTTTATTTCTTGTAACAATCCCTTTGTCATCTCGTTTGCATTTAAAAACCCAACGAGTTCCAATTGGTTCGATACCTCTAGGCACATCAACTAATTCCCATACTCCAAGTTTTTCAAATTGGGCCAATTCTTCTTGCATAGCCACAACCCAAAATGGATCTTGAAGAGCTATCTTAACATTCTTGGGTTCTTCTTGTGAAATAAAACATGAGTATAAACATTCAGTAATTAAACCTGTATCCTTCACTTCACAAAATAAGCTAGTCATCGCAGGCAAACTGATATCTAGTTCGAGAAGATAAAGAGAAGAGGGAAGAATAGAGGGAGAAAGAGGGAAGAATAAAAAAGGGCAGTAGAGAGAGAGGAGAGCAGGAGATAGTAATAGAAATGAGAGGTATCAAGTAGCCCAAAGATATTAGAAATAAAGGAGATCTCTAAAGCAGAAACCCAGGAGAGAAAAGAGAAAAGAGAAGAAAAGAGAGAGGACGTGAGTATAAACATTCAGTAATTAAACCTGTATCCTTCACTTCACAAAATAAGCTAGTCATCTCCTTATTTAACTGATTTCTAGTTCGGACAGATGCAGAAGCTTCACCAAGAATATTTTCAACTGGATGATCTTTAGTTGCTCTATGTTGAGGAGTTTTGTGACATGGAAAATCATCACCCATATTCGGAACAATTTGGGTGGGAGACTCTCCATCAGGTTCAGAAGAAGAAGAAGAAGATGAGTCAAGTGGGTCATCATCTGGTAGTGGAATATTAGTTGGATCACTTGAACCACTGGATTGACCAACCTCAGTTGTAGGAACAACTCTGGGTGGTGGAACATCAGCAGTAATAGGTGCAATAGGAGTGACCTCAGAATCATAATTCAAGTGATCTCTAATAATATCAACATTTTCATCAATAGGAGTACCAGGAAAAGAAATTGGACCTTTAAGTGAAGTAAACACACTATCATAAGCAAAACTTGACTCAGAACCAGCATGAGTAGCAGGTTTGTAGCTTACAATCACGACATTAGTACCAAGATCGACTCTACCTGTCTGCGAATTGAAAACACGACGAATGGGAGTTCCCGGTTTATATCCCAGAAAGAAACCTTCTTCCACTTTAGAATTAAACTTTGGTTGAGGAGAAGTTTTCAGAAAAGTACAAGGAACGCCAAACGGTTCCAATCCAGACAAATCAGGTTTGCGTTTGTTGAGAAGTTCATAACAAGTCTTATTAAACCTTTTAACAGTAAGCACCCGATTTAACACATGACAAGCTGTGTTCACAGCTTCAGCCCAAAACATAGTTGGTAGCCCTGAATCAGCAAGCATAGTTCTGGCAGTCTCGATCAAGGTCCTATTCTTTCTCTCAGCAACTCCATTTTGCTGAGGTTCATACGGAGCACTAAATTGATGTTGAATTCCTTTAGATAAACAGAAAACATCCATCACTGAATTTTTAAACTCCGTGCCATTGTCACTCCTGATTCGTTTGATCTTCGTGTTGTAGAGATTCTCAGCTTCAGTGAAAAAGTTAATTAGAATCTCCGTAGTCTCATCTTGGTAGCTAAGAAGAAAACCCATGAAAACCTTGAATAATCATCTAGTGACAACCAAGCAGTAGTACATTCCCCCTCTACTCCTAACATTTACTGGACCAAAGAGATCCATATGAAGTAACTCAAAAGGAGCGGCAAGTGAATTTTGTGTCTTGGGCTTGTGAGGCTTTTTCTGTTGTTTGCCTTTCAAGCATGGAACACATCTATCTTCCAATTCAAACTTCTTTTTCAGGAACACCTTGAACCAGATCATTCTTCACAATGTAATTCATCTTCCGGAAATGCAGATGTCCCATTCTTCTATGCCATAAGAGAGAATCACTTTCGCTTGCCTTAGACAACAAACAGACTTCCTTCTGTACATTCTTGGTTCCTAACATTAAACCATAAATGTCTCTTTTACGAGGAGCAGTCAACAATATCCAATCATCTGGAATAACAAAACCCGGTTTCAAGACGAATGCAGCTGTCGTTGAAGAAAACTGAATTTCCTCGGTCACAAATTTGTGATACACTCATCAGATTATGAGTAAGTTCTTCCACGTAATTGACATTCTTTAAAGTAAGTTTTCCATCGACGACATCTCCTTGTCCAGTGATTTGTCCGCCCTTGGAACCAGCAAAATTTACATGTGATCCTTTAATATTTACAAACTCAGACAGAAGTCTTCTGTCTCCTGTCATGTGCCTGGAGCAACCGCTATCAAGATACCAAATACTAATAGGGATTGGTGGTAGCCCCTGCACATGAAACAAAAATGGATCAGTTATCAAGGACAACCCAAGCCTTTATAGACTTGGGTTTACCATTCTCGTCCTTAACTAGCATTTTAGTCCAATATCCATTGCTCCCAATAGGTGCCTTGGATGATTGCTGAGCATGCTGCAAAGGTATATTCTCAACCCTTGATTGAGACCTATTAAGGAAAAATGGTCTATTCACTTGTGGAACACGAGATGTGTTACGGTCATTGTAGTTCTGTCGATGATCCCCTGATTTTGCATTTTGTGATGACTGACCAGATCTATTTCTAGGAGAAATATATCTTGGTGAATCATTTCTTTTAGCCACAGGTGGAACATATTTACCAAATGCTTGATTACCCATCCCATGAGAACTACTGGACACATTCTGTTGTTTACCCTTCCCTCGTTCAGAGGAAACATGGGAATTAGGAGATAATCCTCTATTCTGATTTGACTTAACAGGAGAAACTGACTGTCTAGAGGACTTCCTAACTCGGTTGGGACAACAACTATACACATGTCCCTTTTCAAAACATGCAAAACAAGATCGTTGTGCTGACTTGCTAGAAGATGGTTGAGCTGATGGTTTAGATGGAGGGGTATTCAAGATATTCTTAATCTCCTGAGTTGCTATCTCTTCCACAGTAGGAGCCTTAGTCTCAGAAGTTGAGAATGATTTGGTCACACTAGGTTCAGGTTCAGTGACATACTTAACCTCAATTGAACTAGTCTGAATTCCTTTCTTGACAAACTTCTGACTTAGCTTTGGTATATCATGGTTTTTGGTCCTCAGTTGTCTAGGAATGAATTTGGATTGGTTAGGTTCAGTGGAGGCAGATGACTTAGGATAGTCAGTAAGCACAGGTTTAGCAGAATCAGACTCAGCCAAATCTGGATAAACAGGGTCTAAGTTGTTGTTAAAAGGAGGTCTTACATCAGAATAATCAGCTCCTAGTCCTGTTTTATCCTTAGGATGTCTAGGTTTACCTAAAGAAGCTACTAGATCACTTCCTCTCCATTTAGCTAAAGTAGTCTCATGCTTAGTAATGGTAACCCTAGCATCAGCCAAATCCTTTTCTTTCTTACCAATCTCACTAGAAAGAAAAACTATCTTTTCATTTGCAAGATTTTCTCTAAAAATGATTCTTTCAGTTTGTCTTTTAAGGCAGCATTATCATTTTCAAGTGACTTAATCCTACTCTTAAATTGACGTTCTTGATCAAGTAAAGCACTATTCTTAGAGAAAATGAACTACGTTCCTTGCTGATAGTTTCATAACTAGCGGTTAACTCTAAAGTCTTGGATGAGGCAATACTATTTTGTTGCATCAAATCTTTAACAAACATACAAATACGACGAACAGTCAAATAAGAAAAAGTTACCTGTTTCTCTCGATCATCGCAGTCAGCCATATATGCAACAAAGTCTGATATTGTCATACCTTCAGGAATATCAAAATCATCAGCTTCTGTAGAAATAGCCTGGTCCAATTTTGCACTTGAGCTCATCGATTGATTATCACTCTGGCTGCTTGTCTTATCAGAAGATTCATCTATCTGCTTATCAGCCTTTTTAAACTTCACTGCTTCATCTGCATTCTTTTCATCATCAGAAACCTGTAATGCAGCATCAGTAGCAGCAGCCTCTTCACTTGTGTAGAGAGCATAATCAAATGCAGCACTTCCGTCATCAATCACATTAGCTACTTCATCATAAATCTCAGCTAGCAAAGCATTTTCAGGTTCATTTTCCTTTGTCCAAAGATAAGTACCATCTTCCTGTCTTGCCACCATGGCATTTTCAGGATTTTGAACTTGATTTTCTGTAGGAAGTTCCTGAATGATCATTCCATCATGCTCTGCAGCTTTGGCTGATTTAATTTGATTTCCAGCTTGGACACCTCCCTGATTATAATTCTGACGATTAGCTGTAGAATTATCAAAACGCTTTGGTCTTTGACATTCCTTAGCAAAATGACCAAAACCGTCACAATTATAGCACTTAACCTTGGACTTGTCAAATCCTCTATTCTTGTCAGATGCAAGATTTCTTCCAGTTCTTTGCATAAAACGACGAGCTTTTATAGTGAGCATAGCCATTTGCCACTTCAAGTCCATTTCCTCTAAATCATCAGGATCAACTTGTTCATAATCTTTATCAATCAAACTTGGATCTGAAATTTTTCCATTGATAAATGCCTCATGAGCAGAACACATAGCAGCAAATACTTGCATACGTCCTTCAGCAGATTGCATACTCATTGGCATCGAACGAACAGTTGTACTTCCACTGTTTCTTGATCCACTGCTATTCTTAGTTGAAGACGAATTGTCATAAACCATGTAACCTGCAATTCCATCAGAATCCATAACAGGATGAATGGTTTCAGTGGATAAAAGAGCAGTAGTTCCACTTCCAGAAGTAGAGGACGATGAAGACAAAAGATTATCAGTATTTGCATGATATAGACTCGGATTTTGTTGAAAAACCGAGAGCTCATCCTTTGCTTTACGCTTCATTTCTCTGTTCTTTACTTTTGACACAATCTCTGCCAAGGTGTAAGATTCATAATCTTTCTCTTCTTGAAGACTATGCACAAAGTCATTCCATTTGCTCGGCAGAGAATCCAAAAATTTATCTACTAGTTTATTTTGTGTAAAAGTAAACACCAAAATATCCCAGTTCAGTAATCAGATGATTAAAACGAGTTATTAAATCATCTAAACTTTCAGATTTCAATCCATTAAAGACTTCATATTGTCTGTTCAGTAGCTTAATTCTTCCCTTTTTCATCAACTCATCACCTTCACAGTATGCATTTAAAGCATCCCACAAACCTTTAGAGGTCTTATGTTCTCCGAGAAGATGAATTGCATCCCGAGGTAAGCACATTTCTAAGTTTGACAAGGCCTTCCCTTCAATGGCATATTCTTTCTTCAATACTTCAGACATATCCCCAATCTTGTATTTGACCTCATTTCCAAGAGCATCTTCATGAGTTGGCCACTCATATCCTTCAGTAATCATCACCCATTGATTGAAATCAGTAAGGCGAATATAGGATTCAAAACGTTTTTTCCAACTCCAGAAATTTTCAAGTCTAATCAATTTTGGGGGTGAATTGGTACGACCGACTTCATGATCGTGAAGAATTAAAGCATTTATGTATTGGGCCTCTTTTGATGAAACTGTAGGCATTCCAGACATCATTGAAATACGACAAAAGAAGAAATTAAAAGAAATGAACAGTACCACGCGTTTGAGATAAACACGTGATTAGAACAGAGAGTGAACAGGTACACGTGTTTAAGATAAACACGTGTTTGAGCACGAGCACGAGCTTAAAAGACAAAAACGTGTTGAAATAGCAAACACGTGATAAGGACGGCTAACACTAGTTTAAAAGACAAACACGTGTTAAAGAACAAAACACGTGTGATGATAAGGCCAACACGAGTTTACAATACAAACGCGTGTTAAAAACCAAACACGTGTTACTAAGACAAACACGTGTTTTCCGATTAGAAATCTTGCACGATTTTTGGCAAAATTAAGCCAAACAAAGCGATCTCGAACCTTCAGATTGAAAAATCTATTGGCTCTGATACCACTTGTAGGTCCTTGTGGACTGATCGTACACGAGAACGCTTATAGTTATGACGAGAGTGCGGAATCCTCTCGTGATAACCTGTTTGGTTAATAATATTATCGTCTTTCGTTGTAAACACAACCTAAGACCTTAAACGCGCGCGGGTTTGCTTAATTGACAGAGTTTAGTCGTAATCTCTTAATTAATCGTTACTAATTACGTGTTAAGTGTGAGTATTTATACTTAATGTTCATAAACGCGTGCTAATTATGGACCGTATACCTTAAAGCCCAAAGCCCATTAGCAAACGCGTGTTTTATACGTAAACACGTGTTGACCACGTATTTAGACAAACTCGTGTTACTGTAGCACGAGTTTAGTCAAACTCGTGTTACTGTAGCACGAGTTTATACACACTTTCTTTTGTCATCTTTCAAGTATACTTTAATTACTTAAAACGTGACTAGTTTATCACTTGTATCCGTATGTTACTTATAATCACATTCATACAAGTCGTAAACATTAAACATACCAAACCTCTGATCAATAGGTAATCATTCACATTATCTAAGTCCAAATAACAAGTTTAAACATAACATAAGTCTATGATTACATATTACAAAACATAATATACTGATCAAATCGCTGTTGCTGTTGTCAACCGAATCATGCACTTACAAAGGCAAACAGCCTTGGATTCTGATTCTGATTCTGATTCAACTTATGATTTTGATAAAGATTGATAAAGTGTATATTAGGTTGCATGTAATAAGTTTACGACATGTGAATGTAATCTATCTTATTTCAATGCAATTATATTTCATCTCTATTATTATTAATATCATGATTATTCATTTTATTCTGGTGTTCATTTTGTGTAATCTTAATAGATGATACAGATGATGCAGAATTACTCTTTGATGGTGATGATCTTGAGGAAGGTGAGTTTGTTCCTGAACCAGATATAAACATATTCAAGAAGCCTTATGGGTTTGATGATGTTTGGGACTCAACTTCTGAAGATCCATTTTTAGAAGAAAGAAAAGAGTTAGAGATTAAAAGGAAAGAAGTTAAGGAAAGAATGCTTCAAGCTTCAATTAGTAGTTCTGCTAAAGTTTTAAACTTTGTGGTATATGCTAAGATTGATGATGCATTGATTCCTTTTCACTGGGAAATCAACTTGACAAGACCTTTTGATCCAAATGATTATCCTGTACCTCTCAGAGAAGATGATCCACTACATGAGATTGATCGACTTGTGCCTGGGCAAAGAATTAATGATTATATAGTCACATGGGATACTATGAAACCCATCATGTATTGGACTCACATCTCAGATAAAGATGCTGCAAGATATAAGACAATAATCTGGAGTTGGTTCTATGATGAAGAACTGAAGTTGTTCGTTCTTAAAAGACCAGAAGGTTGTCAGTATCTAGCATGGCGTGAGAGACATTTCAGAAGTTTGTGTGAAGAAGACTTACATGAACTTGGAAATAACAGGATTATCAATCCAAGTGGTTATGGTCTTGCAGATGTGGTTGGTAAGAACCTTCACGAAGATTTCAAGTTGAGATTGAATATGAAAGACTCTGAAAAATCAAAGTTTCATATTGAACCAAGACGAAAGAAGAAGGTGGGTAAGCCAGATAAAATTGTTGAGTATATTCAACGTGATATCAAATGTATGATCAAAGTCCCTGCTAAGAAATGGGCACAAGATGTCTTGGATAAGATGGATAATTGGGAGATTGATCGAAATTCTGGTGAAGCCAAGATGTATGCGGACTCGAAGAAGAAGATATTGTTGAGAAGAATGTATGATCCAATGCAGTTGGTTAACTTCTCAAGAAATGATCAGAGAAAATTATACGATACTGAATGCTCATTTTTACCATTTTGGAAGAATGAAGAAGATCGATATCGTAAGATTCTTCAAGTCTGCTTACATGAAAATATCCATGCAAATAGCAAACGATTGTTATTTGATGGATGATGAAGACTTTTGAAGACTGAAGAAATCGAAGATGCTGCTGTCAAGGGGAGTTTGTTGATGCATGTTGATGTGACAACAGCAACTTAGATTTGATTAGTCTTTTAGATTAAGACATTATGTTGTTTTATGTCTTATTCATTTATATGTAATTGATAGATTATGGACTTCGTGTTTTAGTAATGATCGATTACATGTTTTGGTGTTATTTATATGTTTATATATGATGTTTGTTATGTATGTCATACAAGTACAAACATAATATATGTTAGGTTTCTTGTACATAAAGTACTTGGAAAATAACTAAGCATAGATGTTGATGGTATTTAGTACTAACGAAGATAATCTTCGTTCGGAACTAACGAAGATAATCTTCGTTATATGGGCTGGATTGCTAAGTTCGTAAGAACAAAGCCCAGCAGGCCCAATATCGATTTGAAACATATATAAACGAATGGAAACCCTAAATTGATGATTCCAGTTCAGATTTCACACACCAAGAGCGACTAAGTTTGTTTCTAGCTTATAGAAAACGAAGATAGATCACATAAGGCCGATTATATTGATATAATTAGCAATATATACGATAACTAATCAAACTAGTTATCTCGTGAGGATTCCGCACTCACGACATAACAATAGACGATCTCGAGAGCGATCAGTAGCTATCGAGGGACTCACTAGAGTTACTATCTCTATTCCATGTTTTCACGTCAAAAGAGATAATAACAAAATCTACCGATTTACAGAAGCCCAATTCAAACTTTTGCCAGTTGATGACATTATCTTCCTCTACAACCATTTCCTGAATGCAATGCAAAGATACCGTGAAGATGTGATTGCTTTTGATGCTGTAAAAAGATACATGTCAAGTTGCATTCAATATGCTTCATTGGAAGATTTTCAAATAGGGTTTGAAGTTGTGAAGAGGAAGATAAATGTACCATATCCAGATCAGAGTCTTTACACTGAAGACATTGAAAAGCTCAGTATTGGTCATGTCATTGAAGAACCATCTTTTGGGGTTGTCTTTCTAAATAGCCGAAAGAAGAAGATTTTCATTCGTATGGATGAACTTGCTTCTTATTCTGATGGAACATTGGAGTTTTGTAAAAATGTGTTGCTGTGTTTGAAGGAAGATGAGCAAGATGAAAAGAAAAAGGAAGTGTTTGATAAAGTGATTTCCAAAATCAATCAAAGGCTTGAGTACCGAGACAGCATTCGAATGATGAGAGAAGCAAAGAATGTTCAGAAGTCGAAGTATGTTGTTCGTCGGAAAGGAGGTTGTTGGATCAAGTACGAGCCTAGTCATCTTCCAGGGCCACATAACATTCCTCCAAGAAACTTTGAAGCTAATATGATTGTTCCAGATGACAGACCCGAAGGAGAAAATTGGTTCTGGCATCCAAATAAAGACAGACCAAATACAAGAGTTTAAAAGTGGACAAAGACTGGATATTTTGCACAAATCACTACTAAGGGGGAGATTGTTAGAAATATAATTGTAGTAGTTGATTTGTTTCCTTATTGTATATTTGTACTTAGAATGTAAATGTCTAAGTATGGAAGGGGGCTTAGTGTAAATTAGTCATATGTATATAAACCCCTTCCATTAAGCATTTTGTAACCTTTCACCCATTTTATGCAAACTAATCTTTCCCTGCCAAACACACTTTCTCTCTCTAACCTCTCTCTCTTAAACCGCCATTGATACACACAATTACACACACATAAGCTCGAATTCTATTCATTACAGTGAAGTATCCCTATTACGATCGAGAGTATTTAGACAAATTCACCTAATTGCTAAAAGTAATTTTAACAAGGAAATGACTTTGTATTTATAGGCAAACAAATTCACCAGTGAATTTGTGTCGTACAAATATGGTTGCATGTATTTAATGAACCGACAAGGTCATTAAATGCATTGGTTAAGGTACAAGGATAAAGTCACATCAATATGATTATTATCCTTTTAACCAACCACCTTTACACACGTAAGTACTTTTGTAAAGACAAGTGGAATGTTCTTTGAAAAGTGTGTAAAGGCAAAAAAGTCAATTCCTCGTAATCAGTGTTCAGACTTGTAAGGTCTAGAACACTGACAAATCTCCAGTCGTAGATCTGGTAAGACTTCCAGTGGACTCCGCCATTTGTCAGTCTTCTTTATTCTAACTTCAGTATTTGACTTCAGTGAGAATGTCTTCAGTAGAATAGATCTGGACTGGGGTGAAGTCCAGTGAGCTGAAATCTGGAAGACTCCAGATTTCCTATATAAGTATTTTGCTCACTGGTCTTCCATTATTTCTGAACAAATCTTCAGTGTCGCTCCAGTCGTCAAGTCTGGAGTGGGTCCAGTAAATATTATTTCTGGACAAGTCTTCAGAGACTCTCCAGTCTTCAGTCTGGAGCGAGTCCAGTAAATCTGGACCTAACAGTAACTTCGGTCTCCTTGTAAATGTGTCTCTCTCACTTGTCTTTGTATTAGTTGATGTGCATGTTTGAGGTTGCCTGGTACATTACTGGAGTGTCCCTCCAGTGTACCATCAGTGCATGCTTCACTGGTCTAATCCACCAGTGATACTGGAGTGTCCAGTCAACCTCCAGATGCACTGAAATGAGTCATGGTGTGTCAGTCATAATTTTTTTGATACTTGGTCCTTGTGCGTACCACGTAAGCAAACCTTTGAATGGACAGTTACTGTTTATCCTACGTGGCATGTCATTTTTTAAACTTAATGATGGATATTTTACCTTGGGAAAATAAAAAGTACAAGTTGGTTATTTTTGTGGGCTGTCAAACTGTCATACATTTATGTGTGATGGGATGAATTAAATGCGGATGTCAAAACCGATCAAAATTGTTTTGAATAAATTCAAATTAATCGTTTTGAATTCCATTTTCTCTCTCCTCTATAAATACCCTTATTTACTTTCACTTTTACTTCATCTCGAAAAATCATTTACTCCCAAATCTTCAAAATTCCTTCATTTACTTTCTTCTTCATTAAATTTCCAATCATCAATCTCTCTCATATTCAATTCATAAAATCTTCATCAAAACCCTAACAACAGTTTCATTTTCATCTCTTTATACTAAATACAATGGCTCCTAGACAATCTAATTCTGCCAAAAATCTTCTGTCTGCCGAATATGCTCTTGTCGCCGCCGTGATAAAGGCGGAGCATATCTCTCTAACTGCAGCGGCCATTCGTATAAACATGAATAACTGGATGGCCAAACTCTCTCTTTCCAGTCTTCATGAGGCCCAATCCATCATTGGGAGATTGAATACTTTCTTTCTTTCATGTCCTCTTTATGGTGCATTAACCTTAAATCCCGAAAAGATGTACCACGACTATTTATGTGAATTTTGGTACACAGCTGTGTATGTGGATGCAGAAAAATCCATCACTTACACACTGAAGCAAGGCACCAGACCATTGGCTATAACTGTTGATTCTCTTCGAACTGCTCTCGAATTGAATTATTTTTCACAAAATGAGATGCCCATTGAAATACCTTCTGGCATTAATACAAGGGAAGTGTGTAGACTGATGGGATACACAGAGATCCTGGATGAGCATGGCCAGCTATCCAGGAAGGGAACAATCTACATGAGTAGGCTGACAGACTCATGGAGATTCTTTTTCACTCACATAGTTGAGTGTTTGGGAGGAAGCTCTGGAGGACTTGACCAGATAAATCAGACACACCTCCAGATTGCTTACTGTCTCTGGTTCGGATACAGAGTGGATTTCGCCCAAATTTTCTTTGATGATCTGGTAGAGCGTCTTAAAGTGAAAGGTAGAAAAGCATTTGTACCTTATATTCGTTTTCTTTCACTTATTTTTAAAAGAGCTCTAGGTAACCAGTACGATTTTGAAACCACTCATTTTTCAGTATGTGAATATATGCGTGATCTGACCAATCTTAAATCTTCTGCAAATGAGGTAAATATTCCTTAGGTCATGATCACTAGTTTTCAAAGGGAAGAAACTGATGCATCATCACCAGATGAGTCAGGAGAGGCTTCAGGCAGGCCTCAAAATAGTGAGGGACCTACTGGAGACCTCATTGCTGAAATGGTTCCACCTATTACCCAGGTGGTTCCTGACCCTCAGCAAAATGTAATTGTTCCACCTATTACCCAGGTGGTTCCTGACCCTCAGCAAAATGTTAAATTTGTTCCACCAGACCCTCCCACTAGACCAAGAACTACAACCAGACGTCTTAGGAAAGGAGGAGTTCCGGTCGCTTCTCGTAGTACCCAATCTAGCCATCCAGAATCCTCCCAACAGGATTCTGGAGATGTCATAAGGGAAAACCCACAAGCAATCACTTCCAATATTCTTTTAGGGGATAGTGGTGAAGAAAATAGGGGGTCTGCCCAACCCTCAGTAGAGTCCGTGTCAGCACAATCAATTGAACATAGCCAAATTTCTGACACAACTCTTGCACAGACTGGGGTTACTGGAGCCTCACCTCTAGTAATTCCAGTCTCACATTCTTCGGCTGGTGACATAATGAATGCAGATGGGTCGTTGATTGTTGAACAAAGTGAGAATGTTGAGCAGGATGCTCAGATTGATTTGAATAGAGAGGCTGGTGATCAGACAGTTGGTGAAATTATTGGTTGGGATGAAGCTGAGTCACCAATGTCTGATGGTAATAATTTTGATGCTGATATGAGTTTCTTGGGTGATGATACTATGGAAGTGGAGCAGACATCAGAAATGCCACCACCTCCAGAATCACTAAATGTTCCACCACCACCACCAGAAACTAATATGCCACCACCACCAGAATCCTTGAATGCACCACCACCACCACCATCTTCAATTCCTTCAAATACTCCTTATTTTAACCCTTCACAAATTGAAACAGAAATTCCTCGTGTGCTGGACTCAACTATCATAACTTCTGCAACATCAACTGAAGAAGTCCAGACACAACTTCCTTTGGCAACCAGAATGACTTCTGAACTTGCTCCTCCCAGTGGTCTCTCCACTTCTTCTTCAACCGAGGTCCAAGACCTTTTAAATAAGGTGGCGGACCTGGAGAGATCACTACAGTCTTCTTCTCAGGTAGTTTCTGATTTTAAATCAATTTTGTCAAATAATCTTGCATCAGAAATGAACCTATTTGCTGGAAATGAGAAGTTGGTCTTCGAGAAGTTGAATGAGCTGGTACTGGCCACAAACAAAAATTCAGAAAATATTAAAGTGGCAGTCCAGGGTTTGGAGATGAAGCTGGTAAATTTTGTCCAGACTACAGTGAAAGCCGAGATTGTTCAGCCTCTGACAAGTCTGACAGAAGAGATTCAGAAGTTGACCACCAGAATTAGCAATCTGGAAAGCAGGCCAACCCTTGACCAGAATTCTGTCATCAGCAGCATCAGTGATGCATGTACCAGAAAATTTAGAGGTGAGATGCTAAAAGAAGTCACTGCAGAAATTTCTAGGTCAGTACTTAGAAATATTCAAGATGGGTTATTACCTCAGGTGGTCAACATGATAAATACTGAAATGCCAAAACACTTGCCTCAAGAAGTTGAGATTATTAAGAAGGAAGTGACTGAGTTAAGGAAGACTGTGAATGTCATAACTCCAGTGTCAGGAAGAACATTTGGGTCTTCAGACAGACACATGCTTGAGCAGTTATGGAATGCCCACAAGTCTCAAACTGGTGATCATTCCAAGGGGGAAAAGTCTGCTGTCACTGAGGTTATTCCTGAAGGTTTGATTCTGAAGAAAAAGAAAGAAGTGGTTGCCAGTGCAATTGAAAAAGCTTTCAGTACTGAAGCTAGTGAGCAACAAGAAAAAGTAACTGGTACTGATGCCAGTGCACAGGAAGCACAGAAAGCACTTGGCACTGAAGTCATTGTGCACGAAGAACAAGCTGCTGGTACTGATGCCAGTGAGCCACAGTTTGAAGCATTTCCAGATATGCCAACAGAATTGAAAAGTCTGAAAAGAAAGGAACACTTGGTATCTGGAAGTGAGATTGAAGAGGATGTTGAGTTCCCGAGTTTGGAGATGAAGCTGGTAAATTTTGTCCAGACTACAGTGAAAGCCGAGATTGTTCAGCCTCTGACAAGTCTGACAGAAGAGATTTTTTTTTTTTTTTTTTTTTTTTTTTTTTTTTTTTTTTTTTTTTTTTTTTTTTTTTTTTTTTTTTTTTTTTTTTTTTTTTTTTTTTTTTTTTTTTTTTTTTTTTTTTTTTTTTTTTTTTTTTTTTTTTTTTTTTTTTTTTTTTTTTTTTTTTTTTTTTTTTTTTTTTTTTTTTTTTTTTTTTTTTTTTTTTTTTTTTTTTTTTTTTTTTTTTTTTTTTTTTTTTTTTTTTTTTTTTTTTTTTTTTTTTTTTTTTTTTTTTTTTTTTTTTTTTTTTTTTTTTTTTTTTTTTTTTTTTTTTTTTTTTTTTTTTTTTTTTTTTTTTTTTTTTTTTTTTTTTTTTTTTTTTTTTTTTTTTTTTTTTTTTTTTTTTTTTTTTTTTTTTTTTTTTTTTTTTTTTTTTTTTTTTTTTTTTTTTTTTTTTTTTTTTTTTTTTTTTTTTTTTTTTTTTTTTTTTTTTTTTTTTTTTTTTTTTTTTTTTTTTTTTTTTTTTTTTTTTTTTTTTTTTTTTTTTTTTTTTTTTTTTTTTTTTTTTTTTTTTTTTTTTTTTTTTTTTTTTTTTTTTTTTTTTTTTTTTTTTTTTTTTTTTTTTTTTTTTTTTTTTTTTTTTTTTTTTTTTTTTTTTTTTTTTTTTTTTTTTTTTTTTTTTTTTTTTTTTTTTTTTTTTTTTTTTTTTTTTTTTTTTTTTTTTTTTTTTTTTTTTTTTTTTTTTTTTTTTTTTTTTTTTTTTTTTTTTTTTTTTTTTTTTTTTTTTTTTTTTTTTTTTTTTTTTTTTTTTTTTTTTTTTTTTTTTTTTTTTTTTTTTTTTTTTTTTTTTTTTTTTTTTTTTTTTTTTTTTTTTTTTTTTTTTTTTTTTTTTTTTTTTTTTTTTTTTTTTTTTTTTTTTTTTTTTTTTTTTTTTTTTTTTTTTTTTTTTTTTTTTTTTTTTTTTTTTTTTTTTTTTTTTTTTTTTTTTTTTTTTTTTTTTTTTTTTTTTTTTTTTTTTTTTTTTTTTTTTTTTTTTTTTTTTTTTTTTTTTTTTTTTTTTTTTTTTTTTTTTTTTTTTTTTTTTTTTTTTTTTTTTTTTTTTTTTTTTTTTTTTTTTTTTTTTTTTTTTTTTTTTTTTTTTTTTTTTTTTTTTTTTTTTTTTTTTTTTTTTTTTTTTTTTTTTTTTTTTTTTTTTTTTTTTTTTTTTTTTTTTTTTTTTTTTTTTTTTTTTTTTTTTTTTTTTTTTTTTTTTTTTTTTTTTTTTTTTTTTTTTTTTTTTTTTTTTTTTTTTTTTTTTTTTTTTTTTTTTTTTTTTTTTTTTTTTTTTTTTTTTTTTTTTTTTTTTTTTTTTTTTTTTTTTTTTTTTTTTTTTTTTTTTTTTTTTTTTTTTTTTTTTTTTTTTTTTTTTTTTTTTTTTTTTTTTTTTTTTTTTTTTTTTTTTTTTTTTTTTTTTTTTTTTTTTTTTTTTTTTTTTTTTTTTTTTTTTTTTTTTTTTTTTTTTTTTTTTTTTTTTTTTTTTTTTTTTTTTTTTTTTTTTTTTTTTTTTTTTTTTTTTTTTTTTTTTTTTTTTTTTTTTTTTTTTTTTTTTTTTTTTTTTTTTTTTTTTTTTTTTTTTTTTTTTTTTTTTTTTTTTTTTTTTTTTTTTTTTTTTTTTTTTTTTTTTTTTTTTTTTTTTTTTTTTTTTTTTTTTTTTTTTTTTTTTTTTTTTTTTTTTTTTTTTTTTTTTTTTTTTTTTTTTTTTTTTTTTTTTTTTTTTTTTTTTTTTTTTTTTTTTTTTTTTTTTTTTTTTTTTTTTTTTTTTTTTTTTTTTTTTTTTTTTTTTTTTTTTTTTTTTTTTTTTTTTCCTGGAACACAAAAATCAAATGGCAACGATGGGCACACTAGATGCTTATAATGCTGGAAGACTGGGCATCCATGTTGATGTTTACAAAAGAATGAAGGATGATCCCAGAGTCCATCAATGCCTTGATGCCATGGACGATGTACATGTTCGTTCCAGATACTCTGTGGAAGAACAGAAGTTTGATTCTGAAACCTATGGGGAAAGTGTTCTAGATTTGATTGCCAAGAGAAGGGATGCACTGGTAGATCTCCAGAAAAAGGTCAGAACAAATGCTGCAGCCCTGGAGATTGAATATCGAAAGAAAATAAAGGGTTTACCCAAACTCACTGCCAGACAGATCAAGGCAGCCAGGGATGCAGATATTAGTACTTTTATTCCACTTGACACAACCAGAAAAATTGATAGGGCTCAAGTTCAGAAAGCCATGGAACAAGAAAAGGTGTCAAGGGAAACTGAATACATGATCCAGATTGCAAGGCAAAAAGCCAAGTATGAAGAAATGATGAAGTTCAGGGCTGATGTCAGAAAGATCATTGATACTGAGATCATGCTTGCTGAAAATCATGAGGGCATGTCTAAGTTTCAAGTGAAGTTGACCAGGGAAGGTAACTTCGTGGATGAAAGGAAGAACACTTCAGTTCAAGCTTTTGGATGGACTGAACTGAAGGAGATTGGCTTGACATTCAGGGGGAAATCTGATATATCCCCAGATGTCAAAGCATTTTTGAAAAGGACTGAGAAGGTCTGGAAGAGGAAGCAACAAATGGAAACTGTTTTGGGTATGCGCTCTCTAGAAGCTTCACCTTCACCAAAAAGAAAGGCCACTGAAGATGCACAAGGACAAACTTCAAAGAGAAGGGCCTGACTTTTTATCTACTTACTTGTATTGTATTTATTTCCCAAAATTGTAACTTATTTTCTGTTGATGGCTGTAAATATAGTTACATATTTTGATTCACAAGTGATCAGATTAAGTCTAAGTTAGAACTAAAAGATAAAACTGGAACACTGATGATCTATAAAGTTTTTTCCAGCAACTTAAATTTTTTAGACTTAGTCAAATTCAAGTGTTTTTCAAGCATACAATTGTATAGATAGAAGCTTGAAAAACCTTGCATTATTTCTGAACAAATAGGGGGAATTTGTTAGGTCCAGATTTACTGGACCCACTCCAGACTTGAAGACTGGAGCGTGACTGAAGATTTGTCCAGAAATAATAGAAGACCAGTGAGCTGTTTACTTGTACAGGAATCTGGATTCCACCAGATTAGCTCACTGGACTTCACTCCAGTCAAGATTGTTTCTACTGAAGACATTCTCACTGAAGTCAAAGACTGAAGTTTGAAGAAAGAAGACTGACAAGCAGTGGAGCCCACTGACAGTCTTATCAGATCTCCTGACTGGAGCTTTATCAGTGTTCTAGACCTTACAAGTCTGAACACTGATTATGAGGAATTGACTTTTGCCTTTACACACTTTTACACGGACAACCCATTTGTCTATTAATAAAAGTACAATACGTGTGTAAAGGTGGTTGGTTAAAAGGATGACAAGTCACATCAATATGACTTTATCCTTGTACTTTAACCAATGCATTTAAGGAAATTAAAGTAGTTGCCTTAAATGCATGCAACCATATTTGTACGGCATAATAAATTCACTGTTGAATTTATTTGCCTATAAATACCAAGTCACATACCTCGTACAAATTACTTTTTGCAATTTGGTGAACTTGCTAAAATACTCTCGATCATAATAGTTATACTTCACAATTTAAGTATATCGATCCAAGGAGATTATTTAGCAAGTATAGATCACTTGTAATTCAAAGATTGTTTAGATAGTTACATACTTGTAATATCTAGGTTCCGCAACAATCTTGTATTTTGTTTAATATCAATAAATAAAATACACTTGAAAATTACATTTGTGTTCCACCATTTATTTACTTGCTTAAATATTGCTTTAAGTCTTTATTACTTTATTTATATTCTTGCATTTGTATTTAAAGTAATACTAGTCCAATCTAGTGCATACTTGACTTGTTATTTTACACTCGTAGGTTAAACCATCGTGTGAGGGACTTTACAATATTGATTATCTAGATCATATAGTTTTGAAAGGTTTTTAGATAAATATGACGTAGTTAATCAATACTATGTGTAAAATATAGTTACATATTTTGATTCACAAGTGATCAGATTAAGTCTAAGTTAGAACTAAAAGATAAAATTCTGGAACACTGATGATCTATAAAGTGTTTTCCAGCAACTTAAATTTTTTAGACTTAGTCAAATTCAAGTGTTTTTCAAGCATACAATTGTATAGATAGAAGCTTGAAAAACCTTGCATTATTTCTGAACAAATAGGGGGAATTTGTTAGGTCCAGATTTACTGGACCCACTCCAGACTTGAAGACTGGAGCGTGACTGAAGATTTGTCCAGAAATAATAGAAGACCAGTGAGCTGTTTACTTGTACAGGAATCTGGATTCCACCAGATTAGCTCACTGGACTTCACTCCAGTCAAGATTGTTTCTACTGAAGACATTCTCACTGAAGTCAAAGACTGAAGTTTGAAGAAAGAAGACTGACAAGCAGTGGAGCCCACTGACAGTCTTATCAGATCTCCTGACTGGAGCTTTATCAGTGTTCTAGACCTTACAAGTCTGAACACTGATTATGAGGAATTGACTTTTGCCTTTACACACTTTTACACGGACAACCCATTTGTCTATTGATAAAAGTACAATACGTGTGTAAAGGTGGTTGGTTAAAAGGATGACAAGTCACATCAATATGACTTTATCCTTGTACTTTAACCAATGCATTTAAGGAAATTAAAGTAGTTGCCTTAAATGCATGCAACCATATTTGTACGGCATAATAAATTCACTGTTGAATTTATTTGCCTATAAATACCAAGTCACATACCTCGTACAAATTACTTTTTGCAATTTGGTGAACTTGCTAAAATACTCTCGATCATAATAGTTATACTTCACAATTTTAAGTATATCGATCCAAGGAGATTATTTAGCAAGTATAGATCACTTGTAATTCAAAGATTGTTTAGATAGTTACATACATGTAATATCTAGGTTCCGCAACAATCTTGTATTTTGTTTAATATCAATAAATAAAATACACTTGAAAATTACATTTGTGTTCCACCATTTATTTACTTGCTTAAATATTGCTTTAAGTCTTTATTACTTTATTTATATTCTTGCATTTGTATTTAAAGTAATACTAGTCCAATCTAGTGCATACTTGACTTGTTATTTTACACTCGTAGGTTAAACCATCGTGTGAGGGACTTTACAATATTGATTATCTAGATCATATAGTTTTGAAAGGTTTTTAGATAAATATGACGTAGTTAATCAATACTGTGTGTAAAATATAGATGTTTCTTGCTCTGATTATATGATCATAGTTATGTATCCTAGTCATAAATTGAGGGGGAGTACATAAAGATGATAGTGTTATATTGATTAATCATAGTTATACATCCTAGTCATAAAATTGAGGGGGAGGTATAAAAATGACGAATCAATTTTATAACTTTTTACAAGTAAGTGTTTACAAGTGGTTCAGATTCGGGAAAGCTAAATTTGAAAGTTTTGGAAAGATTGATCGTGGAAAAGTTAAAGAATTTCTGTAAGTTTATTAACTTTTCAGGTTTAAGACGAAGATCAGGGAAAAGATGAAAATTTGATGCCTACAGGTTTGGTCATTTAAATATTTCATATTTCCAGGAAGTTCGTTGATCAATTATTCAGAAACTTTGATAAAAATTTGATTTTAAAGTGTGCAGGAGGTATTTACGACCTCGTAATTGAATATGGCAGAATGCGACCTCGCAATTGGTCAATTGGGCCAAGTTCAATACGACCGGTCGAGTAGGTATATAACCCAATTTAACCCTAATACGACCTCACAAAATTAAAATCAATTTCAGAGCTTTACGACCCCGAAAATACTACTTTGCTACCCCATTTGAGATTTGATATATACAATTAGATCGAGTGTTTTTGAGTGATATATTTGTGATCCTAGTGAAATACTGAATCTAGGTATACTATCTAATCGTCCTATAGTTAACCATGCAACAAGAAAATCAAGAAAATAGAGTTCGAAATTTTCGAACTAGGTTTTTCAATTTTCATTCGATTTTGATGTTTTTGGTTAAAAATAAGGGTTGGGGTATGTTTATCGTTTGAATACAAGTGTATAGAAACTATTTTTACAAGTTTTGGTTGGGTAAATCACGATTTCGTGTTGGGGAAGATGAAAAGTGCGACGGACTCGCATTTGGGGTTTTGCTAGCCCAGATTTGCGACCTCGTAAATGTCAATTTATTTTGACCGGTTTGACTTTCGAAATACGATGCCGATTTACGACCTGGATCAAATACGTGGCCAAATTGGAAAATACGACCTAGTATTTTAGGGTTTGGTTGACTTGTATTTTGACCTTGAAATACGACTTCGTACAGAGATACGACCTCGTATTTGACTTAACAGATTTTCAAAAATTATTTTTTTTACAAAATTTGAAAATGAGTTAATTTTTAATTAAATTACAGGGATAATTTATTATTGTTTAACTAAATTACAGGGATAATTTATGTTATTATATTTTAACTTAATTACAGAGATAATTTAAGTTAATTGTATAGTATGTGCATATGAATTTTTGTGTCATATTGAGTAATTAATTATTTGTTATTGATTACAGAAATGGCAAGAGAATTTGTATCAGGTCATAACTTTGTGATCAATTTGGATGAGAATCAAGATGGAACAGAATATTATCATGACATTTTTAGGTTTTTGAAGCGGTCAAGAATTCACCATATTCTTACTCATTCACCAGTGCTTTATGAGTCATACCTAGTAGAGTTTTGGGAAAATGCAAGGCATAAGAAGACTGCTACTCAGGAGGTGATTGAAACAGTGGTTGCTGGCAAGACCATTAAGTTCTCTGCTCAGGATCTTATTGATATCTTGAGTTTAGGTACATTAGATCAAGAAGGAGGAGAGAATGGATCTACTACTTTTAGTAGAGAGGTCATTGTTGGAGGATTTACTAGGATGGGATATGCTGATGATTTGAATGTGGGAACATTGAAGAAGCGCAGATTCTTTGGAAGATGGAGATACTTAGCGCATGTATTGTTGGTTAGTTTGTGTAGTAAAAGAACCGGATGGGATACGCTTAATCAAGAATCTCAAGCTCAGATGGTTGGTCTGGTATACAACAAACCATATAGTTTCTCTAAGTATTTCTTCAACGAATTAAGGAAGCAAACAACTGCCAGACTAGGGCATAGGTTTATGGTTTATCCTAGATTCGTTATGATGATCATTAATCATCATATTCCTAATCTGTCGGCTACAGAGAAAGTCCTGAAAGTGACATCGTTAGTGGGAAGGATATATGATGAGCTCAAGCATCGCTTTAGTGGTGATCCCGGTGCTCAAGATGTACCCTTGTTTGGAGCTCTAGTGGATATTAACTTTAATCCACCTACAGCTGAAGAGTTTGCCAGATTCAGGACTGAGATTGTTCCACATGAACCAGTCGCTAATCCAATTCCTCTACAGATGGTGATGCCAGATGAGGCAATGCGCAACATAGAACAACCACAGGTTCAAGGCACAGAAGAGGTGATAGATGAGAGAGATGTGGTTCTTGAAAAAGAAGCAAAAGCACATGAAGATACTGTTGATCATGCTGCTAGTGCTTCCGAAGATGCTTCAAAGAAAGTTCCATCTGATCAAAGTCTGAAAAGGAAGCGAACAGAGTCTTCTAAGGAATCTGAGGTGCCAGAAGTTGAAGAGGTACCTGTTCAAAAGAAGAAAACTGTTATTAAATTGAAAGTGAAAGAGAAAGCTGCTGCTAGTGGAGTAGATAAGAATGTCAAAGCTCCAGAAGCATCAAGCAGAGTTCCTGAACAGAGGTCTAGGAGATCAGTTGAATCACATGCAGAGACAGTGATACCAAGAAGATCTCAGAAGACAACTGTAAATCTTGAAAGGCCATTTACAACTCATAGAATGAAGGATTCAGTGCCTAATCCTGAACTAAGAACTGAAACGACTACACGTCAAGTTCCTATATTACCACCAGTGTTTGGTATGGCTGACATGAAAGGAAAGATGACGGTGTTAGAGGCTAGAGTTAATGGTTTGTTTGATGAGTTGGAGAAACAAAAGAAGAACCATGAGAAAGAGATGCAGAAAAAGCAAAAGGAAGTTGAGACGTTAAAGAAAGCTCTTAATGATGAAAGAAAGAATCATCAAGACTTTATTAATACTCTCATGTCCAACTTTGACATGGTTCGTTGTGAAGCTACTAAGGCAGAAAGTTCGGCTACTAGAGCGAATAAAGGAGTAGTTAGAGTAGCTGAACAAATGACTAAGATTGCTGATGTCATGCTGGATTATGTGACGCAATCTAATTTGAAATTTTTGATTGAGATGAAATTGTTGCCAGATCTAGGCTGTAAGGGTAATGAGCTTTCAAAAAAGAAAGATGATGATTCAAATCAAGACCCGGATGCAGCAAAAGATAAAGGTAATAAGCATCAAGAGGATCTGACCAAGGCAATAGAGTCTCTGAATGAGATTGCAACTGGTATGGTAGGGTCTTCTAAGACAACTGATGCTGTGCGGGAAGAAGGTGAGATAATCTATGGTGATGAGAGCTAGATGGATATCGCAGAAGTCGATATGCCAGTTACAGCTTCAAGGCTTGTGGATAAAGATGCTGAGCGCAAAGGGTTTAGTATTGATGACTTCAGAGCTAAGCTTGATAGAATGGACAGGTTTGAACGAGTCCAAGATCCTGAAGCTCCAGTCATGCAAGAACCAATTGCTGAAGATCCTGATGTGCAACATATAGAGCCTGTTGATACTAGACCAGATTGGGTTATTACTTGGAAGAAAAACATGGCTAAGTATGAGGCATCACATAAACCTATCAAGTATAAAGACAAGATTCAGGGAGAGAAGGTTGAAGCCTACGCCACTACTGCATGCTCAAGAATCGTGAGTTTTCATTGGGATGATGAGTTGAGACTTCTCATTATCAGGAGAACAGACGGAGTACAGTATTTGGACTATAACGAAGAAGCCATCAACTCACTTACTGATGTTGATTTTTGGTGCTTAGCTAGGCTAGAACTAATCAATCCTAGTGGATCTGAGTTTGGAAATTATATTGCTAGGTCTATGGCGAAAGATATGAAGATCAAGGATCCATCTCAGAGAAAGTATCATCCACAGGAAGGCAAGATGGTCAAGGATAAATCGAAGATAGATCCGAAGACAAAGAAGCCTGTTGTTACTTTGAAGTATGAGCCGACCAAGTTTGCCAAAGAAGTGCCTTTGAAGAAATTCAAGAAAGACTTATTGGATAATATGATAGGCTGGTACTTTGATAGTAAGACGTATGAAGCTGTGATGTATGGTGATCATTACTATGAGATTGTTAGGATTTATGAGCCTTTGCATCTAGTGAACTTCTGTAGGAAAGATCTGCTGAAGCTGAACAATGTTAATATTTGGTTTCCAAAAGATTTTCAGGGTCCAGCGTTGCGATATAGAAATGCAGTGAGTTTGTGCTTGAAGATTGGCTTACATTCAGACTGTGATTTTTATAAGGCTGCAGATGATTCAGAGGAAGTTCAGAAGAAGAAGAAGGCTGATAAGAAAAAGCAGAGGAAGTAGATTGATGACAAAGACAAGACAAAGACATAGGTTTGTTAACGTCTAGAAGCTATTGCCAAGGGGGAGTCTGTAAGTGCACATCTATGTCAATAGCAGTCTAGATTGTTTGGGCTTATATTGTTATATGTCTTTGTAATGTGATTGTTATTAATGAACTTAGTATTATGCATAGAATACTAGATTAAGTTTAAGTATTGAATGTATAGTAAATCTGCTAAGTGTGAATTGCAAGTTCGCAATTCACAGTGGGAATGCGACTTCGTATTTCCAGGGACAAATACGAGGCAAGATACAGATTATGACCTCGTAATAGTGTCGAGCTGGGCTTGAAATGCGAGGCCGCTGCGCTGAAGCCCAGTCGTGTTGATCCCTATATAAACCGAACCCTAACAGAGTTTAGGGTTGAACATTTGTCAAAATTTCGAGCATATTTGTGCAGGTTAAGTCGTCAAAGCTTGTTCCGCTAGCCTAGAGAAGATCTGCGAGGCAGCAGATGATCTGAAGGCTTATTGTTGATCACCAAGTTATAGTGAGGGATTCCGCACCTCAAGATAACTGGAGCAAGCTATTAACGATCCGTACCAGGGGACTTACATCTTCCCTAATAGCTCCCTTCCTATTTTGACCTTTATCTTATGTTGCAGGCTCATGGAGGGATATTATCATATCCCGACATTTAGGGATGCTTCTGGTTGGTCATTGTAAGCTGTGAGAGGCTTCAGGACGGAAGAGTCACTGTCCTACAGTATATTGGTATGCTATTGATATTTGAGTGTATTATTGTAGGGCGGTGGAGCATCTCTCATAAGGAGGAGAACATGTCCAGTATGTGTGTGTGTTTTCTGGAGAGGAGGGGGAATGATCTTTTAGGTTAGAACCCATCTATATATATAGGGATGTTTATCTTGGAGAATAAGTTTAGGGTTTGGAGAATATCCCTAATAATATGCTAGATCTGGATATTTAATGTGGTAGAACGAGATAAGAGCAAATCCCCTTAATTTAAGAGGAAGAGATTGAGATAATCTCTTCCATATTTAGATAAGGCTTACAGCGGGTAGCTTCGTCACGCTGGTTCGCCGTCACGAGGTAAGGTTCTATCAGGCAGGTTTGGTTCCATCACGGAGGTAAGGTTCTGTCACATAGGTTTGGTTCCGTCACGGAGGGTGACATATAACATCAAGCCCCCCAGTTTAATATGAGGAGCTGCAAAGGTCGTTATATTAAACTCTGAAAAATTCTGCATCAAATTAACGCTTCCTTCGTATGACAAGTGCTTCGTAGCGCTGGGAGGGTATATCATCAAGCCCCCAGTACAAGGTGATGAATTTGCAAAAATCATTGCGTTGGACTATTCCTGGCCACTTCGTCATTTCCCAGGGTGTATTTTGTAAATTCCTTAATTCCCAAAAGTCAATTTGTCAGCCGCTTCCCAGGCACGTATCTCGAGGTGCTATATCGACGGTTAGGGTTTTTGTGGCCGTTGTATATATATCACATCAACTCTCCTATCACATCGCTGCTTTTATCTTCCATTTGATCTGCTCCGACTGTCGTTGTCTTCAATTTTTAAATTTTTATTATTATTATTATTATATTATTATTATTATTATTATTATTATTATTCTTATTATTTTTATTATTATTATTCTTATTATCATTATTGTTATTATTATTATTCTTATTATTATTATTTTATTATTATTTTATTGTTTTTGTAAGTCTTCTTTCTTCGAAATAAGTTACCTTTCCCGTTTAGGCTATGGACTTCTTTTGTTGTCTTTGATGGAGAGACCTGTTTTAATTTGTCAACATTCGAGGGATTTGAATGTACCTTTGTTGCTGATATAATACCCTAGGAACTTTCCTTCCTTTACTCCGAATGTGCATCTCTTCGGACTGGGTTGATTGCTCGGAGGTTTCCGAAGGTCTCCCGAATTTCCTACTTTTGATTACAATGTCGTCCTCGTAGGCTTCTGCCATCTGTGTGGAAAATGCTTTTGTCAACCAGGAGCTGATACGTAGCACCTGCGTTCTTTAGCCCAAACGGCATCGTTCGGTAACAATAAGTCCCTTTGTAAAAATCTGTATTGTCTTCGTCTTTTTTGGCCACCTGTATCTGATCTTTATATGCATCTAGAAATCATTTCAGATGGTGGTTTGTCAAGGATTCTACTTTTCAATCTATCTCCGACAAAGGATAGCAATCTTTGGGGCATGCTTTGTTGATATTAGTGAAATCAACACACATCCTCCACCCGCCATTTCCTTTTTACCATTACAGGGTTTGCGATCCATTTATTATGGGGAGTTGGATTAGGTTTCGTAGTGAATTTGCAAAGATAAATGATTCAATAACTCCAGTGGTTTTTATGGATGAATAATTGTGGGGTAATGCCATATAAAGCTTTATAATGTTCGAAGGCTAAGTCCTCGTCGGAGGAGAGAAAAATGGGTTTGTGCCAGAATAGGACCAAGACGTCTCATCTTTCACGACGCTCTATTCCTATTCGCAAGCACGTAAACTTGGCTGGTATTTACGAAGGATAGGTTTCATAGTGATTTTCAGGGGGTGGCGATTGCTACTTAGGGTATTATTCTTTTAAGTAGAGGCTACGTACCAGTAATCAATGGGATATTCATAGACTTTCCTCCTGGGATCTTCTATTACGATAGTTTTGCATGGAAATGTGGTTGTTTCCGGTTTCATAAGCTATGAATATCTATGTAGCAGGATCCTTGTGTATTTTTAAAGTTGTGTGTCATTCCGTAGGCTTTGAGGGTCAGCTGCTTTCCACCCAGGGTGATGCTTTAAAGCGCGGTCTTCGTTGCATAGTCTTTGGCGCTGATGCACTCTTCGTTGCGAAGTCTTTGGCGATGGCATACTCTTCGCTACGCAGTCTTTTGGGCTGGTTAATTCTTCATAACGTAGTCTGATGATATACCATATACGGAGCTTTACCTCCGTATAAAAGACTGGATACGAAGGACCCTTCGTAAGCAGCGAAGTACTAATAAATTATACCAAGCAGACGTATCCGTAGCCGAAGCTACGATGTATACCTCCGTAATTCCGGAGCTCCCAAAGATGATCACAAATAATAAACGGATACACATGAATTCTTTCCATGCTTATCCGATCTCCCTATAAGGGAATGAAATCAAACACTCCTATAAACTAGGACACGGTTCTAAGAGTCCTAAGCATATCTTCCATACTTAGAAGATATCACGAGAGAAGGAAGAGATTTACCCTAATTGCTATCTTCCTCCCCAAGGCTTTACCCTCTATATAAATAGAGGAGATGCCATACGGCAGGGCATCATGACAGTCGATATATTAAACCCTAATCATATTCAACACATTCGACCTCCGAATCCCTAACCTCACAAATAAACCCCAAGCCTTACGAATCGGCGAAGGGTTAACAATTATAGGCGTAAAGCGGCCTACGACCCTCTGACCGGAAGGGAATCGCCCATAAAACACTTAAAACCCCTCTCACACCTTCGGTTGAGGCATAGTGCGATTATTTGATCAAACAAATTGGCGCCATCCGTGGGACCTTTGCTCTCAAGCTCGAACTCAGCCACGATAAAAAAAAAGCATTATGTCAAACCTCGATCCCCTTCCAGGGCAACATGGGCCAAATGTTGCCTGTAGTCAAGATAAAGATAATGACGGGATCCTCCCGGTCGGGAGACCCAGCTCCCCGGATAAACAGGGGAGTAGAAAGGATCACCAATGTCCAGACGACCAGGCAGCGGATCGACTAACTTGCCAGATGATGGCATTAATAGGGCACATACGCCAGTCCCGAAAGTGGCGTCAAAGAAGATGTGGCCCATGGACCAGAAGAAAGCACTGCGCAACACCCCAGGCATGCAGCACAGGATAGCCCGTCGCCAACTGTACAGGAGCGAAGGAAAGAAGACAAAAGCCAGATCCAAAATACAGAAAGCAATCCCGCAACAACGGATAAAACTGACCAGCAGCCAGCTGCGAAGGATCTGGGAAAAAAGGATTTGCGCAAAAGATTTGCGCCAACATGTACCTCCGGCAAAAATACTGGACCTCCAAGAATTACCCTGGTACGACGGCACCTTCGATGTTGACGAGTTCCTCGGGAAAATCGACGAAGCAGCCGAAGCAGAAGGATGGAGCGGTCCGACAACCTGCCACGTCATCCTCTACCTTTTACATGGAAAGACAAGGGGATGGCTTGAAAGCTTACCCGAAGAAAGTATACATGATATTAAAGATTTCAAAATTAAGTTAAGAGAGGAATTCGGCTCCCACCTGTGGGCACACGATATAAAACAGGAGGAAGATGAGGGAGCAGAAGATTTTCTGAAGCGATACGGAGACAGCACTCGGAACCTAGTACGCATATCAGAGGAAGAAAGGATATCCAGAGCCATACATGGCCTCCGGTCAAAAGAACTGATACGACACTTATGCCTCGGTAAGCCAAAAAGCTACCTAGAATTGATGGAGAAATTCCACGAGTGGATGAGTGCAGAAGAAATAGCGGAAAAAGCCATGGCTAAATGGAAAACCATGATAAAGAAGTGTTAGGACCAGTTTACTGGTAAACTGGCCAGTCTCCAGTTGCACCTGGAGACCCAGTGAAACTGGAGATCCAGAAGATTTGTCCAGAAATATATTGAAGTCCAGTTGCATCATACAGTTAACGCAACTGAAGACTTCCTCCAGTTGAGAACTGACCAGTTGAAGAATCCTTCCAGTTGAAGTCGAAGACAACAAGTGGAAGATAGAGAATGACAATGGCAGCGAAGCCCAGTTGACATTCTAGTCAGTTACAAACTGGATACCGTCAGTGGAAAGCTCTTACAAAGCTTTACACTGATTACGAGGAATTGACTTTTATGCTTTATGTGCTTTTACCCGGATAATAAGATTTATCTTATTATTTAAGTACAAAAAGGTACATAAAGCTGGTTGAGTAAAGTTGCTTTATACTGCAACTTTACACTGCTTTTTAAAGAATTAAATGTTATTCCTTAAATGATCTCAACCACATTTGTACGGCCAAAGTTAACATCCCAATGTTAACTTTGCCTATAAATACAAGTCATTGCACAACAAGAATATTTACTTCTTCGAACACACTTCGAAAGAATTCACACTTTGCATACCTGCAATATTCTTGGTGAACTTGTGCAATATTCTCTCAATCACAAAAAGGAATATTTCACAACTTTAAGTGTTTCGATTGTTTAGAGAAATTCCAAGTGTAGATCAATTGTAGGATATTTACATACTTTGTATTATCTTGGTTCCGCAACAACCTTGTAATTTATTTAAAGTTAATAAATAAATTACACTTGAAAATTACATATTGTCTCACCAATTTACTTTGAGTATTTTACTTTATTGCATTGTTCTTTACTTATTGTCACTTAATAAGTAATCTATCTAGAACTTGGTATATACTCTCTGTAACTGGTCGTCTCCAATTCAGGGCTTATATTGCAAAGTAACTCCACCATCGACATTGAGGTGTCTTCAGGTAGTACCATCTATTGAGTTGGGACTTACAAGTGGTATCAGAGCAGAAGGCTAATAAACTTGCCTAGGTCTGCTTAGATGAACACTACTGAAGGTGGAGATAGTTCTGGTCAAGGTGAAAACCCTTTGAATACTAATACATCACCTTTTCAAAATGTTAATACTAACCCTCCTCCTCCTACTGCCCCAAATCATGTCCATGTACATTATTCTAACACTCCTGTTCCAAAATTTGATGGAAACAGTGAGACCTTTGGTACATGGAAGGCCAGAATGCTTTTGCATTTCGGTGGGATAGAGAGGTATATGTTGAAAATCCTTAAGGATGGACCATATACCCATGTCTCTTGGGGTAAGTCCTCTTCTAGATCCAACTGGAAGAAGAGGTTCAATAGAAAAGCTCGAAGACCATTGGTCTGATGAGGATCGTAGACTTGTAGATCTGGACACCAGACTCAAGAACATGATCCTTGGAGCTGTCCCTGAAGATCTAATTCTAACACTTGTGTTGTTCCCCAGTGCAAAGTCAATGTGGGACGAATTAGTTATTCAGTTTGAAGGAGGTGATGACACTATTGTCACCAGGAAAGTTGCCTTGAACAAGAAGTATGAATCCTTCTTTGCTCTACCCAATGAAAGTCTAACTGGTACATACACCAGATTTCTAGCCTCATTAATCAGCTGAGAGGCTTGGGTGTAGAGAAGGATAAGGATATTCTTCTTGAGAAGTTTTGTGATATTCTTCCTTCCAAATGGGAAAACATGGTTCTTATCTAAAGACAAGGTAAAACTTTGCACAGCCATACTCTTGCATCGCTCTATGGAGCCTTCAGATTCACTGAAGATAATAATGCTGCAAGACTGGTGGCTGAGCAAGATGCCATGAACCATGCCCAGAGTCCCAAGGTTGCTAGTGTAACTAAGCGACCTTGTGCTGCTTTAATGTCTGCAGAGAGTGTCCAAGCACACTTAATGAAGGAGATGTTAAACAGTTTCTTGAACTCTGGCCTGACCACTGAAATCAGTGATGGTTGTGATGAAATTGACGATGATGATCTGGTAGCCATGATTGCTAAAACCTTTAACAGGTTTAAGCATAAATCTAAAAGATTTAATGGCCCAAACAATGCTTCCAACTCCATCTCTCTGGATAAAACCAATCTTACCTGCTATAAATGCGGTAAGAAAGGTCATTTTATGAAGGAATGCAGATCTAGTCAGATGAACAACCAAACTAGCCCCCCTGTCCCTAATTTCAATCGGCCTGATGATAGCTACAAAGCTAAACATAAAAAGCTTAAGGCCCAGATTGCCCTCCTGTCCATGGAAAAAGAAAAGGATCAGTGCTTAATGGCACAAACTGAGGGAAAATGGGAGTACTCTGATGACTCATCAGCTGATGATGAAGAGGAAAGGGACATGTGTTTCATGGCCTTGGAAGATCAACAGCAGCATGTGGCAAAAGAAGATGTCATCACTGAAAGATGGGTGGACATCATTTTGAAAAAGGTATGTGATTATGACAACCAAGTTGACCCAGAACTGAAATTGGACCTGGCTGAATCATTAAGTGGTGATTTAGCTTTTGTGGAAACTGTTAGAGCAGATAGTGAAAGATATCTTGACACTATCTTAATTGAACTGAACAATGTTAAACCACAACTGAATGATTTACAAAGTGTCCAGTTGGCTCTCAAGGAGTCAGTTTTAAAAATTGAGGCTTTGGAACTTGATAATCAAAAATTATTTTCTGATCTTGAAAAAGAACAAAAGATTATCAAGTCATGGGTAAAAGCATCTAGAAAGAACTATGATGCATTTTCTAGAACTATTGATGCCCAGAAGAATGCATGGAAATCTGGAGATCTGGAGATGGCAACTCTCATACCAGATCTTCATGCATTGCCTCCAGCTCTCAGGGTTGAAACTTCTTATGATCAACTGAAGCTGTTAAAACTGAACCCATTGAGACCACCCCCATTGAGGTTAAACCTGGAGCCAAACAGGCTAGTGCTCCAGTTAAAAAGGCCACTGGTAACAAGCCTTTACCTCAAAAGTCTAAGGTGCCCAAGACCTAAAAGACTAAAACTCCAGCTGAACCAAGGTCCAAGGTTCAGCTGCCTGATGAAAACAATATTTTGTTTAAACTGGAAAGTCATCTCCAACTTTTGTCTCGACAGGTTCAGAGTTGTACTGCCCGGATTAAAAATCTGGAAGGAGGTTCATCACCTCCAGTTTTTAAACAAAATATTAACCCCCCCCCTTTCAAAACCTAAACAAAAGAATGTTCCATCTGGAACTAAATCTGGTAAAAATAAGGGAGCAAGTATCAAATACCAATCGTTTTTACTCCTGCACCTGGATCTGGTGAAAAAGGTCCAGATGTAGTCTTCAGTTTACCACCACAACAATCAACTGTGACTCTGTAGAGAAGTCCAGTGAACCCATCAAGAAAAGATGGGTTCACAAAAATAACTGATGATTTTTGTGGGTATGCAGGGCGATCGAAAGAAGAATATCTGGTATCTGGACAGCGCTGCTGGCCGGACTATGACCGGATGTAAGCCCCTACTTGAAGAGTTCACTGTCCAAGATGGACCGACAGTGACGTTTGGTAATGATCAAAGTGGAAAGACTAAAGGATATGGTGTGCTCAATAATGGACAAGTCGAATTCAAAAGAGTTGCATTTGTGAATGGTTTGAAATACAACCTGATCAGTGTCAGCCAACTTTGTGATGATGGCTTCAGAGTTTTGTTCGATATTGCTCAAGGCACCATATTTAACAAGGATTGGAAAGTGGTGATGGTTGCACCAAGAAAAGGTAATGTGTACATCATGGATATGGAACCAGCTCCAAAAGAGCAGTGCTTCTATATCAAAGCTGATGAGGACACCAACTGGTTGTCTAAAACACCATCTTAATTTCAAAAATATTAACAAGTTGTCTCGCAAACAACTGGTTGATGGGATACCACAGATTTCTTTTAATAAAGAAAAGCCATGTCCAGGATGTGAGATGGGCAAGCAGAAAAGGGCCAGTTTCAAAACTAGGCAAAACTTTAGCATCACTGAACCTCTTCACATGCTACATATGGATCTCTTTGGTCCAGTGAATGTTCAAACTAGAGCTGGAAAGAAGTACACTCTAGTTGTGGTTGATGAATTCACCAGATACTGTTGGGTAGTATTCCTCATATCCAAAAGTGATGCACCTGCTGAGATCATCTCTCTCATCAAAAGAATTGAACTCAAGTATACTCGAAAAGTTTGTCAGTTGAGAAGTGATAATGGTACTGAATTTCAAAATAAGGTACTTGAAACATTTTGCAATGACACTGGCATCTCTCAAAACTTCTCATCGGCACACTCTCCAGAGCAGAATGGAGTTGTGGAAAGAAAGAATCGCACACTGATAGAAGCAGCCAGAAGTATGCTATCTGAATCAGGTCTTTCCACCAGTTTTTGGGCTGAAGCAGTTGCAACTGCTTGTCACACCCAAAACCGGTCAGTCTACATCAAGAGAAATAAGAAGACTGCCTATGAAGTACTCAGGAATCGTAAACCAAATATTGGATACTTTCATGTATTTGGTTGTCCAGTTTATATCTTAAACGATTCCGGTCAGCTTGGAAAGTTTGATGCAAAAGCTGATGAAGGGGTATTTTTAGGTTATTCTGATATTCGAAAGGCCTTTAGAGTTTATAATTATAGACTTCAAAAGGTTCATGAGACAATTCATGTCACATTCGACGAATCAACTGAAGCAATCAACAAGAGACCAAGCCTTGATATTACTCCAGTCATTCCAATAAATTTTGGCGAAACTGACCAAGTTCATCAGTCAGTTGTTTCACCAAAAGATGTTTCCAGTTACAACAAATTGGAACCAGTTAAGAAGAAGAACACCACCAGTGACACATCATTCTATCCCTCCATCAATTTCAACTTACCACAAGAATTGGTGATTGGATCTGATGTACGTGCCACTCCAATATCAGCACCAGTTCAAACTCCAACTTCTCCAGTTCTTCAAGAAATGCCCTTGAATGAAGAATTTCATGATGCAAATCGTGACCTCATTGACTCTGATGAGGATGTAGAAGTAGTTTGGACCGATCCTCCTCTAGTAGCTACTGCAACTGAAGAAGATCGCCAGGTGACTTGCACTGATATTGTTTTACACCAGCCTAGTCAATACACTAGATGGACTCGAGCACATCCAATTGAACAGATTGTGGGAGATCCAAATAGTGGGGTTCAGACTAGAAGAGCCACCAGTGAGCAATGCTTAAACGTCACCTTCTTATCACTAATTGAACCAAAGAAGATTGACGAGGCTATGGCAGACCCAAGCTGGGTGGAAGCTATGCAAGAAGAGCTCGTCCAGTTTGAAAGGAACAATGTTTGGAGCTTGTTCCTTGTCCACCAGGGTTAAAGAAAGAACCAATTGGTACAAGATGGGTCTACCGAAACAAGATGGATGAAGATGGCCATGTTGTAAGAAACAAGTCCAGATTAGTTGCCCAGGGTTATTGTCAAGCAGAAGGCGTTGACTTTGATGAAACTTTTGCTCCAGTTGCAAGACTTGAAGCCATCAGAATATTTCTGGCTTATGCAGCCCATCTGCAGTTCAAGGTCTTCCAGATGGATGTCAAAAGTGCGTTTCTTAATGGAACATTGGAAGAAGTTGTGTATGTTAAGCAGACTCCAGGCTTCATCGATGAGAAGCATCCTCATTGGGTTTATAGACTGAACAAAGCTTTGTATGGTCTAAGACAAGCCCCAAGAGACTGGTATGATACTTTAACTAAACGTCTTCTTAAAAATGGCTTTCAAAGAGGTGCAATAGATAATACCTTATTTATCTTGAAAGAAAGAGGTAATATCTTATTGGTACAAATTTATGTTGATGAAATTATATTTGGTTCAACTGATGATGCAATGTGTAAAAAGTTTTCTAAAATCATGTCATCTGAGTATGAGATGAGTTTAATGGGAGAATTAACATTTTTCTTAGGTCTTAAGATTAAGCAAACTGAAAATGGAATTTTCATAAACCAAGGAAAATATGTCAAAGATTTGTTAAGAAAATACAAATATGATTCAATCCCATCGAAAAACACACCTATTGCAGCACCATTAAATTTGGACTCTGACCCAACTGGAAAACCAGTGAACATAACTGACTATCGTGGTATGGTTGGTTCACTGATGTATTTAACTGTCAGTCGACCAGATATAATGTTTGCAACATGTCTATGTGCCAGGTTTCAGGCTAACCCTAAAGAATCACACTTGCACGCTGTAAAGCGTATCTTTAGATACCTGAAAGGGTGTCCTAATCTTCGTCTTTGGTACCCCAAAGGCTCAGGATTAGATCTAATGGGTTATTCAGATTCAGATCATGCAGGTTGTAAGATAGATAGAAAATCAACAACTGGTGGTTGTCATTTCCTTGGAGGAAAACTGGTAAGTTGGACCAGCAAGAAGCAGACTTCAGTCTCTATGTCCACTGCTGAGGCAGAGTACAATTCTGCGGCCAGTTGCTGTGCCCAGATTCTCTGGATCAAGAACCAGTTACTAGATTATGGTCGAAAGTATACAAGGACCCCAATATTTTGTGACAACACCAGTGCAATTGCTATATCTCACAACCCAGTGATGCACTCCAAGACAAAGCATATTGACATCAGGTATCATTTTATTCGTGATCATGTTATGAAAGGAGACATTGAAATTCATTTCATCCCCACTGAAAAACAGCTCGCTGATGTTTTTACAAAACCTCTTGATGAGAAAACCTTTAAATATCTCATCAGCGAACTGGGAATGTTAAATCCTTAAAACTGGAGATTTCTTTGTTATTGAACGCGTCAGTGACACTGATGAAGTTCTCCAGTTGAGGAGGTCCAGATAATCTTTGCTCGCCAGGCTATCGAACGCCTTTGTGATACTATCCTGGCACTAATAGATTTCTGGATCATCATTTTAGGGGGAAAGACTCAAAAATAATTTTTCTGACTAAAATTCGTTTTGTTTGAAAATGGCAACTGGAGAACTCTCCAGTTGGAAACTGGCACTGGACTAATCCTCCAGTGACCAGATTCAGTCTTGTCTTATTTTTTATAACGTTAGAAATACTTGGTCAATATTTTGTGACACGTGATGGTACTCGAGTGTTTTAAACCACTTGGTATCGTCATCTGACGTGTTTAAAGTCATTTTGGTAAATGAACACTGTTTGTATTGGGAAAATTAATGTTAGTGGGCACGTGGGTAAGATAAGCCGTCGTAGCATTTAATGCTGACACAATTAATTATGTTTTTATTTCAAAATTCAAACTTATTTTGTAAAAATATCTACAAAATTGATTTTGTTAATAAAATATAATTTTTGGTATTACATTGTGATCTTGAATTCCTTATAAATACCCTTATTTACTCCGAGCACCTTTACTTTCCTTCACATTCTTTCATTTACTTCCCAATCATCTAAAAATTTTTTTTGCCTCATTTCTCTCTCTGCTTCATAAATCAAGAACCCTAATTCCTAAATTTCAATTTCATTTTCAAATGGCTCCTAAATCATCCCGTTCAAGAGATGTAAATCTCTTAACTGTTCCATATGCTCCTTCACCAGATGTCAAACCGGCATCTGGTGCTCCTAGTAACACTTCGCTCATCAAACTCAATCCAAATAATCCGATGGCAAGTTTACAAGGATCTCAAGGGTCCAATACCCTTATTGGAAGAATTCAAATTTTTTTGAAGGATTCTCCAATAGGACCCTCATTCTCTCTAAACCCACGCAAGATGTTTCACGACTACTTGTGTGAGTTTTGGTACACTGCCACTCTTTCTTCCGATTGTTCTTCCATTACTTTTACATTAAAAGGTGGAACAATCCAGTGTACCTTGTCCGCTGATGTGTTGAGGGATGCCTTACACCTCAACTACTGGAGAGAGGGTGAATCTCCAGTTGTCTTACCCCCAAACGTCAATTTTCGCCAAGTCCTCCTTGAAATGGGACATAAGGAGTGCCTGGACAAAGGGGTTTTGAAGACAAAAGGTGCGATGACCATGAAGGGCCTTACACCTTCATGGAGGTATTTTTTCATCCACCTGGTGGAGAGTATGGGTGGGAGTTCTGGTGGTCTTGACCAGATTAACTCCTCACAAGCAGAGATGGCATACTGCTTGTGGAATGGATTAAGAGTAGACTTTGCTGATATCCTGTTTAGAAGCCTAGTACAAAAACTGAAGGGCACCAGGGGACTTTGTATCCCCTTCTCAAGGTTTCTCTCTCTTTGCTTTTTACAAATTCTGGGCAGTGAAGCATACTTAAGCACAGATTCACCTTACACTGTGCCAGATTTGTTGAGGAATTTAGACTCTTTAGTGTTAGGACCAGTTCACCTGGAACTGGCCAGTCACCAGTTCACACTGACCAGTCACCAGTTGCATCTGGAGACTAGTGAAACTGGTGACCAAGATGATTTGTCGAGAAATATATTGAAGTCCAGTTGCACCGTACAGTTAACGCAACTGAAGACTTCCTCCAGTTGAAAACTGACCAAGTTGAAGAAGCATTCCAGTTGAAGTCGAAGACAACAAATGGAAGATAGAGAATGGCAATGGCAGCGAAGCCCAGTTGGCATTCTAGTCAGTTACAAACTGGAGACCATCAGTGAAAAGCCCTTACAAAGCTTTACACTGATTACGAGGAATTGACTTATATGCTTTATGTACCTTTACCCAGATAATAAGCCTTATCTTATTATTTAAGTATTAAAAGCTACATAAAGGTGGTTATGTAAAGTCACTTTAACATGCGACTTTACACTGCTTTTTAAGGAATTAAATGCTATTCCTTAAATGCTCCCAACCACATTTGTACGGCTAAAGTTAACATCCCAATGTTAACTTTGCCTATAAATACAAGTCATTGCACAACCAAGAATTCAAGTATTCAAACTCACAAGTTAAATACTTCACACTTTGCAAACCTGCAATATTCTTGGTGAACTTGTTCAATCTTCTCTCAATCGCTAAAAGGAACATTTCACAACTTTAAGTGTTTCAATTGTCTTGAGAAATTCCGAGTATAGATCAATTGTATTTCATAGGTTGTTAGGATATTTACATTCGTGTATTATCTTAGTTCCGCATCAACCTTGTAATTTGTTTAATATCAATAAATAAATTACACATTGAAAAATACATATTGTCTCATCAAGTTACATTACAAGTTATTTGTATTATTGCATTGTTCTTTACTTATTGTCTTTTATATAAGTAATCTATCTAGAACTTGGTATATACACACTGCAACTGGTCGTTTCCAGTTCAGTGCATATATTGCAAAGTAACTCCACCATCGACATAGAGGTGTCTTCAGTAGTACCATCTAACGAGTTGGGACTTACAAGTGGTATCAGAGCAGAAGGCTAATAAACTTGCCTAGATCTACTAAGATGAACACTACTGAAGGTGGAGATGGTTCTGGTTCAGGTGAAAACCCCTCGAACACTAATGCACAACCTTTTCAAAACGTTAACACCAACCCTCCTCCTCCTACTGCCCCAAACCATGTCCATGTACACTACTCTAACACTCCTGTTCCAAAATTTGATGGAAACAGTGAGACATTCGGTACATGGAAGGCTAGAATGCTTTTGCATTTTGGTGGGATTGAAAGGTATATGTTGAAAATCCATAAGGATGGACCATATATACCCATGTCCCTTGGGGTCAGTCCTCTTCTTGATCCTACTGGAAGAAGAGGTTCAAGGGAAAAGCCAGAAGACCATTGGTCTGATGAGGATCGCAGACTGGTGGACTTGGACACCAGACTGAAAAACATGATCCTTGGGGCTGTCCCTGAAGACCTAATTCCAACACTTGTGTTGTTTCCCAGTGCCAAGTCTATGTGGGATGAATTAGTGATTCAATTTGAAGGAGGTGATGACACTATTGTCACCAGAAAAAGTTGCTTTGAACAAGAAGTATGAATCCTTCTTTGCCTTGCCCAATGAAAGTCTAACTGGTACATACACCAGATTTTCTAGCCTCGTCAATCAGTTGAGAGGATTGGGTGTAGAGAAGGATAAGGATATTCTTCTTGAGAAGTTTTGTGATATTCTTCCTTCCAAATGGGAAAACATGGTTCTTGTCTTGAGACAAGGTAAAACCTTGCACACTCATACTCTTGCATCGCTCTATGGAGCCTTCAGATTCACTGAAGATAATAATGCTGCAAGACTTGTGGCTGAGCAAGATGCCATGAACCATGCCCAGAGTCCCAAGGTTGCTAGTGCAACTGGGCGACCTTGTGCTGCTTTAATGTCTGCTGAGATGTTGAACAGTTTCTTAAACTCTGGACTGACCACTGAAAACAGTGATGGTTGTAATGAAACTAACGATGATGATCTGGTCGCCATGATTGCTAAAACCTTTAATAGGTTTAAGCATAAATCCAAAAGATTTAATGGCCCCAACAATGCTTCCAGCTCCAGCTCTCTGGATAAGACCAATCTTACATGCTATAAGTGTGGAAAGAAAGGTCATTTTATGAAGGAATGCAGATCTAGTCAGTTGAACAACCAAACTGGCCCCTCTGTCCAAATTTCAATCGGCCTGATGATAGCTACAAAGCTAAATACAAGAAGCTTAAGGCCCAGATTGCCCTCATGTCCATGCAAAAGGAAAAGGATCAGTGCTTAATGGCACAAACTGAGGGAAAATGGGAGTACTCTGATGACTCATCTGATGATGAAGAAGAGGAAAGGGACATGTGTTTCATGGCCTTGGAAGATCAACAGCAGCAACACGTGGTGAAAGAAGATGTTATCTCTGGAAGATGGGTGGACATCATACTGAAGAAGGTATGTGACTATGATAACCAGGTTGACCCTAAACTAAAACTAGACCTGGCTGAATCATTAAGTGGTGATTTGGCATTTGTGGAAACTGTAAGAGCTGATGGTGAAAGATATCTTGACACTATCCTAATTGAACTGAACAATGTTAAACCACAACTAAATGATTTGCAAAGTGTCCAGTTAGCTCTCAAGGAGTCAGTTTTAAAGATTGAGGCTTTAGAACTTGATAATCAAAAACTATTTTCTGATCTTGAAAAAGAACAAAAGATTATCAAGTCATGGGTAAAAGCATCTGGCAAAAACTATGATGCATTTTCAAGAACTATTGATGCCCAGAAGAATGCATGGAAATCTGGAGATCTGGAGATGGCAGCTCTCATACCAGATCTTCATGCGTTGCCTCCAGCTCTCAAGGTTGAAACACCTTATGATCAACCTGAAGCTGTTGAAACTGAAACCTTTGAGACCACCCCCTTTGAGGTTAAAACTGGAGCCGAACAGGCTAAAGCTCCAGTCAAAAAGGCCACTGGTAACAAGCCTTTACCTCAAAAGTCTAAGGTGCCCAGACCCGACAGACTAAAGCACCAGTTGAACCAAGGTCCAAGGTTCAACTGCCTGAAGAAAATAATATTTTGGTTAATCTGGAAAGACAACTCCAACTTTTGTCTCGGCAGGTTCAGAGTTGTACTGCCCGGATTAACAATCTGGAAGGAGGTTTATCACCTCCAGTTTTCAAACAAAATATTAAACCACTCTCTTTAATACCTAAACAAAAGAATGTTCCTTCTGGAACAAAATCTGGTAAAAATTAAAGGGAGTAAGTATCAAATACCAATTGTTTTTACTCCTGCACCTGGAGCTAGTGATAATGCTCCAGATGCAGCCTCCAGTTCTACACCACAACTGTCAACTGTGGCTTCTGTAGAGAAGTCCAGTGGACCCATCAAGAAAAGATGGGTTCACAAAAAGAACTAATGATTTTTTTGTGTGTGTAGGGCGATCGAAAGAAAAATATCTGGTATCTGGACAGCGCTGCTGGCCGGACTATGACCGGATGTAAGCCCCTACTGGAAGAGTTCACTGTCCAAGATGGACCGACAGTGACATTTGGTAACGATCAATCTGGAAAGACTGAAGGATATGGTGTGCTCAATAATGGACAAGTCAAATTCAAAAGAGTTGCATTTGTGAATGGTTTGAAATACAACCTGATCAGTGTCAGCCAACTTTGCGATGATGGCTTCAGAGTATTGTTCGATATTGCACAAGGCACCATATTTAACAAGGATTGGAAAGTGGTGATGATTGCACCAAGAAAAGGCAATGTGTACATCATGGATATGGAACCAGCTCCAAAAGAGCAATGTTTCTATACCAAAGCTGATGAGGACACCAACTGGCTATGGCATAAAAGGTTATCCCACCTTAATTTCAAAAATATTAACAAGTTGTCTCGCAAACAACTGGTTGATGGGATACCTCAAATTTCCTTCAATAAGGAAAAGCCATGTCCAGGGTGTGAGATGGGTAAGCAGAAAAGAGCCAGTTTCAAAACTAGGCAAAATTTTAGCATAACTGAACCTCTTCACATGCTCCATATGGATCTTTTTGGTCCAGTGAATGTTCAAACTAGAGCTGGAAAGAAGTACACTCTAGTTGTGGTTGATGAATTCACCAGATATTGCTGGGTGGTATTCATCAGATCCAAAAGTGATGCTCCTGCTGAAGTCATCTCCCTTAT
>CM067170.1:24515013-24537306 GCA_034093135.1 Erigeron breviscapus | reverse complement strand
GAAAAATTACGAACAGAATTTGAAATTAAATTTGATTTTGATGAATTTGTGATTGAATTCAGGTATGGATCGTCATCAGATTGATGTTTTTCTCTGATACCACTTGTTATAACACGATTTTAACAACTGAATTCAATTCATCAATGGTGGATTTGGTGAGTGTGTGTTCTTGGTGTTTGTGTGTGTTTTGAGAGAGAATTGTGTAACCGTGTGTAGATCTGGTATTAAAGTTAAAGTTATGACAAAGTTATGTGTTAAAGTTATGATCTCTAAGGTATGAGAGGGCTATTTATAGTCTAATTACACAATTATGCTAATTGTCACAATTAGCCCCTCAACCTTAGTGATCATTTATCTATGACTTAACAACAAGAAATTCCTCTAATCTAGATTACAATTTATCACTATTTTTGGATTTCTAACATGGCGAAATGAAACGAGCCTTAGGAGGAGAATTCTTAGATGAATGTGGACCAAACCTAGGTGTAGCTTCTAATCGATCATAGAACTTGGAAGCATTTCCATTTCTACGAGGAGGTGACCGATTCTGTTGAACTTGCTTATTCCTAGGTGAATTACTCCTTTGAGGTGTATGAGATCGACTCAGACTTCCACCTTCATGAATACAATTTGTATCATTTTGTGAATGTCCCTGTCGTTTGGGGGTCATAGATCGATCTTCTCTAGGTGAGATACTCCTAGATTGAGGTGATAAATTCCTCAACTTTTGAGATGGTTTTCTATGTTCATTGTCCTGACTTGAACTATTAGAACTACCATAAGATATGGATCTAAGAAATTTGACATAGTTCTGTGCATTTATATCATTTGGATGCCGCTTAGCGTAATCCTCATAATATTTCCTTTTATATGCACTCATAAACTGGTTAGAGCTAACTTGATCAACTAATCTACCTTTCCCATTAATCTTATGAGATCCAAACATGTCCTTAGACTTGACTGAAGATTCATTTTTAGGATCCTTGGAAATCTTAAGTGGACACTTACTAGCTATATGACCCTTATCATGACAAGTATAACATAATTTATCCTGTTTTCTTTTAGGGTGATCATATGCTATTTCAGGGACTGGTATTCCATAAGCCTTCATTTCAGCAATTGCATCTAGTGTTTGAATTGCTTCTTTCATGGTCTTTACAGGCTTTCGTGGAGCAAACTGTCTATCCTTATATGGAATTTGTTCTTCTAACCATTCTTCTTTATTTTCCACACACCAAACTTTATCAATTTTAGATTTAGGTTGAATCCTAGTTATAGATACTTCTCTGTCAAAGAATACTGTATCACAGTCTTTCAGAGTATAGTATACAACTTCATCAGGATCAAAATCTAATTCAGTCTCTATCTCTTTTTGGTGATCTTTTTGTAGAAATAAATCAGAATCTTTAGACAATTTACTTTCCTTCTTAAGAATATCATTTTGAGTGTTTAAGTTAGCTACAATTTCACTTAGATTAGACACCTCAAGTTTCATTTCAGACACCATTTTGCAAACATTTACAATTGAAAGTAAAAAACATGATACCTTCTGATCTGCAGCCTTGCAGTCTGCCATGTATGCAATGAAATCTTCAGTTGTCATACCTTCAGGTATCACAAATTCTTTCATCTGATCTTCAATGCTCTTCTCGACAACTTCATCAACTGGTTTAGATGACTCAGTATTTCCTTCAGTAGCTTAACAGCTGTCATAGGTTCACTCTTAGATCTCACTATCTCAGCAACCTTCTTCATATTCTGCTTAACTATCTCAGATGCTTTCTCTTCACTAGTGTATACAGCATAATCAATTATTTCAGCAACTTCATTTGCAACATGCGCATAGTCATCATAAATCTCAACTAAAAACGCATGATTTGAAGTATCTTCAGATTGTGTATCCCACTGATAAGTACCATCTGGATTTTGAACAACAACAGCCTTGGACTCCAGAAGCTGAGGAGAACCTTGATGTTGAGGAGTAGCAGGAAAAGTAATCATTGCTTGAGTTTTCTGGTAATTGGGTGGAGTAATACCGCCTTGATTGTAGTTTTGTCTACCAGCAACGGTATTATCAGTCCTCTTTGGACATTGACACTCTCTTGCAAAGTGACCAAATCCATCGCAATTATAACATTTCACCTTGGATTTGTCAAAACCTTTTGTGCCATTACCTAAAAATCTTCCAGTTCTCTGAGAAAACCTTCTGACTTTAATAGTTAACATTGCAAGCTGCCATTGTAGATCCATTTCTTCTAAATCATCAGGATCTATCTGATTGTAATCATCATCAATCAATGCAGGATTAGTAACTTTTCCACCAATATAAGCTTCATGAGCCGAACAGAAGGCTGAGTAGAGATTCATTCTTCTCTCTGCAGAGCTCATACTCATTGGCATGGAATGATATGACTGAGTATTGCTCTTAACATTAGTTGTGGATTTGTCATAAGCAACATAACCTGCAATTCCATCTGCATCAACTATTGGTGTAGCATCAACACCACTTAGAAATTTATTGGATCCTGAGCTAGTACTTGCCAAATGAACTGAAGAAGCATGATATAAAGATGGATCTTGAGTAAAATCCGCATGAGTATCTTTGATTCTTCTCTTCATTTCTCTATTCTTAAGTTTGGACACTACTGTTTCAAAATCCCATGAACTGTATTCCTTGTCATCTTGAAGGTGATGAACATATTCAGTCCATATTTTTGGTAGTGAGTCCAAAAACTTATCTACTAACTCAGTCTGAGGATAGACAACCTCAAAATAAGATAACTCAGTTGTCAGATGACTGAATCGAGCAATTATCTCATCAAGAGATTCTCCTTTCAGTCCATTAAAGGCCTCATACTGACGTTTAAGAAGTTTAATACGATTTCTCTTCAAAGTAGCATCGCCCTCACAGTACTTTCCTAGAGCGTCCCACAAATCCTTTGAAGTAGTGTACTTTTTGAACAAATGTACACTTTCTGTGGTAAGGCCATAGTAAGAGTTGAAAGAGCCTTTCCTTCCACTACGTATTTCTTCTTTTCATCGTCTGGCATATCAGTATAAGTATATCTACCAATTACGCCATTTTTTTCATAAGTTGGCCAATCAAAACCTTGAGTTATCACCACCCACATATCAATATCATTCAGACGAACATAATCTTCAAATCGTCTTTTCCAAATCTAATAATTCTCCGTACGGAAAAGCTTTGGAGGTGTGTTTCCACGACCAACCTCATGATCGTGCATGATAAGTTGATTGATAAGTGTGGCATTAGGAGAGTTTCCGGCAGCAGGTACAGTAGTCATTTTGAATCGTTAAACAAAAAGAATTACTTGTAGCACACGTGTTCGTGCTGATGTGGCACAAAGTAAAGCACACGAAGACACTGAGTTCGTGCTGACGTGGCACGAGGTCACACGAAGGACACGTGACACACAAAGGACACCTGTCACGATATGAACCACGAAGAGCAGTTCGTGTTGATGTAAGCACACGAACAAGAATCACCTCGTGCTGACGTAAGCACGAGGTCACACGAAGACGATAACGAATTCAATAGAAAACTTGAAATTCGAATTGGTTTTTCAATCAATAGCAAATCAAACGATCTTACACCTTCTCATAATCAACCTTAGTGCTCTGATACCACTTGTAAGTCCCTATCGTTGAATGGATCGTAAATAAGACGTGATTCGTTATGTCAAGAGTGCGGAATCCTCTTGAGATAACTAGATTGCTAATGCCTTTCGTCAATTAATCAGTAATTAATCAACCTAAGGTCACACACGAAGTGCTAGTTCGTGTTGGAGATCACACGAGCAACAATTCGACTTCTAAGTTCTTAATTCGTTGCGAATCGCTTAAAATTACATGTATTTATACTACTAGGGTTTGTGTTCGTGTGGGCTTGGGCTTCACACGAAGTAATTAAGCCCAGATCCATCATACGGCTTGCCTTCGTGCTGACGTCAGCACGAGGACACCACAACGTACTGATGATGTCAGCACGAAGTGCGTATCTTGGATGCTTATTTTGCTTAGTACATAACGTTCAGCCATCGTTTAAGTATTCTATGACACTTATAAACCTTGGCTCTACATTCTTGTACCTGCAAAACAATTATATAACACACAAACATAACACTAATCATAACTTGATCTTATATTAAAGTTCAAACGTAATCATTAAACACACACGTAAGTCCTAATGACTTATTATTTAACAATTACATAGATATTATTAAGAACAAAAACGTTAATCAAATCTACGTTGCTACTGTCACACAAATCTGCATCTGCACTGATCTTTTCTTTAGACAAGAACATGACTGCTGTACCAACTCTTGTGAATACACGTGACTTTGGTTACGTGTCTGTTCCTCCAAGATTCGAGCCTGAGGACTTTGGATCTTGGAAGGATAGAATGCTTCTTCACATTGTTGGTGTAGAACCCTATCTCATGACCATTATGACTGTTGGTCCATATGTACCCACTCTGGTGCAAAGAACACCAGGAGCAACTGCTGATGCTCCTGAGATTGTGATTGACATAGTCAAAAGTCAAACCAGAGGTACAATGGACTGATGACGAGAGGAGGCTAGTAAATCTTGATGCTAGACTCAAAACATGATTATCAGCACCCTTCCCTCTGATATCATGAAACTCGTCATCAAATATCCCTCTTCTAAACAAGTCTGGGATAGACTATGTAGCATGTATGAAGGTTCTGCCGATACAATTGCTACCAAAAAGATTGACCTTAAGAGGGCTTATGAAAAATTCCTCTATCTTCCTAATGAACGTCTTGACAGCACTTATACCCGATTTAAAGGGTTGCTGAATGATATGACGAATGTTGGTATCACTCATGATGACTTTGAAGTGTGCCACAAATTCATTGACAGTCTTCCCATGAAGTGGCAAGGATTTAGACAAATCCTTAGAACCACAAAGCAGCTACAAGGTCTTGACCTTGAGTCTCTCTTCGGTATGCTTCAATTTGAAGAGAGAGCTCTTGCTCAAAACCTAAGAGCTGCTGCTGAAGCACAACGAAGTGCTGGTCCCTCCTCGTCTACTTCTTCTTCTGCTTATTCTGTCACTGATCCCCTGGCCCTTGTCTCAGCTGAGCCCATTAATCTTAATATCGGTGCCAGCTCTTCTAATCTTCCATCTCCTATTCAATCTCTTGTTAATGATCTCGACGCTGATGAGAAACAAGAGATGTTCAGTGACTTCATGGACTTTGCCCTGGTCGCTGGAAAAAGGTACTCTAGGAAATGGAACAACCGTAAGTCGGTTGCTCCATATAAGCCTCATGTTGATAAATCTCAAGAGGAGTGCTGGAGATGTGGTAGGAAAGGTCACTACCAGAAGGAGTGCAGAGTTGCTATTCCAACTCCTGCTGCTCCCAAAACTAACTCCTCTAAACCTGCTGATGAGTACAGGAACAAATACTATCAGCTCAAAGCAAAGGTGGCTGAAATGGAGGAGGCCAAGACACCAGCAAAAGGGCTGGTGGCTGAAGAGCATGACTGGGCTGAATCAGATGATTCAGACAGTGAAGAATATGTAGATGCCATGTGTCTTATGGCACTTGCTGATGGCGATGCACTGACGAAAGACCAAGTTTCTTCCAGTCAGTGGGTGAACGTCACCATCAAAAAGGTATGTGCACATTCTACTGCTTCTGATGAAGATAAATCTAAAATCTTCGAATCTTTGCTTTGTGACATCCAGTTCGTTGAGTCTATACGAGCTGAGATCCAGTCCAAACTTGACTGTCTGCTCAGAGTTAAGTGAGAAATCTGAAAGACTCAATGAGCTAAGGAATGTTCATGTTGAGCTTCAATCTCATGAGTTGCTAGCACAAAAGGTTCAGCTTGAAAATGAAAAACTCAAGCTTGAAGTTGCCAATCTTAGGAAGATTGTTACCTCATGGTCAAAAGCTTCCAGGTTTCACCATAAGTGCTTGAATGAAAAAGTCCCTGCCCAGGTTCAGGCAGTGATAGGCAGCGATTTTGAAGCTGCTGCCACCCTTTCTGACCTGTTCAATGATGATGTGAAACCTGAAATCTCCATTCCTCCTTCTGCTGTTATCTCTCCTGAAGAGATGAAGAAATGGTACTTCATTAGAGGTCTTAATGATTACCATACTGAAATGGAAGCTGGTTCTGCCTCTTCTATCACCAGCGACCCATCTCGTTCCTTTGAGGGTAAGCTCCTCAGCAAGCTCCAGCAACATCTTCCCTCATCTTCCCATTATTGGCATGATGCCAAATGAAGGAAGAGTTCAATACTCTTATGGGGAATCCTTTGAAGGTGATATTGGCAGTGATGGTTTCAAACCCGTCGCTCCTCAGCAGCTTACTATCAAAGCTACTGAACCCTTCAAAAGAAGTAAGGTTGCTGTCCCTTATGACTATAGCACGCCTCAGCGAGCTGATCCTGTCAATCAGCAAACCTCAACAAGTTGCTCCTCAACCATCTTCTTCTTCATCCTCTCAGCAAGTTCCTGCCCATGCTGACAGTAAAACTGTTCAGCATGATCGTCTCATGAAAAGACGCGTCAGGTTTGGTGATGCTAGATATCAGCAAATAGGACCATCTCAGGTCAAACCTGCTGATAGACAGGTCCATCAGCAGGCTCCTCAATCTATGCCTGTTCCTTCTAATATGAGGCACAATACTCCTCAGAGAGGAAGAATGCCTCACTCCCAAAATAGGTCCACCACTCCTCAAAGAAGAAGACCTCATTCTCAAAATAGGTCCACCACTCCTCAGAGAGAAGAATGCCTCATTCTCAAAATAGATCCACTACTCCTCAGAGAGGACACTTTCCACATCAGCAAGTAAGGTCCACTACTCCAAAAAGGGAGTATCTACCTCATAGGCAAATGAGGTCAGCTACCCCTAATCAACAATCTAGACCGATCACTCCCAAAAGAATGCATCAGTCTCATCAGCAGGGTCCTTCTTCTTCTTCTCACCCTGTTGTTAAACAAGCTTGGAGTGTAGTCAAGGGATCACAAAATCCCTCTACTTCTCAATCAGAGGATCCAAAAGGAAAGTCCATTTTGGGTCCTGCTCCTAAGATGCCTCAGCTGACACTTAAGCAAAAGCATAAGTCTAAGCAAAAGAAAAGGGCATCTTCCACCTCTGACCCTCAAATTAACGAGCTCACTCAGCGAGTTAATGATCTCTCTTCTCAACTGAAGGAATTCTTCCTTCAAAATCAAAAGGGTAGCACCTCTGATAAAAAATGCTACATATGTGGCAGCAGAGGTCATGTTGCTTCTGATTGTGATAACTCCAGGGATGCTCCTGAAGTTGTTAATCAGTTGACTTCACTCCTATCAAGACTGATAGTGAGACTTGTTTCTTTGCTAAGTCAGCAGCTGAACTAAATTGGTTATGGCACAAGCGTATGTCGCATGTGAATTTCAAAACCATCAACTCTCTGGCCAAAAAGAACCTTGTTCGTGGCCTTCCTCATCTCTCTTTTGAAAAGGATAGACTCTGTAGTGCTTGTGAAAAAGGTAAAAGCCATAGAGCTACCTTCAAAACAAAGCAGGCCAATTCTATCACTGGCTGCTTTCCATCTTCTTTACATGGACCTTTTTGGTCCAGTGAATGTCCAAAGCCTAAAGGGTAGCAGATACACTTTAGTAATTGTGGATGAATATTCACGATACACTTGGACTATCTTTCTTCGTTCAAAGAGTGATGCTACTGAAGAGATTATAAATTTCATCAAGAAAATGGAAAATCTAAACAGCATAAGGGTTAAAGAACTCAGGAGCGATCATGGTACTGAGTTCAGAAACCAAACTCTTGAATCCTTTTGTGCTGATCAAGGGATCTCACAAAACTTCTCTTCCACTAGAACTCCTGAGCAAAATGGTGTTGCTGAAAGAAGAAATAGAACTCTTATAGAGGCAGCCCGTACCATGCTCAGTGAGTCTTCTTTGCCTAGTAAATTCTGGGCAGAAGCTGTCAGCACTGCTTGTCATACCCAAAATAGATGTCTCATTGTTAAAAGACATGACAAGACAGCCTATGAGGTTTTGAAAGGTAAGAAACCTCAAATAAAATACTTTCATGTATTTGGATGTCCTGTTTTCATCCTAAACAATAAAGATCACTTAGGAAAATTTGATCCTAAAGTTGATGATGGATACTTTCTTGGATATTCCTCCATCAGCAAGGCATTCAGAGTATTTAATACTCGCCTTCAAAAGGTGGATGAATCCATTCATGTTACCTTTGATGAAAGTTCATCTGCTCTCAAGGACATCCAAACTACTTCATCAGAAGTCATTTTCAATGAGCTCGCTGATCCTCTCACTGAGGAAGCTGACTCATTTGTTGATGCATCTTGCTCACTGCCTGATAATAATCAGCATGCCACACAGGATAGTTCAGCTGATGCTGAACTAGAGCAAGTTGCTGCTCATATCTACTCGATTGAGCTAGTTGAGCCTATCTTAAGATCAATCCATGCTGCATCAGCCAAACCTAGTTCACTGACTGATGACGTGCATGCTGATGACCCTGTTGAGGAAGAGTTTCATGATGCATCAGCTAATGCTGATGATATGGAGTCAGCTGATGACTCCAACATCAATGGTAACTCAACTCAGTCGAATGGCTCAACTGATCATACTCCTTCTAATCCCATTCTTACCATTGACCCCATCTCTCAGTCTTCCGCTGACACTCAACTAGGTTCCTCAAGTGTTCCAGCACTTCGATGGACATCTAGTCATCCAGCTCACCAAATCATTGGTGATCCTTCTCAAGGGATCATTACTCGATCAGCGACTAGAAACACATGTCTCTATGTAAATTTCTTGTCAATGATCACTCCTAAGAATATAGGAGAAGCAATGATTGATCCTTCGTGGGTAGAGGCTATGCAAGAGGAACTTACTCAGTTCCAGAGACAGCATGTCTGGTTTCTTGTTCCTCTACCTGCTGACAAAGAACCCATTGGGACAAAATGGGTTTATAGGAACAAAATGGACGAAGATGGTGTAGTTACTCATAACAAGGCTAGGCTGGTTGCACAAGGATATGATACCTTCAGGAAGAAGGTGTTGATTATGATGAAACATTTGCACCAGTGGCCCGTTTGGAAGCTATTTGCTTATTCCTGGCACATGCTGCTTACAGAAACTTCACAGTATATCAGATGGATGTCAAGAGTGCCTTCCCAAATGGAAAACTCTAAGAGGAAGTTTAAGTTAAGCAGCCACCTGGTTTTGAAGATCCAGCTAAGCAACACCATGTCTATCTTCTTTATAAGGCACTTTATGGTCTTAAACAGGCTCCTAGAGCCTGGTATGACACTCTTTCTGAATTTCTTCTCTCTAACAAGTTTCAGCGAGGGTCCATTGACAGCACCCTTTTCATTTATAGAAAGGGCGCTGATGTCCTTTATGTCCAGATATATGTGGATGACATCATATTTGGATCCTCCAGCAAGAAACTTTGTACCAAGTTCAGCTCACTAATGTCCTCTCATTTTGAGATGAGCATGATGGGTGAGCTGACCTTCTTTCTTGGTCTTCAAATTCGCCAACTCCCAAATGGCATTTTTATCAATCAGGAGAAGTACATTCGAGACATGCTGGCCAAATTTGACATGTCCAATGTCACTACTAAGGCCACTCCTATGTCTCCTCCAAACAATCTCCATACTGATCCTGAAGGTAAGCATGTGAACCCCACTCACTATCGGGGAATGATAGGCTCGCTGATGTATCTCACAGCGAGTCGTCCTGACATTATGTTTGCCACTTGCTTATGTGCAAGATATCAAGCATCTCCCAGGGAGTCTCACCTTCTCGCTGTCAAGCGAATCTTTAAGTATCTGAAGGGTACTTCCACACTGGGTCTCTGGTATCCCAAAGACTCCAGTTTTGACTTAGTTGCATATTCTGATTCTGACTATGCTGGTTGCATGTTAGATAGGAAAAGCACCAGTGGTGGATGTCAACTGTTGGGGGGGAAGCTGACTAGTTGGTCTAGCAAGAAACAGCATACAGTTTCCATCTCCACTGCTGAAGCAGAATATGTATCTGCAGCGAGTTGTTGTGCACAAGTCCTCTGGATGAAAAATCAACTCGCTGACTATGACTTAGAATTTTCTAAGATTCCCATAATGTGTGACAATACAAGTGCAATTGCTATCACACACAATCCTGTTCAGCATTCAAAGACCAAACACATAGACATTAGGTACCACTTTATTCGTGACCATGTCATGAAAGGGGATGTTGAAATTTACTTCATCCCCACTGATGACCAACTTGCTGACATATTCACTAAACCTTTAGATGAGACCAGATTCAAGTATCTGGTCAGCAAGTTGGGAATGCTGAATGGTGAATCAGCGACATGACTTGTCATGTTTGCTAAAATTCAACTTATTTCTCTTTATAAGTTGAAAATTGACTCTTGTAGTCAAAACCCTCATCAGCAAGCTTAAGGATGTCTTACTCGCTGAACTTAAAAGCAATGAAGAGCTTAAAGTCTTCATCTAGTCCAGCAGCAAACGGCTCTGGTAAAGACTTACCAAATCCGTTAATCCCTGTTGCTTTAGGAAAAAGCATACAAAAGCAATAGAGAGCTGAAAGTCTCTATCTAGTCCAGCAGCAAACGGCTCTGGTAAAGACTTACCAAATCCGTTAATCCCTGTTGCTTTAGGAAAAAGCAGTACAAAAGCAATAGAGAGCTGAAAGTCTCTATCTAGTCCAGCAGCAAACGGCTCTGGTAAAGACTTACCAAATCCGTTAATCCCTGTTGCTTTAGGAAAAAGCAGTACAAAAGCAATAGAGAGCTGAAAGTCTCTATCTAGTCCAGCAGCAAACGGCTCTGGTAAAGACTTACCAAATCCGTTAATCCCTGTTGCTTTAGGAAAAAGCAAACTAAAAGCAATGGAGAGCTGAAAGTCTCCATCTAGTCCAGCAGCAAACGGCTCTGGTAAAGACTAACTAAATCCGTTGATAGCTGACAGTTTGCTAAAAATTGTGTTAGTGCACATTTTGGTGCACAATTTGTGTCCGATGCATCTCAATTAAAGGGCTGTTACTTTACAGAGATTATCCAGACAACAGGACAAACTCGTGTGAACAGTAACACGAGTTTGGACAAACTCGTGTGAACAGTAACACGAGTTTGGCCAATCACGTGTTACTGTAGCACGTGTTTGGTCCACGAGTTTGAAGCCCAACCCATTTCTAGCCTATATATAGTGTTCTTAGGTTTCGGTTTCAAGGGGGATTTTTAGTCTAGACAGATGTCATCCACGGCAGGCTGAGGTATGCGCAAACCTCAGTCCGTAAGTCCACCATATTATTCGATTATCAAGAGTCGTCTCGTTGATTGTAATCCGTAATCATCGTAGATGTATTGTAAACGGATTTATTCATTGTAATCATTCGACTAATGATAAAGGAATTCTGTTTTTATCTCCTGTTCTTATTGATTTCGTGTTTGTTTCATTCAATTACCTCAATAACGATTATGTTTGGATTCCGCACTTACATAGTCGTAGGAATCTTGAATCGATCGATCACCCTGTACTTTCAAATTGTATTCCTTATTCATCAGCGACCAACGTGTATCGTGAAGTCGCTGACTGAAACTTATTTTCTAAATGAGGTAACCAGATTTTCTAACTTTGTCAGTGGATATGTTTTCATTCTAACTAAACTTAGGTGGAAGCATATACGCCAAGTATTAATTAGAATATTTTATTGGAATTTCAAAAGGTTACCTCGATTTCCTCCCTAATGGGCAACTTGTACACTGTTTCCGCCGTAACCACTCGAGTATTCTTGAAATTATGGTACAAGTTGTCACATCAAACCACTTTTATACGCTACTCACATGCGTATATTAAACGTTTTTTTTACAAAACCATTTTTTTTATTAAATATGTATATGTATATATTACGTATGAAAGAGAGTATAAGTGACGATTCACTTTTGCAGTTATAGGGCCCATATCCATACCATATATATAGCCAAATCCCTTTCATCTTCGTCTTTTATACTCTCAAATCTTTTCTTTTCATATTCATACTTCCTACTTTCTTATTCTCCAAATCTCTCAAAACTCTCTCAAACTTCTCAAAATCTTTTCTATCTCCTTTCACTGTTCATCTTCTTCTTCATATTCCTAAATCCTTAATCTAAGATGGCTTCTTCATCTGAACAAAATCAACCAGAAACTCAAACTCAAAATCCTCCATCAGAAAATCAACCTGAATCACCAACTCATGTTGAGTTGTCTGCACAAGATCTAGCCACCCAGAAAGCTCTTAAACAAGTTCCTCTTTATATGCATTCTAAAACATATGATCCAGAAACCATTCCTCCTTCTTCAAAAGTCATGTTTCAAGCCCAAAGAATCTCCATCAAATCTAACAATTATTTGGGTTCTCTTGAAGTTCCTTCTGGCACTACAGGGTACCAGCAGATGCTATCTATGCTGATCCTGAAGAAATGTATGTTTATCTCCTTCGAGAGTTTTGGTGGACATGTGACTATCATGTAAGTATCGGTGCCATTACTGGCACCATGAAAAAGAAGCAGGTACGCATAACAATCACTCCCAAAATCATTCGAACAACACTTGGTCTTCCAGATCAAACAAAAGAAAAGCCTTTTGTGGATCCAGCAACTGTTGAACAATGGAAGGAGTGGTTGCCCACTATTGGGTACGGAACAGATGTGGAACCACCTGAAGCTGTACCCAGCAACCCCACCAAAAAGCATCTCCCTGGTGTGTGGAGATTACTTTTCGCACATGTTATTCAGTGCATGGGTGGCAACTCTGGATCTCATGATCAAGCAACAGCAGCAAATATGCAAATCATTCATGCTCTTGCAAATGGAAGATTCATTGACTTTGCTTCGGTTATTTTTGAAGATATGAAAGCAAAGGTCCAAGCCAGCAACCGCTCTTATACGATTCCATTTACAAGATTCTTCTCTCTGATCTTCAAACAAGAGCTGAAGGAAAAGTACAACCAGTTTGGTGCTACTGTATGCAAACCACCAAGAATTGGTCATTCAGTATACAAGCAGCCTGCTTGTGATCTTGCACTCTTTGACAGTAAGTTTGCTGAACTCACTCCTAAAATGAAAGAGGTACTTTTCTCATCCTATCCTAACATCTACATAAAGAAACCATCTGGAGTGGTTGCTGAGGGTCTCGCTGAGAAAGCACCACCCAAAGCTGCCAAGCCATCAAAGAAAATAAGATCAAAGTCTTCCAAGACTTCTGCTCCATCATCGCCTACTGCTGCTGCCCCTAAAAGACAGAAGAAAGCAGCAAAGGGCTTCACAATTAAGGGATTGGAATCCTCTCAGCTTTCCCTCATTGATGAACCAGAAGCCTCTACTGCTGAGGAAAACATTGAACAATCACTTCCTGAAATAGAGGCACGTCTTTCTCCTACTCCTATAAATTTCTCTATTAATGAAAGAGAAGCAGCCACTGCTGGTGATCCTGAACTGCAAGCTGCTGGAGATGATGACGTTATTGAAGGTGCTGGTGCTGGTGATAATGTTGTTGAAAATATTGAAGGAAGAAATGTGGAAGAAGGTATAGTAACTATAGATGTGGTTAATAAAGGAGCTGAGGCTAATGTTGGAACAAATGAAAGTGCTGGTGGTGAAGAAACTGTTGTGGAAAATGTGGAAAGAAGTGTGACAGATGAAGGGGTGATTATTAGTGAAAATGAAGAATCGGTTGTTTTTTAAATGGAAGAAAATGAAAGTGACTTGGAGTTAGGAGATTTTGTTGCTGATGAGTTCCAGCTGGACTCATACAATCATGCTGATGAAAAGGAGGCCAGTGACATGGAAATGGAAGAAGATGATGAGGAAGTTGAACCAGTTGGTGAAAATGTCTCACAGGAAATTCCAGTCACTGAAAACACAAGTGCTGACGCCAATGTTGAGCCAGCTGTTCTCACTGCAAGGCCTAAGACTCCACCAGTTCAACCAGTGAACACCATGCTCTCTCTTGGCATGCCCTCTTCTTTCCAAGCTGTTCCTGGTTGTTCGTCTAAATTTCCAAAAGAAGTTGAGCCCCTTGTTGCTAAAGAATTGGGCATTTCCTACTCTACTTACTCTTCAAACCGATTAGAAAGGGTTGAGCATCAATTAAACGATCTCACCAAGGCAGCCACCCTTGCTGTTGAGTGGAAGGTAAAGGAGTCTGGCAGGCTAGTTTCCACATTGACCAGCTGGTACAATAAGCAGAATGAAAATAGCACAGCTATAGACACGCTGAAAGATAAAACAATCTCCATAGCTGATGCTCAAGACAAAATAAATGCAACAACAAATGTTATCAAGCATGATCAGCAGATCATTAAGTCTGGTGCCTTGTCGCTGCTCAAATGTGCCAATTCTACCAGCTACTCAGCTAAGAAGGCAACCGCTACCAGCAAATCTGCTGCTGATGAAGTAAAGAAGCTGACAGATCTTGTCTATCCTCTAGCTACTCAAATTGAAAATCATACTAAGGCAATTAAGGCCTTAGAAAAGCAAGTAGCTGATCTTCCTATTCCTCAAGTTTCTTTTACTGAGGAAGATCGTAAGAGGCAAGTCAATTTGGAGAAGGAAGTAGGAGAGATTAAGAATCTGCTTGTTCAGCTGGTGAACCAACAACAAACCAAGGCAGCAAATGTGGAAGTAGCTATTGATAATGCAACTTCCAAGGGGGAGAAAATTGATGAAACCATTGATAAATTAGTTGGAGAAGCGGTGAACAAAGCCGTTGATCAAATATATGAGGAAGCTGCTGAAGAAGCTATGAGAACAACTGATGCTGTCACTGATAATATGGCAATTGTGACGGTTAATGCTGAAAAAGATGGTGGTAGTACTGATGTACCCCCTGCTGGTGTTGAGGGGGAGGTTGAAAAAGAAGTTGAGCCCCTTGTTGCTAAAGAATTGGGCATTTCCTACTCTACTTACTCTTCAAACCGATTAGAAAGGGTTGAGCATCAATTAAACGATCTCACCAAGGCAGCCACCCTTGCTGTTGAGTGGAAGGTAAAGGAGTCTGGCAGGCTAGTTTCCACATTGACCAGCTGGTACAATAAGCAAAATGAAAACATCACAGCTATAGACACGCTGAAAGATAAAACAATCTCCATAGCTGATGCTCAAGACAAAATAAATGCAACAACAAATGTTATCAAGCATGATCAGCAGATCATTAAGTCTGGTGCCTTGTCGCTGCTCAAATGTGCCAATTCTACCAGCTACTCAGCTAAGAAGGCAACCGCTACCAGCAAATCTGCTGCTGATGAAGTAAAGAAGCTGACAGATCTTGTCTCTCCTCTAGCTACTCAAATTGAAAATCATACTAAGGCAATTAAGGCCTTAGAAAAGCAAGTAGCTGATCTTCCTATTCCTCAAGTTTCTTTTACTGAGGAAGATCGTAAGAGGCAAGTCAATTTGGAGAAGGAAGTAGGAGAGATTAAGAATCTGCTTGTTCAGCTGGTGAACCAACAACAAACCAAGGCAGCAAATGTGGAAGTAGCTATTGATAATGCAACTTCCAAGGGGGAGAAAATTGATGAAACCATTGATAAATTAGTTGGAGAAGCGGTGAACAAAGCCGTTGATCAAATATATGAGGAAGCTGCTGAAGAAGCTATGAGAACAACTGATGCTGTCACTGATAATATGGCAATTGTGACGGTTAATGCTGAAAAAGATGGTGGTAGTACTGATGTACCCCCTGCTGGTGTTGAGGGGGAGGTTGAAAAAGAAGTTGACGGTACTAAAGCTCCCCCAGCTGGCATTGAGGGGGAGCAACAAATGATTAATGCTGATGCTCCCCAGATTGAAGTTTTTGAAGATGTAGGGGAGCAATTTGACCCCAAAGCACTCAAAGCAGCATGGGAGGCCAGATTCGCTGATGAGATGGCCACGGACAGGTCCAAGGAAGTCCTCTCAATCTTTCACAAACGCTTCCTTGGGAATGCTGTCATTGCTCCCATGACTGAATCTCAGAAACAACACCTAGCCAAGATTCAGCACAAGAAATCTCCATCCTCTCTTCCCGCTGCTCAACTATCTATCCAATCCCCAGCAGGTCACAAGCATCAAATGATAGATATACTGGCCTTGACTGCTGAGGGAAAGACTCAAGAAGAAGCTATCAAGGAGCTGGATAGGATTAAAGAAAATCAAGAGAACGAAAGGAAGAATCTTGAGTATATCAAACAGCTACCTCTTCTTGAAAAAGATCAATTGGATGGTGAACAGAGGATGATTTTGAAGACTGGGGGTGCTGAAGCTTTATATAAGCAGAAGCACGCAGAGGTTGAGAAACAACTTAGTGAGAAAAGAGCTAAGTTCGAAGAAGAAAAGGCTAAGTGGCTGAAGCATATGGAGACAAGGAAAAGGCCACAAAAGATCACTGCTGCTCAAGCCTTTAAAGCTGATATGGGGCTGAAAACTAATTTGAAAATCTTAAGAGAGGGGGCAGCCAAACCAATTTCCCTTGAAGGGGTCGAACCAACAAGTCTAAGTGCCTCTGAATGGTTGAGGTCTATATGCTGATCAAAGATAAGAAGACTGTCAGCTATGCTCACCTTCAAAAGATGCTGAAGGAATATTTTGAAAAGGCGCTGGAGTATGAGACCAAATTCAAGGCTGACTTGCCAATGCTGAGGCAAGTCTTTGGTACCCCAGCTGCCATCTCCTCATCAGCAGGCAAGAAAATTCAAAGGAAAAGAAAAGAAGAATATCGAACTTTGCCTATTGATCTTCCTCCTATATCTGGTGATGCCTCTCTGAACCTCAGACTTCCTCCCAGAAGCTTTTTCGAAGAAGGGAGAGTGCTGGAGAGTCCTGCTGGCATATTCTTCACAAATTTTCAAAATGATCAGCTGTTCTTTCGATTGGCAGAGATTGAAAAAGCTTCCACTGGGTTCATCATCAGCATAAGGAAAAGATGTGCTAAGACAACAAACACCAGATGGTTCATCAGCAAGTTGGATGAAGAGTTGTTGAAACCTCATAGAAGGGATGATCCAGTGCTAAGAATTGCCAAACAAGAAGATGCTTGGGAGATTGAGGCTGCTAATCTTTGAAATATCTTATATTGTAATGAAAATGCTTGATGTGTCAGCATGTAATGATTAATGATGAAATATAAGACATCTTTCTATCATTCCTTTATTTTCTCAAGGTCTTGTTTACTCAGCAAGTCTTCTCAGCGAATAGGGGGAGATTGTTGAGTCAAGGATTCGCTGACCAGACTTGGTCGCTGACGTATGTCGTCAGCAAGTCTTCAGCGAGTCAGTGACTCTTGTCAGCGGGTGGTTTACTTTCCAAATTGTGTGTCAAGGCGGGAAGATTTCAAATCAAAAGAAGACAAGAAGTCACATGGTGGTTCATCCAACTGCAATTTACTTAGTATGGCAAATATGCAGTTGGACCAAAAGAAGGGTTTTCTCTTTCATACCCGTTTTGGTAAAGAAGACAAAGGTTCCTAGATTCAAGTACTACGAGCCAATGAGATGTCGACAAGAACCATTCTATCACTATCAATGCAAGGCTGTGTTGCCTTAATTCCTCTCCTATATAAAGCAACACAGCCGTCTTAATAACACCTTGTGTTTGTCACCACAAGTGTGTGTCACTTATATTTCTCTCTTATAATTGTTTGAGTTTTTAGTTTGTCTAGACTTAGCAATTATTAGTTCATTTGTATTCTTGTAAGACAAATTGTAATATCGACCATGTATTCATCGTTTAATTCAATGATACATATGATTAGACTTGCTTAGATCTTTGCACTTGAACTTTTTTCTTGTTCTTGTTCTTTACTTTCTGTATGTATTTACTTTCTTGTCTAGATTAATTAAACATAAGTGTGCAATTCGTGGACTGTAATATTCTTTGATGCCTTGGCTATATATGGATTTCTTGACTTGTTTATATTTGCTGCTTGTCTTTGTTTCCTTGCCTTTCTTCGTTGTTTCTTCAGAACTTATTTATATTTTTGTTATGCTTATACACTCTTAAGAGAGTGTCTTATGCATTTATGCTTATGCACTTCAATCATAAGGAAGGAGTGGCTTATGCATTTTGTTCATGGGTTATTACCTCATGATTTGTGTTTGAAAAGTCTTATGGGCGTCCCTTAACAATTCAAAATTAAAAATTTTATGCGCATTTATGAAATTATTACGATCGTTTTATATAATTTCTTGGGAGCTTGTAAGTATATGGCAGGAGGAAGTTACAAATTTTTGTATTTTTCCTAGCTGCTACTTTTATGCTGCCCTATTTTGCTCCGTTAATTTGGCTTATCCCGAGGGCAAATTATGCTCCAGCCGGTCTTGATGCCTTTCGGAGTCTTTTGTGTGTGGATTTCTGCTTCCTCCTCTTGTCCGGAGCTTTCTGAATTTTCTTCTTCGAAGGATCCTTCTGCTGCGGTTTCCAGTTGTCCTCTGGGTCCTTTTTGAATTATTCTTCTGTTGCGTTTGTACCACGGTACGGAGCTCTCTCCTTTTGTATCCTTAGTAAATGAAGAGAGCAGTGTTTGCATCCCTCCGTGAGATTTGTACTGAATGCATCCGTGTATCGTAGATGCTATCATATGGAATTTCCTCATTCCTTCTCTGCCCAGGAGCATATCATAGGGCGAGTTTGCCTTTATTACGACTGCCAAAATTTTTGCGGTTCTTCGCCAGGGGAATCCTCCGATAGTGGCGTCCAGCCATATTTCTCCCAAAGGGCGGATGCGCTCGCTGGCGAACCCTACCACTTCTGTGTCCAGTGGCGTAATTGTTTCTCGCAGTTTCTTTGGTAGTCGGAGGAAACTTTTCTCATAGATTATGTCTCGTCCACTTCCTGTATCCACCTGTGTATTCTTCAGGCATATACTACCTATGTTTTCTTTTATTAGTACCGGGTCTATCAATGCCTTGTCATCTAATTCACCGAAGTGATAGTGTTGCGATCCTTTCCGGATCAAGGTATTCGATAGTATCCGCCTCCGGTGTTCTTCAGGTTCTGCTTCGTCGAAGCTAGGTCTACTCCTTTTCACTAGGTGTGATAGCTTGTTTTCTCTTATGGTTTTGTCTATCTGTCTTAATAGCTCTCTGCAGTAATCCGTACTGTGCCCATATCCATTGTGAAAACAACAGAATTTATCTAGGTTTCTAGTTCCTCTTCCGGATAGTGGCAAAGGTTTGACAAATGTTTTCGCTACCTCCTCCGATGACAGGATTTCTGATGGAGTCTTTCGGAGGTTAGCAATTGTTCTTTTGTAGCTATTAGTCCTGCTGTATGCAGGGGAGGATTCCTCAGCTGCTACATCTTCCGTTACTTCAATTTGCTTCCCGCTCTTCTTGTAAGTCCCAACACAATAGATGGTACTACCTGAAAACACCTCAATGTCGATGGTGGAGTTACTTTGCAATATAAGCCCTGAACTGGAGACGACCAGTTACAGAGAGTATATACCAAGTTCTAGATAGATTACTTATTAAGTGACAATAAGTAAAGAACAATGCAATAAAGTAAAATACTCAAAGTAAATTGGTGAGACAATATGTAATTTTCAATTGTAATTTATTTATTAACTTTAAATAAATTACAAGGTTGTTGCGGAACCAAGATAATACAAAGTATGTAAATATCCTAACAACCTATGAACTACAATTGATCTACACTTGGAATTTCTCTAAACAATCGAAACACTTAAAGTTGTGAAATGTTCCTTTTTGTGATTGAGAGAATATTGCACAAGTTCACCAAGAATATTGCAGGTATGCAAAGTGTGAATTCTTTCGAAGTGTGTTCGAAGAAGTAAATATTCTTGTTGTGCAATGACTTGTATTTATAGGAAAAGTTAACATTGGGATGTTAACTTTGGGCGTACAAATGTGGTTGAGATCATTTAAGGAATAACATTTAATTCTTTAAAAAGCAGTGTAAAGTTGCAATATAAAGCAACTTTACTCAACCAGCTTTATGTACCTTTTATTACTTAAATAATAAGATAAATCTTATTATCCGGGTAAAAGCACATAAAGCATAAAAGTCAATTCCTCGTAATCAGTGTAAAGCTTTGTAAGAGCTTTACACTGACGGTCTCCAGTTTGTAACTGACTAGAATGTCAACTGGGCTTCGCTGCCATTGTCATTCTCTATCTTCCACTTGTTGTCTTCGACTTAAACTAGAAGGATTCTTCAACTGGTCAGTTCTCAACTGGAGGAAGTCTTCAGTTGCGTTAACTGTATGATGCAACTGGACTTCAATATATTTCTGGACAAATCTTCTGGATCTCCAGTTTCACTGGGTCTCCAGGTGCAACTGGAGACTGGCCAGTTTACTAGTAAACTGGTCCTAACAAATTCCCCCTATTTGTCTAGAAATATTGGCAAGTCTTTTTCAGTCCTTGTATCTGTACAAGTGTGAACTGGAAGACTTGTTCGATTAAATCTATCTAAGTTTTCCAAGGCATTTTTATAGATCAATAAATGCCTTGGGTTTTTTCTTTTAAGTTTGTTAGATCTAATCTATTATCTACCTTGTGTTTACAAACTGGTAACTTCATTTATACAAGGAAATGAAATTTATACAAGTTACAGAATGTAAATAAAATTACAAGTAGATACAATGAAAAGAGAACTTAATGAGATGGCCCTTCGCCAGTTCTTCTTCTCTTGGTCACTGAAGAGATAGGCCGAGAGTCTTCAGGATCAATATTCAACTTTAGCTCCAGATTTTCTTTATGTTGAATCTTGCCCCTTAAGAAGTTCACCCATGCTTTCTCAAACCTATTCTTTTGTGCCTTTGCATCCAAAACATTCACCATTTCAACCCATTCAGTGAACCCATACTGCATTGCAGCAGGATTGTCAGTTTTAACCAGTGGCCCTCTGGTATAACTAACTTCAACTTGAAAGTGCTTGGTGCCTGGCTTAATGGTTACATTAACATCATTGATAGTCTCACTATGTCTTCTGGTTGCCATGATCTGGGAGTAATAGCTTCTTGCTTCAGATTCATTTGTTATTTTAATACTCCCAGCTCCAGCAGCCAGTACAGCAGACTTGATGTCATTATTTGATACTTCACCAGTTGGTTCTACGAATGTGCTAAGGTCAGCATCTCTGGTCAGTGGTCTTCTTGGTTGAGGGATTCTCCTTGGTGGATTCAATACCCTTTTTACAACCTTCTTAACATGTTCAATTCTTTTTAGAATCCCACTTGCCCTATTCTCCTTAGCCTTCTCCACTGATATATTCAAGCTTCTGGCATCAAATTCAGCTTCATCATCAGCATAGTGTCTGTCCAGTTCAACATCAAGCATTTCTTTCAACTGGTCAACTATCCTGGGATCATTCTTAACTCTGGCATACTCCTCCTTAGTGATTCCCAAAAGATGAGCATCACTCATATCAAGCAGTTTGATTTTAGCAAGATGCTCTCTGGCTTGAACTTGGTTAGCTTGTTTCATTTTCTTTCTTTCTTTTATTTGATTACCAAGTCTAGCCAGTTGTTTGCTAACACTTTCAGAAACTGGAGGAAGTACATCAGCATTGCCAGTTTCCAACATAGGTACATCAGTGGCCGGCTGGGCAGACACATCACATGCTAAACCTTTGCCCTTATCAACAACATTCCCCCTATCACCTACATCACCAGTTTCAACAACTCTTTGCTCACCAACTTCAGTACTGGCAGCCACAATCAATTCTATACCAGATTGACCTCCAGATGGAGTGCTTTCAGTTGCAATTGGTGCAAGAACTGCACTTCTTTCCCCCTTGGCAGCATCTAGACCTGCCCTAATCACTTCCCATTCAGAATGGTGAGCTGGCAACCGGTCAAGAGGCTGTCATGATTGCATGTTCTTGCATTCTTTGAAGATTGTGCACATCATCCTGAAAGATCTCCAAAGGTGGTTGGTTTCTTTAGACTAGGTCAGAACATTAGCTGCAACTTGTTCCTGACCAGTTTTCAATTCATTTAAAATCTTGGAATCTTCATCTAAACCAGAAACCACCTTATCCTTCACTTCTTCATCCTTCTTCTTCAAACTTTCTACTTCAGTTGTCAGTTTATCCAAAGATTGAGCATGAAGTGATACCTGGGTGTTCAAGTTATCAATGCTGCCCCTCAACTGGTTGATCTCATTTGTGAGTGGGGCCAGATCAACCTAAGGAGTGGCCAGCTTGGTGATCTCAGACATCACCCTTTCAATCAATTGTGCTTCTCTTGCACCCAACGTATC
>CM067170.1:24476298-24514013 GCA_034093135.1 Erigeron breviscapus | reverse complement strand
TGAGATGAGTTTAATGGGTGAATTAACATATTTTCTTGGACTCCAGATTAAACAAAACAAAGATGGCATCTTTATTAATCAGGAAAAATATGTTAGAGATCTTTTAAAGAAATTTGATATGAACTCTTCACCATCTAAACCAACTCCAATTTCTGCACCACTAACACTGGACTCCGATCCAGATGGAAAACCAGTGAACACCACTGTCTATAGAGGCATGGTTGGTTCACTGATGTATTTAACTGCCAGTAGACCAGATATTATGTTTTCAACATGTTTATGTGCCAGATATCAGTCTAATCCAAAGGAATCTCATATGCTTGCTGTAAAGCGCATACTGAAGTACCTTAAAGGTGTCCCCAGTCTAGGTCTTTGGTATCCCAAAGGCTCAGGCATGGATCTAATGGGTTATTCAGATTCAGATCATGCAGGTTGTAAGATAGATAGGAAATCCACAACTGGTGGATGTCATTTCCTAGGTGGCAAACTGGTCAGCTGGACCAGTAAGAAGCAAACTTCAGTTTCATTGTCCACTGCTGAAGCTGAATACGTGTCTGCATCCAGTTGTTGTGCTCAGATACTCTAGATGAAGAACCAGTTGCTTGATTATGGTATTAAATATTCAAAGACCCCAATCTTTTGTGATAATACCAGTGCCATTGCTATCTCAAACAATCCAGTCATGCACTCCAGAACGAAGCACAATGATCTCAGGTATCACTTCATTCGTGATCATATTATGAAAAACAACATTGAACTCCATTTTATTCCCACTGACAAACAACTCGCTGACATTTTTACCAAACCTCTGGATGTCAAAACTTTTGAATATCTTGTTGGTGAGTTGGGAATGTTAAATCCTTAAATCTGGTGACTGCTCAGATATTGAACGCCTTTGTATACTATCTTTGCATTATTAGATTTCAAGGGAAAGACTTGAAAGATATTTTTTCTTAAATATTACTGGTGCTTTGTAAATATATCCCTCTCACTGGTAACTGGACAGGTTGAAGTGCGTGTTTGAGGTGACTTATGTCTCCTTGTAAATGTGTCCCTCTCATTTGTCTGAATTAGTTGACGTGCAAGTTTGAGGTTACCAGTCTTTCAAAAATGGTTTTCACTGGTACTTTACTGGAGTGTCCCTCCAGTGTACCATCAGTACATGTTCACTGGACTAATCCACCAGTGATACTGGAGTGTCCAGTCAACCTCCAGATGCACTGAATTATGTCATAATATTTTCTAAATACTTGGTCATTGTGTGTGCCACGTAAGCAAATCTTTTTGAAGATATTTTTAATCCTACGTGGCATGTAAATTTTTCAACGTAATGATGGTATTTTTACCTTGGGAAATCAAAAAGAGCAACTTGTTAGTGTTTGTGGGCTGTAAACTGTCACACATTTATGTGTGATGTGATGTAATTAATGCGGATCTCAGAACCTCGATCAAAATTATATTTGATAATTTCAAATAAACCGTTTGAGTTCCACATTCTTTCTCCTATATATACCCACTTTCAATTTCATTTGCATTTACTTCGAACATATTTACTCTCAAATCTTTCAAATTCCTTCATTAACTTCTTCATTCATTTTCCAATCATCATCATCTCTCTTATTTACTCCATTTGTATTCAATTCCTTCATCAATTCTTCATCATAACCTATATATATTCAATTTCATCTTCATTTATTCTGTATAAAATGGCACCTAGACAGTCAAAATCGCTCAAAAATCTCCTTGCCGCTGAATATGCCCCTTCTGATAATGTTGAAAGGGCACCTCATATTAATCTTGAGGCAAATGCCATTAGAATCAACATGAATAACTGGATAGCAAGACTCTCTCTTTCCAGTGTTCATGATGCCCAATCGATTATTGGGAGATTAAACTCATTCTTTCTCTCTTGCCCATTATATGGTGCGTTAACATTAAATCCAGGAAGGATGTACCACGAGTACCTGTGTGAATTCTGGTACACTGCAACATTTGATGATGAAACTTCATCTATCAATTATACTCTCAAGGGAGGTACCAGATCCCTTGGTTTCACTGCAAGTCTGCTCAGGTTTGTTCTACAGTTAAACTATCATGAATAGAATGAGTTGCCTATTGAGCTTCCCACTGGTATCAATACAAGGGAAGTATGCAGGCTGATGGGGCACACGGATATCTTGGATGAGCATGGCCAGCTATCCAGGAAAGGGACTATCTACATGAGCAAGTTGTCAGACTCATGGAGATATTTCTTCACTCATATTGTTGAATGTCTGGGAGGCAGTTCTGGAGGGTTAGACCAGATCAATCAAACCCATCTCCAGATTGCCTACTGTTTATGGTTTGGGCTTAGAGTGGACTTCGCCTAAATTCTTTTTGATGACCTGGTAGAGCGTCTCAGAGTGAAGGGAAGAAAACCTTTTGTTCCATATATTCGTTTCCTTTCACTGCTGTTTAAAAATGGTCTTGGAGACCAGTATGATTTTGATACTACTCACTTTTCTGTGAGTGAGTATATGAGAGATTTGGTCAATCTCAGATCTCCACTGGACGAGGTAGATATTCCTCAGTCCATGCTTTCCTTCCAAAGGGAAGAAGCTGAAATGGCTCCAGATAGAGGTCAAGCTGTTGAAAGAGCCTCTGGAGACCAAGATGTACAGATCATTGAAGTTGTACAACCAATTAGACAAGTGGCTCCTGAAGGTCAAGTACAAGAAGTTGTTGAACCTTCCAGACGACCTAGAACTAACAGGCGTCTGATGAGAGCAGGACTTCAGGTGAATCCTGAAAGACATCCTGGGGATGTTATGAATTTGGATGGGTCTCCAATTTTTGAAGAGAACGTACAAGAGGTTGTTGGGCAGGTAACTGATGAACAAATTGAAAATGTTGCCCAAGTTGTTGAGCAGGTTGTTGAGGAAGTTGAGCAAGAGGCTCAAATAGACTTAAATGTAGGGGCTGGTGAACAAGTGAATGTAGAGACTGGTGAACAGTCTGGTGAACAGACAGTTGGGATGGCTCCAGAATGGGATGACGTAGATTCCCCAATGTGTGAAGGTTTTGATGCAAACTTGAATTTTCTGGGTGAAGATGTCCAAGAAGAAGAAAGTCTACCAGAAATGCCACCACCTCCACCAGAAATGCCACCACCACAATCAAACATGCCACCACCACCACCACCTTCAATTCCAGAACACACTCAATACTTCACTCCAGCAACCACTCAACCTTCATAATCTCAACTTCCACCTCGTGCGCCGGAGTCACCAGTTGCAACATTTGAAGCTGCAACTGAAGAGGACTGGGCACAAGTTCCTCTAATGACCAGATTACCTTCAACTCTTAAACCTCCCAGTGGTCTCTCCACTTCATCTTCTGCCGAGGTCCAAGGCCTTTTAAGTAAGGTGGCGGACCTGGAGAGATCACTCCAGACTTCATCTCAGGTTATTTCAGACTTCAAATCTTTATTATCAAATAACCTTGCTTCTGAGATGAATGTCTTTGCTGGGAATGAGAAGCTGGTTTATGAGAAGCTTGATGAACTGGTACTGGCCACAAACAACAACACTGAAAAGATCAAAATGGCAGTCCAGGGATTAGAGACAAGGTTGGTTAATTCTGTTCAGACTGCAGTCACTGGCGAACTGGCAGGTCTGAAAGAAGATGTTCAGAACTTGGTTTTCAGGGTCAGTTCTCTGGAGACTAGACCCACACTAGACCAGGATGCAGTTGTCAGCACAATAAGTGATGCATGTACAAGGAATTTAAGAAACAATATGCTGAAAGAAATATGTGAAGAAGTTTCTGAGACTGTTCTTCGTAGCATTCATGATGGGGTGTTACCCCAAGTAGACAAGTTACTGGATGAGAAGTTGCCAAAACACTTGCCTAAAGTTGTTGCAAATGTTCAGAAGGAAGTGCAGGCACTTAAGAAAGTTGTGACTGAAACAACTCCAGTAGCAGGTACAACATTTGGTGCACTGGACAGACTTATGCTTGAAGAATTATGGAATGATCTCAAGTCAAGGACTGGTGATCATTCCAAGGGGGAAAAGTCATCTGGTGACCAAACACTGAAGCAATTGTCACAAAGAGCATATGGCACTGAAGCCGGGCTAACTGAAGGAGCTACTGGTACTGAAGCCAGTGAGCCCCAGTTTGAGTCCTTCCCAGATATTCCATCTACTCTGAAGTCAGTTAAGGGAAAACAACAAATGGAATCTGGAGAGGAAGAGCAAACTGTTGAAGATGTTGATGATGAAACATCCAAGAAGCTTGAACAAGAATGCATCATGATAGAGATTTTCAAAAGAAATCAAAAAGATGAACTGCTGGCCCATCAAAGGGAGATGGCAACTATGGGTACTCTGGATTCTTACAATGCTGGCAGGTTAGGCATTAATATTGAAGTATATAAAAAGATGAAGGATGACCCCAGAGTTCATCAATGTTTGAGTTTATTGGATGATGTTCATGTACGCTCTTTCTACGCCGAAGAGGAACAAGTCTATGATTCTATAATTTATGGCGTGAGTGTACCAGAACTCATCAGACAAAGAAAGGATGAACTGGTAAGCCTCCAGAAAAAGATCAGAAAGAACGCTGGTGCTCTGGAGATAGAGTACAGGAAGCGACTTACTAGCTTACCAAAATTGACTGCCAGACAAATCAAAGCAATCAAAGATGCTGATGTAAGCAATTTCATTCCCCTGGACACTTCTCGAAAAATCAATCGTCAAGAACTCCAATCTGCTGTAGAGCAAAGGAGAGTGTCCAAGGAAACTGAATCATTGATCCAGCAAGCCAAGCTGAAAGAAAAATACAATGAGATGTTGAATTTCAGGGCTGATGCCAGAAGGATCACTAGTGCTGAAATCAAATTGGCTGAAGATCATGAAGGCATGTCTAAGTTTGAAGTAAAGTTGACCAGGGAGGGTAACTTTACTGATGAGAGGAAAAGTACTTCAGTCCAAGCTTTTGGATGGAGTGAACTGAAAGAAATCGCTTTAACGTTCAGGGGGAAGACAAATGTGTCGACTGATGTTAAAGCATTTCTGAAAAGAATTGAAAAGGTATGGAGAAGAAAGCAACAGATGGAAGTTGCAATGGGCATAAGAACGCCAGAATCAATACCATCTTCTCCATCACCAAAGAGAAAGGCTACTGAAGATGCTCCAGGACAGACATCAAAAAGAAGGGCCTGACTCTTATCATTTACTTGTTGTAAATTATTGTTTTATGAAAATTGTAAACTATTTATCAGTTGATGTATGTAATAATAGTTGCAATTTTTGATTCATATAAGTAAATGATCAGATTTAGTCTAAGTTAGAACTTAAATGATGAAACTGAAAACACTCATGATCTATAAAGTGTTTTCCAGTAACTTAGATTTTTTAGACTAATCAAAACTTGTGTTTTTCAAGCATACAAAATGTATAGATTCAAGCTTGAAAACACTTGCATTATTTCTAAACAAATAGGGGGAATTTGTTAGGTCCAGATTTAGTCCAGATTTACTGGACTCGCTCCAGACTCGACTACTGGAGCCTTACTGAAGATCTGTCCAGAAACGTGTTCTACTGAACCTACTCCAGACTTGGAATCTAGAGTCCCTCTGAAGATTTATCCAGAAATAATGGAAGACCAGTGAGCAAATACTTGTATAGGAAATCTGAAGTATTCTCCAGATTAGCTCACTGGACTTCACCCCAGTCCAGATCAACTCTACTGAAGACATTCTCACTGAAGTCAAAGACTGAAGTCAGAATAAAGAAGACTTACAAATGGCGGAGTCCACTGGAAGTCTTACCAGATCTGTACACTGGAGGATTGTCAGTGTTCTAGACCCTACAAGTCTGAACACTGATATCGAGGATTGACTTTTGCCTTTACACACTTTCCAAAGAACAATCCACTTGTTCTTTACCAAAGTATACGTGTGTAAAGATGGTTGGATAAAAGGATACAAAGTCATTTGATGTGACTTTATCCTTATTCCTTATCCAATACATTTAATGTTCTTGTCGGATCATTAAATGCATGAAACCAGATTTGTACGGCACAAAATTCACTGGTGAATTTTGTTGCCTATAAATACAAAGTCATTTCCTTGAGAAAAAAACTTTTAAGCATACATTTTGCATTTAAGTGAATTTGTCCAAATACTCTCGATCTTAAACAGGGATACTTCACAACTTTAAGTATCTCGATCCAAAAGAGTTATTTGACAAATAAGGATCATTTGTAATTCATAGGTTGTTAGGATACATACTTATTTGTATTATCTTGATTCCGCACAACCTTGTATTTTATTTAACATCATAAATAAAATACACAATTGAAAAATACATAATGTTCCACTTTACTTGTTTATTGCTTTAAGTCTTGTATTACTTTGTTTATATATTCTTGCATTTATTTACAAGTAATACTAGTCCATTCTAGTGATTATTAGACTTGTTGTATTTTACACTTTCCTGGTTAACCATCGAACTTAAGGGACTCACACAAAGATCTAAGCAAGTCTAATCATATGTATCATTGAATTAAACGATGAATACATTGTCGATATTACAACTTGTCTTACAAGAATACAAATGAACTAATAATTGTTAAGTCTAGACAAACTAAAAACTCAAACAATTATAAGAGAGAAATATAAGTGACACACACTTGTGGTGACAAACACAAGGTGTTATTAAGACGGTTGTGTTGCTTTATATAGGAGGAGGAATTAGGGCAACACAGCCTTACATTGATAGTGATAGAATGGTGGTTGTCGACATCTCATTGGCTCGTAGTACTTGAATCCAGGAGCCTTTGTCTTCTTTACCAAAACGGGTATGAAAGAGAAAACCCTTCTTTTGGTCCAACTGCATCTTTGCCATACTAAGTAAATTGCAGTTGGATGAACCACCATGTGACTTCTTGTCTTCTTTTGATTCGAAATCTTCCCGCCTTGACACACAATTTGGAAAGTAAACCACCCGCTGACAAGAGTCACTGACTCGCTGAAGACTTGCTGACGACATACGTCAGCGACCAAGTCTGGTCAGCGAATCCTTGACTCAACAGAATATATATGTACAGAGTACATAGGATCACAATTTTACATCCCTTGAGGCCTAATATTATAAAGATCAGCTACCGAAGCATCGGGATTTGAAGATATCTGCTGAATATAAGGGAAAGAAACTCTCCTTAAGGCCTCTTCAGCAGCAACGATCCTCTCCTCGGTGCCAAGAAGTCTCTCCCTATTCCCACCCAATACAACCTGCCCACGACTCTCCATACGGAAAAGCAACAAGGCTCTCGAATCATCCCGGTTAGCCTCGATCAAACTTAGGACTCGCCATCAACATACGGAAGACATGAGGAATAACACCAGAAATAAGCTGGCGCGTGGAGTTTCTTGCATTCTCCAACTCCAGCTCCAAGCTGTTGATCACCGCAGCAGGCCCGACAGAGGTGAGAGTAGAAATCCGCTCATGGGCAGCATCCAAACTTTGTGTAGCAAGGGACAAAGCCTCCTGAGAATCAGCAAGCTCCCTTCGCAGAGAATCAACCAACGAAGAGTCACCTCCGGCAGACGAAGCAGCCCTCAAGGAAGCTAACTCTGCCCTATGCCTCTGCAGATCTTCTTCCAGATAGTGCACCCTGGCACTGCTAGCCGAACCAATCATACCAGCGGCAAACAGAGCCTGGTTAGTCATCTCAGCAAGCCTCTGAGCAGGCATGGTATCCAGCATGGTCCTTAGGTGATCAGGAACCAGCATATCCAGACTCATTCGGCAAAGCTGAGGATCAGGCAATTCACTCTGAAGAGGAATCCCTAGAAATTACAAAGAATTGCAATAAGTAATACGAAAAGGGGAACAACGATTAAAATATCCACATAACATACAACCACTTACCAGTGGTGGCAGCTCCAGTTGTGGTAGCTCTAGTTGTAGTAGCTCCAGTTTCATCAACTGGCTCTTTCCCAGGCCTACGTCCGGGATCAGAAGTCCCAGCTAAATGAAGGAAGAGACAACAAGTCAGATTCATGCATATGCAAATAACATAGTCTGGGAAAAACACGTACCTTCATCAGCATTAGAAACTAGAGCAGCAGTAGTAGTAGCGACTTCATCCCTTACGGGAGAAGAATCGAGGATAATGACAGAAGAACCTGCAACCACATGGTCCGTTGCACCAGAGGGGCCACCAATCACCCTCTGCCTCTTCGGAGGTGGCTCAGGAACAGAAACACCAGCAAAAAGGGGACCTTCCCCATCATCAGCAGGGGACAGGGGCCTTCTACCAACAACCATCCCCCGAGGGTTCATGGTAACAGCCTCTCTGAGTGTTAACTCTGCAAACGCAATATGAAGACATCAGGAAAAAGTACAATCAATAGTCAAAAGACGAAATAACAACGAATGGTACCTTCACAACACCATATCAAAACCGGCTGATCAGGAGAACCCTCCCATGACATCGTAATGCCACAAAGATACAGAATCACAGAGGGATAAGTGACCAACTCAAATGGAGACCTATGCACCTGACGGACCAATGCATTATCAAGAGTAACCCAGTCATGCACATTGTCCTCAAAAGACATCCCCGACACCAACCTACTCGTATCCAACAAACCCCTATATAGCGGATGAATGTATTCCTCGCTAAAAAACAAAAACCCAGGCCTCCAGATCAACATATCAAAATCCCCCACATTAAAAAATAACCTACCAGGCCTCTCCTCCAGTATAACCCAACCATCACGAACACCAAACTTGAAAAAATACCGAAACAGACGTATCCGTAGCCGAAGCTACGATGTATACCTCCGTAATTCCGGAGCTCCCAAAGATGATCACAAATAATAAACGGATACACATGAATTCTTTCCATGCTTATCCGATCTCCCTATAAGGGAATGAAATCAAACACTCCTATAAACTAGGACACGGTTCTAAGAGTCCTAAACATATCTTCCATACTTAGAAGATATCACGAAAGGAGGAAGAGATTTACCCTAATTCCTATCTTCCTCTCCAAGGCTTTACCCTCTATATAAATAGAGGAGATGCCATACGGCAGGGCATCATGACATTCGATATATTAAACCTAATCATATTCAACACATTCGACCTTCGGGTCCCTATTTTTCACAAATAAACCCCAAGCCTTACGAATCGGCGAGGGGTTAACAAGTATAGGTGTAAAGCGGCCTATGGCCCTCTGACCGGAAGGGAATCGCCCATAAAACACTTAAAACCCCTCTCACACCTTCGGTTGAGGCATAGTGCGATTATTTGATCAAATAACATAGTCTGGAAAAACACGTACCTTCATCAGCATTAGAAACTAGAGCAGCAGTAGTAGTAGCGACTTCATCCCTTACGGGAGAAGAATCGAGGATAATGACAGAAGAACCTGCAACCACATGGTCCGTTGCACCAGAGGGGCCACCAATCACCCTCTGCCTCTTCGGAGGTGGCTCAGGAACAGAAACACCAGCAAAAAGGGGACCTTCCCCATCATCAGCAGGGGACAGGGGCCTTCTACCAACAACCATCCCCCGAGGGTTCATGGTAACAGCCTCTCTGAGTGTTAACTCTGCAAACGCAATATGAAGACATCAGGAAAAAGTACAATCAATAGTCAAAAGACGAAATAACAACGAATGGTACCTTCACAACACCATATCAAAACCGGCTGATCAGGAGAACCCTCCCATGACATCATAATGCCACAAAGATACAGAATCACAGAGGGATAAGTGACCAACTCAAATGGAGACCTATGCACCTGACGGACCAATGCATTATCAAGAGTAACCCAGTCATGCACATTGTCCTCAAAAGACATCCCCGACACCAACCTACTCGTATCCAACAAACCCCTATATAGCGGATGAATGTATTCCTCGCTAAAAAACAAAAACCCAGGCCTCCAGATCAACATATCAAAATCCCCCACATTAAAAAATAACCTACCAGGCCTCTCCTCCAGTATAACCCAACCATCACGAACACCAAACTTGAAAAAATACCGAAAAACACTTATCCTGGGCTCTATCTCATATGCACGACAAATAACGATAAACGACATTATCATAGTAATCGCTAAAGGATGCACCGCAGATAAATACAGATCGTGGAAATCAAGTAACCCTAATAACCAAGGAGATAAGGGAAACCTAAGATTACCACCGGAAAAGGGAGCGGTGTACATACCTATGAACCCAGGAGGGGCATCGAGGATTGATTCCGATCGCCCCGGAACCCTAATCTCAGGATCGTTAGGGCGGCAGAAGCACTGACGAAACCACGTAACATCATCCTCAGTCATCTCAGAATACGTGGTACTAATGATGCGAAAATGATTTCGATCCATAGTATCAAAAAGATTGAACGAGGGAATGAATGATTTTGATGATAAAGAAAAGAGTGTTAGGAAGGGAGAGCGATCGCAAAAGAAGTGGAAAAGAAAATCTTCGTAGCCGTCACAAATTAAATAGGGGAAAAACAGATGGTTTGAAAAACCGGCGCATAACCCACCCAAACCGTCGATTAGTTTTCTCCTCGAGATAAGCGCGCCCAAATTAAACTCTTGATGGGATATATACGCGGCATGGTAAAATGGCAATTTTACCCTTAAAAAGAGTTCTGGAGGATACACGGAGTACCCAAACCATAGCTCATTCAAGATCCGGTTACGCAGGTATGCTCTCATTTATTTTTATTGGATTATTTTTGAAGTCTAATGCGATACTCTACAGATAGACTCTCCCATCAGACTGGGGGGCTTGATGATATACCATATACGGAGCTTTACCTCCATATAAAAGACTGGATACGAAGGACCCTTCGTAAGCAGCGAAGGTACTAATAAATTATACCAAGCAGACGTATCCGTAGCCGAAGCTACGATGTATACCTCCGTAATTCCGGAGCTCCCAAAGATGATCACAAATAATAAACGGATACACATGAATTCTTTCCATGCTTATCCGATCTCCCTATAAGGGAATGAAATCAAACACTCCTATAAACTAGGACACGGTTCTAAGAGTCCTAAACATATCTTCCATACTTAGAAGATATCACGAAAGGAGGAAGAGATTTACCCTAATTCCTATCTTCCTCTCCAAGGCTTTACCCTCTATATAACTAGAGGAGATGCCATACGGCAGGGCATCATGACATTCGATATATTAAACCTAATCATATTCAACACATTCGACCTTCGGGTCCCTATTTTTCACAAATAAACCCCAAGCCTTACGAATCGGCGAGGGGTTAACAAGTATAGGTGTAAAGCGGCCTATGGCCCTCTAACCGGAAGGGAATTGCCCATAAAACACTTAAAACCCCTCTCACACCTTCGGTTGAGCCATAGTGCGATTATTTGATCAAACATAGTCTTAGGAACTCATAATTGCTCATTACTACTAGAGTTGTGCCATATGTTTGTGAGACTCTTGCCAGCGGTCCTGAGATTGTGAAGTTGATTGGTCTTGTGGTCCACGCTCCTAAGCCTGCTTCGTTACACGTCTCGAAGGGTCTCCAGGGTATCTTTGGAATCTTTTGAGCATGTTATCTTGAAATTGGTTGGCTATCATAGTAAATTCGTTAATGATATAATTGTTATGCCTGATTCTGGGGTTTCCATATCGTTGCGTGTGAAGCCTCGGTTTGATTATCTTGTTTGGCTTTTTGCCTCTACATTCAATCATTTATATGTCGAATGGTTTTTTTGTATATACATGTGTATGCGTGTACATTGGGGTGTCTGTTCAGGCGTCCCTGTCAGCTTGTTCCCTCTTGGTCGCTTTTTAGTTTACTAAGGTGGTGACCCTCTATTTTTACAAATATTGAGACAATGAGTCTTTTCGTAAACAATGCATTATCCCTTGTGGGGACTTCTGCTTATTTGGGATATAAATTAGGCAAATAGCCTTTATGCAGAGTTTTAATAATGGAACTTCCGCAAATTCAATCTTTTATAAAAGATTGATTCCAGGTCTTATCAACCGGACCCCCTTCGGGATTTTTAACTAGTACGCTCCGTTGTCGTAGGCTGTTCTGGAGTCTATGTGGGCCTTCCCATGTCGGTCCCAGCTTTCCTTGATATTACGTGATGCTGGCGCTGTTTAGCCAAAGTACATAGTCGCCGGTTTTGAATGCAGTAGGATTGACTCTTTTGTTGTAGCCCCCTTCGACTTTCTTTTGAACATTGCTTCTCCAATGGCTGCAATTTCTCTCCATTCCTCTAGCGATTCTAGGTCAACTCTGAGTTCCTCCGAGTTTCCTTCAGTATTTAGCATTCTATGCGTCGATATTCGGGATCCGGCTAGTACCACGGCTTCGGTACCAAAGGTTGGGCTGAACGGTGATGCTTCGTTTCGGAGTTATTTTGTTTGCCCAAAGGACTAAGGGTAGTTCGTTTGCCCACCCCTTTGTAACGCGGCTTGTTTAGAGACTTTGTATCATAGGTGGTATATATGTAAATACGTGATGAAAGTTTCACACCTTTGGGGATCTTACCTAGTGATTTTTTATGGCTAAAGCTGAGGCGTTTCCTTAGTACGCCAAGATTAATCGTTGCGGTTCTCCGAATATCCGCAGCTTCTTTGGAAAGGCTAGTATAAGTGTTTGGGGTTTAATCACCTTTTGGGTAATTTGGATAACGGTTCTTAGTGGCGGAGATTATTTATAAATCTGGATTTCCTTTGCGATCGACAAACGAAGTTACGTAGTCGGATTCTTCTTGTGAAATACATTTGGTTTTTGAGCTCTGGGCAGGTGAAAATCTTTAAGGGGGTTTCTAAAGCTTTTCGGGAACCTTTAGGACCTTGAGCTACGGAGGGCCTACGGATGGACCTTCGGGATCTGAGCTTCGTAAGCTCTGTGGGATCTGAGCCGCGGCTGGACCTTCGGATCTGAGCTTTAGAGGATCTGTGGAATCTAAGTTGTAGTTGGACCTTCGGATCTGAGCTTTGGAGAATCCACGGGATCTTGAGCTTCGGAAGGTCTGCGAATGGGCCTTCGGATCTGAGGCTGTATAAGGTCTGCGGGATCTAAGTTGTAGTTGGACCTTCGGATCTGAGCTTTGGATGATCTGCGGGATCTGAGCTTCGGAAAGTCTGTGAATGGGCCTTCAAATCTGAGGCTACTGTATAGCAAAAGAGGTCTTCCAATATAGAGGCTGTGTGTGGCAGTGAAATGATCTTCAAGATACGGGGCAAACATTCCTCCCCAATCATGATGTTTTTATACCCTATCTATGGAGATGTAGACTCTCCTTTCTAGGGTAAAGTCAGACCTTGGGATGAATATTCGGCCTAATTTCGACTAGTCTTTGTAGGAGATGGCTATGCAACCAGCTACCCTCTGTAGCATAGCTCATCGATGAGGCTGTGTAATAATGATATTAGTCTTCGTGACCCATGATGCTTCGTGGCGCAACCGGTTTGTGACGTTGTGTAGTGCTGGATCTTTATCCCGTCGTAGGGATATATCATCATGACCCGAATGTCATAAAAAGTATCAATGTCGTGAATGCTTGGTTGAGAAGTTTAATCATGAGGAACACTAAGCATAGCTTGGAATATTTTCATAACTCAGGGTTGCATGAGGGCATCAAGGAGATGTCCCAACAATAAAAAGCTCTTCAAATCTGGAGGCCACGTGGGGTAATAGAGAGATCTTTCAACAACATGGGGATATCCAAGCAGCAAGGACATTTTTGAATCTGGAGGCTGTGTAACGCAGCAGATAGGTCTTTTCACGACTAGGTCTTCAACTTCGAGAGGATCTTCAAATCTGGAGGCTGCGTGACACAGCGGATAAATCTTTTAAAAACATGGGGATCTCCAAACAGCAAAGAGATTTTTGAATCTGGAAGCTGCGTGTCAAGCAGATATTATATATATATATGATGTATGTATTTTTCTAAAAAAGGGATCTCCAAACAAGGGGGGAGATCTTCAGATCTAGAGGTTGTGTTTAGTCACATGGAGGCACGGGACATATATTGTTTGGGTCCCACGGATGGCGCCAAATGTTTGTTCATCAAACAGTAGGTTGTCATCCGAGGGGATGAATGGTTGATTTAGGGATTTGTTGGCGATTCCCCGAGGTATAAAGCATGGTGGTGCTTAACGCCATGTGATGTGAATGTGTTTGTGTGGTGATTGGATATCATATAGTGGATGCAATCGTAAGGGGATTGATGATTGGTTTGGTTATTTGTTGGCGATTCCCCGAAGGTAGGGTTTGTGTCTTTTTACGCCAATCAAATGTATGTGAGGTATAGTCGATTATGATCTTGCTAATGAATGGGTTTTCCTTCTCCTTTTATATGAGAGGTATAACTTGGGAGATTGTGATCTTCCCTAATAGCTCCCTTCCTATTTTGACCTTTATCTTATGTTGCAGGCTCATGGAGGGATATTATCATATCCCGACATTTAGGGATGCTTCTGCTTGGTCATTGTAGGCTGTGAGAGGCTTCGGGACGGAAGAGTCACTGTCCCGCAGTATATTGGTATGTTATTGATATGTGAGTGTATTGTTGTAGGGCGGTGGAGCATCTCTCATAAGGAGGAGAAGATGACCAGTATGTGTGTGTGTTTTCTGCAGAGGAGAGGGAAATAGTTTAAGGTTTGGAGAATATCCCTAATAATATGCCACATCTGGATATTTAATGTGGTAGAACGAGATAAGAGCAAATCCCCTTAATTTAGGAGGAAGAGATTGAGATAATCTCTTCCATATTTAGATAAGGCTTACAGCGGGTAGCTTCGTCACGCAGGTTCGGTTCCGTCACGGAGGTAAGGTTCTGTCAGGCAGGTTCAGTTCCGTCACGGAGGTAAGGTTCTGTCACGCAGATTTGGTTCCGTCACGGAGGGTGACATATACCATCAATCAGCTCATGAAAGTCCAGGTAAACGCCCGCACTGATCGGTACAGACGATCGGAAGCCTACTAAACCGTTGTCCTTTTCCAATCGAAGTCGCGGAAGCAATATTAAACGAAATACGAGCCGAGAGAGTAGAAATGAGGTTGTCTCCATTTGCCAACTATAACGATTCAAGTAACCCAGATCCTCACTCACTTGGTACTTTTATGGCCGAGTCACTAAGTCAACTCGGGATCGCTTATTGTCATGTAATTCAGCCACGAATGGTGACTCAGTTTGAGCGAGTGGAAACTCGTGATAGTTTGGTAGAGATGAGAAAAGCGTTTAAAGGTACTTTTATGGTCGCGGGTGGGTACTACGATCGAGATGAAGCGAGTCGTGTGATTGAAAGAGGGGAAGCGGATCTTGTAGCGTTTGGGCGTGCGTTTTTGGCTAATCCAGATTTGCCTCGCAGGTTTAGGCTGAATGCACCATTAAATAATTATGATAGAAGTACATTTTATACGGATGATCCCGTTGTTGGATACACGGATTACCCATTTCTCGATGATTAACAAAATAGGCATGCATATATGTATTAATATATACTCCTTCCGTCCCTTAATATATATATGTTTTTATAAAGAAATTAATATATATAATTATTATATATATATATATATGGGAAAAGATAAATTGAGTCCAGTCTAATTTGAGTACAAAGGGTCCATTGATTTTCTTCTCTCCTCAAATCCCAACCACCTCCTCCCACCACCACCATCATCTCCGACCACCACCATGATCCTCCGGCGACGGCGACCACCGCCACCACGACTTACACATGTGTAAGTTATACAACCACCATCACCATCACCACCACCACCACCATCATCTCCGACCACCACCATGATCCTCCGGCGACGGCGACCACCGCCACCACGACTTACACATGTGTAAGTTACATGAACCCTTTTTGGACTCAAATTAAGCTGGACTCAATTTATCCCACCCCTATATATAATTATATAGGAACCCAAAACTTTGAACCTTCTTTAAATTAAAATTATTTACTATATGATTGCTTACACATGTTCATATGACTATATAATTGCTTACACATGTTCATATGACTATCTATGTACATTTGATCACAATCTATCTCATGGAAAATTTATTTACAAAAAAACTTGCATACATGTGATCGACTTGCATACATGTGATCATAGCAATATTCGTGCACATGTGATCAAGAATCCATATCTCCACATAATTGTATAACGGATGATAATCTATGTCTCTACATAATTGTAAAATTCAAAATTACACATATATTATTCAAAAAAAATCAAAAAACAATCATCATATAAAAAATAATCATTGGTTGATTTGAAAAGTTCCTAAGGTTCCTGAAATAAAATTTCACTTTATATATATAGGGGTTGGGTATTATAAAACAATTATTAAAGCAAAACAAATAGGACAATATCTTGACCCTTAAACTGAAGGGAGTGGGCGAGGGATAGGGCGAACCAAGCCGTTTTCCACCCAAAGTCGCCCGGAACACCGGCCCCGAGGGGCGAACCGCGTGTCCGGCGACTTCTGAGGTTCGCTCAAATTTTGTTGACCAGCACGTTGACCGAGGAGAAAGGGGACGTTGGGGAGAGGAATAAATGGGGTACCAGCTAGTTTTATGATTTTTTTAAATTTTCCTGTTGTATATATATATATATATATATATGTGTGTGTGTGTGTGTGGGTATGTAATGGAGTTGCAGTGAGAGGGAAGGAAGTAGAGAAGAAGACGGATGTGTACTCTTTTTTGATTGGGTAGGTATAAGTCAAATGCATAAGAGTGAGGTAAAGTACTTTTTATATTAGTTACAAATGTATTTTTATTTTGAGTTATTGATGTATCTTTTTCATTAAAATATTTTTTATATTAGTGATTTAAAAATAATTTACAAAATAGTTTTTGTAACATATAAAAGTATATTAAAAAAATGTAAAAAGGTAAGAAAGTTAAATAAAAAAAAAAATCAATCATTGGAAGTGCCACATGGCACAAGTCGCCCCCCTTAAAAATCACCCATTTTCACCTTTTTTTGAGGGGCAACTCTTTCTACCCCACATGCCACATGACGCAAGTCGCCCCCCTCTTCCAACACTCCCACTCCCTTTAATCTTACATCATGGTTAAATTGATGCACGAAGATTCACGAAGCAATTGATGCACGATGATTTTCATGATGCACATTGTTTTATTTTACTAAAATCTATATATATATATATTTTATATATATTATATAAATTAGATAAATATATATATGTTATGGATTTTTCGCTAGATGATTTTGAGTACATAATGTCGATCTCCTACTATTCAAATAAAAGTAAAAGTTTTTTTGTAAGTTGTCTTATTGATATACGGGAGGGGATTCCTCAAGTTCCCTAACATTTTGGCCCTTGGATGAAAATCAAGGGCCAAGATTCAAAGATAATCTTTGAATATTAACCATTGATTTTCATTCAAAGGTCAAGATCTCTCCAAACTTGACTCAAGTTAGGGGACTCAACTTGAGAATCCTCACCCTATATACTTTTCCATGCGTAATGACTCATTTTAGCTTAAGATCCTAGATGATTTAATATATAATTAATATTTATTTAAACCAAGCCGTTTAAATTAGTTTGTCCAATCAAACCAACCAAAACAAGTTAAGTTGGTTTGGAGTTGGTGTTTTAACGATTATCATTTTCTATCATTCGAACAATAAATAAAATCATCTAGTAATTTGAAACAAAATACTAACGTTTAGTAACATAACATGCTTCACAGATAACGACTATCAATACGAAGCACATATACTAACGTTTTATTAACGATTACTAACGTCATATGTCGTTATTGTTGGAATTTTATAACCTTTTTGTGAGATTGTCCCGTAAGTTCAATCCTTACAAATCTTTTTATACCAATTGGTAAGAATTTTCTTTTGTATTCTACACTACATGTTTGTTTAGGTTATATCCAATGGGATGTTTTTACATATCCTTTCATATCTTTGTTTTTTTTTTTTTTTTCCATATCATTGAAGTAAGTTCATTCTTACTTGTCCATAATTTATTTATCTTCCTATTAGGAAGGTGACATGTGTTATCCACTAATTCTCTTTCCTAATCTTACCCCCTAATTTTGCCACATGTCATCATCTAATAGTTAGGAAGATTTTTAGGCTATTCTTTTAGAAGGATTAATCATTTCCCTTTCATTCTTTAGAATATTATTTTTTGTTTTGTTTATGAAATATGTAAGGATGTGTGGTGATGTGGAAAATATAAAGATATATAAGTATGTTTGTATGATTGAAAGTAAAAATTAAGGATTTTATGGATTTGTAATGATATGATGTGACAGCTTAAGAACGCAAAAAAAAAAAAAAAGGTTCCAATATTGGAGATAGCCTTTTTTACTTGTAATCAACCAACTCGGAGTAAAGCACTCCCTGGTTATTTGGAAACTAAACACCACCCGATCCAAGAAAGAAGTCTTCTTTTGTTACCTGTTTTGCTCGACCAATAACGTGTCAATGGCCCTTTACTTCTGATCGATTAGAAAAGCTAGGGACCATTTCTTATTTCGCTGTCTAATTGAACAGAAATTAAAGAGAGAGAATAAAAAGAATGAGAGAGAATTTGCCTAAATTATTTGTTTATCAAAATTTTGTTTGTTTAATTAATGTGTACAATACCCGTAGTTGTCGACTCGTAACTTTTGAGTCGACTTGAAAATATGATTTTTTGACTCGTGACTCGATTCGTAAGAGTTTGGACATTTTTAAGTACTACATAATATAGTATAATTATATATGTAACGTTTTTAGAAACAAAATATAAGTTCATTATCTTAATAAGTTTATCAAAATATTACATATTCAATAGTTTTGAGAAACCACTTGGTCTTAGATCAAGTGGCCACCTGGGGCCCTCTTTGGGGGTTCTGGGGAGGGGATGTTGGCTTGAAAACCAGGGATCGAATTTCAATTCCCCATGGTTTCGGGCATTTACCTCTTCAGGCGTGTGCGCCGTGTTATCGCACCCTTGGTTTCCAGGGGTGCCTTCGGGTTCCAACCGCTAGCATACTGTCCGCTTGGATGTCACTGCTAGGGTTCGAACCACTAACCAACTAACACGCCGTTCTAAAAAAAATAGCTTTCAGACATAAACTTACAATTTATCTAAATTCGCAATAAAATAATCAAAACTACATAGATAACACACAAAATAATGTAGCAAATTAAGTATAATATATATATATAACCATAGTATCAAACTACAATAATTATACATTTGCGACTCGTGACTCGGTCCAAATTCACACAGCGACTCGTAAGAGTCTGGACAAAAACGAGCACTACAAGAAAAATCATCTTTTGCAACGAATTTTTTCGTTGCGAAAAACACGATTTTCGTTGCAAATTCTTTTTTGCGACGAAACAGTTTCGTTTCAAAAGAGTCGTTACAAAAAAGAATTTACAACAAAACTTGGGACGAAAATTTTGTGGGTCCCATGTTTTTAAGAAAAATCAAAAAAAAAATTGCGACGAAAATTTTGTGGGTCCATTTCAAATTTTCATCAAAAAAGTTGGAGGGAAAAACAAAAACAAAGGAGGGAAATGAAAATTTTTAACTTTTATTCATTGTGACGAAATTTCGTCACAAAACAGATTTATTTTTTTAAAAAAAATTTACAGCTTTTTTTACAAATCAATATGAAACTAACAAATATCAACCTCTTTACAACCAATAATACTACCATATTTATATCAACAAAATAACAAAAAACCATATACAAACTATTAAAAAACCATGTATCTCTAACATATATACAAACTATAATTAAACAATAAATTATGTATATACTAAAATTAATTTCATCAACAACAATAACATCAAAAACCCAAATAAATCATTTAATTACATCAAAAAACATAAAAGAACACAATAACTAGAAAACAAATTGAATATATAATACATTAATTTGTACAACAATGATATATGCAATCCTTCAAACTTTTGCTCCTTCAAGAAATCTAAAAATTATATAAATTTAATAATTAATAAATCGAAAAACATTTCATAAATCTGAAATATTTATTATATCTATTTTATTATGAATAAATAAGAGAGTAAATAAAAATTAAAATAAAACAATGGAAAAAAAATGTAAAGTATAGAATTCGAGCTTATGTGTGTGTAAGTGTGTGTGTTAATGGCGGTTTCTAGAGAGAGAAAGTAGAGAGAGAGTAGAGAGATGTCAGGGAAAGATTGGATTGTATTATGGGTTGAAAGGTTACAATTAACATAATGGAGGGGGTTTATATACATATGATGTTATAAATGAAAATGAGCTTAATTGTGATAACAATGGTGGAATTATGGTTAGTGTGTGTAAAGTGTGTTTGTGTGTGAAAGGGAGGTTGAAGATGATAGGGAGGAGAGAGAAAGTAATTAGATTAAGTAATTAGATTAAGTGTGTGTTTATTATGAAAGGCTTAGTTACATAATGTGGTTACAAGGGGTATTTATATCCTAAACATTACAAGTTTCATCTAGACCCCTTGCACTTTAACAACATTACAAATGTAACTCTATTTACAATTAAACACCACTAATTTATATTTCTAACAATCTCCCCCTTGGTGTTGAATTGTAAATGTTGCATCGTCTTCGGTCTTTAAATAATATGATGAGCCCATTTGTTGAAAATCTTCAATGTTGATTGGACTTTGAAGCTTTCTCATTGTCTTCAATGTCTTGTATCAACCTTGACTTTGAATCTTCTCAACAAACAAATATATTTGACGATGACTTATTAAATCTTGATCTTCTCTTGCAACTTTGAATACTTTGGAAGCATCTTTGAAATCTTTGTAGCTTTTGAGCTTTCACAACTTGAACTTTTGAATGTTGATTTCAACTTGATGTTGCTTGGAGAAGTAACTTGAACTTTTGAGTAGCATGCGGAAGCTTGGATTTGACTTTGAATTCTTTTGACTTTGCGGAAGCTTGGTTTTGACTTTGAAATTTCTTGGCATTTCGGAAGCTTGGTTTTGGAATGCGGGAATTTGATTTGACTTTAAAACTTCAATTCTTGATCTAACTTGTCTCTGAATCAATAAACATCTTGGAGCACTTGATTCTTTGATCAATAAACATTTGCTCCCCATCAATCAAACAACTATCTCGGAGCAAATAATTCAATAACAAATCTTTAATCTCTTGCTCCCCCTCGAACAAACAATCATTTCGGAGCATATTTAACGACTCATGAGTTTACTCTTGCTCCCCCTTAAATGAACAATCTCTTCAGACTATGAACGATCTTTGGATCTTAACAATCCAAGTATCTATCAAAATAACAATCTCCATTCAATCTCAAACTCTTCTAATCATCAAACAATGGTCATTTTTCCAACAAATCTTTCAATTATCGACCATGTACATCATCTTGAATATACTCGATCTCGAATCAATCCTTTAACTTTCTCAAAAACAATCTCTCAACTTAGCACAATAATTATTCACTCTCTTCACCTAAACTAACGATCCTTTGAACATCCAAACACTATGAATTATCCTCAATCAATATCTATCAAATATCCATCAAATTCTACCTAAAACCTTGAACTCTATCTATCAATCATTTAATCATTTCTCCCCCTTATGATGAAAATGTGAAACGGTTTCATCATATAATAATGATTGATAGCATAAACGGTAGATCATAACAAACAATATTCAACCAAATTAACCCAACCCAATTCCCAATTCCCAATGAACCTATTGGTGAACTAGAATGTGAGGTTGTGTTGTTGGAAAAAGATTTTATAATGGTGTTTGGGTTCTTTGTGTTTGTGTGAAGAGAAATGAAAACCGGATAATAATGATCCGTTGACACAACCAAAAATCGAAAGGATTAATGGTGTGGCCTAAAAATACGATTACTATTTTAGGACTTCTCATTATCATCGAGAAATGCACAAAGCTTATCTCTAAATGGTTCGGTCTATGGCTTTTCAACCGATAGATTGCTTTAAAGAATGTAATACATGGTCAGTGTCACAAAGGCGTTCGATAACCATGTCTTACTATCCTCAAAGACTTTTGGGTAAATAAATCTGAGGTCACATAGACTTCTCGTTTACTCAACAAATTCATAAAATGAAAATGTGAGACCTACGTTCAACGTTGGAAAAGATGTTAGCATTGGTAGGATTTCCATACGATCATCGTGGAATATCAAAAATATGATATCACTACGAATGTTCCGGCAATATCACAAAGATATGCAATGTCACAAAGACATATAAAGACTCATTGTGTCCTAGTCAAATGAAAGAATATTTCAAGTACGCTCTAGACTCAATAGTGATCAAATGAAGTCGGGGACCGGAGCAGAGTGTCTCCCTTTTTCAATATCAACGTCTTCCAAATGAAGAGTCAATAGAAATGTGAAAATCTCCGTGAGAATAAAACAAGTATTTGTTAAGAAACACTAGAGTGGTTAGGTAAAGATGTGCATTGCTTCACTGGGTCCATGAAGTCTTCTTCAATATCGAGAAATCAACATATGAAATCCGATAGAAACGTGTTGACCCGGCTTTTTGAGAATTTTGGGGAGGACTTTCATTTCTTTTAGCCCTTTCTCACATCATTTCACCGTAACCTCTCACTTTTCGACTACTCCCTCATGTCCTATTTGCACAAACAACATCACACTCAAAAACCCTTACAATCTAAGATTGAGAATATAACTCCGGGGTTAGATCTCATTGGCGATGACAAGATCATGGAGTATGAATGAGTGGCCTAAACTCTCATGTGCAAATCTAACACCGAACTTCTTTGAATATGATCGAAAATGGTTTGAAAATCTTCCAAAGTGTTTGAAAAATGGAAAATGAGTTTAAACACTTGGAAGTTTTGGTTTTATAAACAAACTCCCCCTAAATATATGCATGATATAAACAAAGTTTTTGCATATAAAGGGTGAGTAAAGAGTTTGAAAGTTGCTCACAAACATTAAAAATGAAACAACAAAGGCAGTACACAAAGGCGTTCGATGCCTTGCATCTCATCCTAATAATTTGTGAGTAACTAAAAGACAAAGTAAAAATGATGAAAAGAGAAAATCTTTTTGGATTTTTAAAATAAGAAAATGAAAATCTTTTTGGAGTTTTATAAAAAAGAAGAAATTACAAAAACGGTTTTAGCACGGGTTATACACTGATGTGTGCATAAGCCACTTTTCATCAAATCATTTGGAAATCACTTTTGGAACCCATTTGAGATTGGGTCCAATGGTTTTTGAATTCTTGAATGACCAAATGTAAGTCTCATCGATTTGATGAATGGATGTTGCATTCCACGGAGAACTAAAACCCGGTGTTTTAGTTGAAAAGATTTTTCGTGGAAGCAACGGTGAAAAATCATTTGATTTCTTTGAAAAGCTTCCAATCTTGGTAGATTGATTTGAGAAATGATTTTTCGAAACAAAATCATTCACTTTTTGCACAACTGCTTTCACAGGTTTTGGTGCAAGATCAAAAAGTTCCGAAAAAGAATATTTGAATGATTTTGACTCAACTGACTTATCTTTTGAAATCGGTTTCCATTTAGATTTAGTCAATTGAGATTTTGCTTGAGAAATATGTTCAGAATTATCCTCGAATGATAGAAAAGAGACAAAAGTAGTAGTTCCATCAAAATTTGGTTTCTTAGTGTACTTCTTACCCTTTTGCAAGGAGTAATTAGTAAACTGAGAGACTTTTCTTTCAAAAGGTTTTGAAAATTTACCCGTGTAAACCTTCTTTGGAACATCAGGATCAGTCTGAATAGAAGTTTCAACAGTCTCAACCTTATCACAACCAGTCTGCACAGAAGAGTTCACAAACATAGGACAATTAGTTTGAGTACAAACATCAATCATGACTTTAGGAAGGTCAGAATTCACAGATTTGGTTTGTGTTTGCAATTCAATCTCAAGGTTGAAAATTTCCGTTGTCAAAGTTGTTTCTTTTGACTGAAATTGCAAACACTTGTCTTCAAGACACTTGATTTTAGCACAAAAAGTGGATCTTTCTTTTTCAAGTGTGGTCTCAAAAATGGTGGACTTGTTTCGCAACTCATGGTTTAGCTCAGAAATCTTTTGTTGCCAAACAAGTTCGTTTGATTGGTTGTCCAAAACAATTTTATTGAGCTCTTTGGAAGAATTGTTCAACTCATTTGTTAATTTGAAAATCTTTGATTGCAGCTGATCATTTTCTTTTTGAATGCTTTCCATATTGACAAAATAAGATCATTTGCAGATTTGAGCTTTTTATTCTCGGATTTGAGCTCTTTGATTTCAGATTTGAGTTGGTCTATTCGAGATTCTAGACTTTCCATTAACAGTTTTTGCATTTGCCTGGTCATCTCTTCGAGTTCATCATAATCGAACTCTTCGGTTGACATTTTGACTAACGACTTGATGACAATCTAATGAAAGACAACCCAAGACAAGAATCTAAAAATTTAGACCAATACACGTTGACAAACCAAAAAAAATACTAAAAACGATTTAGCCCAACAATGAAAACATGTAAGTCCAACAAACAATTTCTGCCCAAATGAACTATAAGTTTCGGCCCAACAAAAATTTAGTTCAAAAGATATTTAAAACTAATAAAAATGACTAGCCCAATTAACGAAAAATGTAAGCCCAATACACACCTTGTACTAAAATTTGACCCAAAACTCTTTTAAGTCCAAAATGAGGATTTCGAAATTGAAGCCCCAAAAAAAATAAAGGCCAACAACTAATTAAAAAAAATAACAAGTTAAAAATGACACAATTTGCAAGAAAGAAAGAACAAAAATAAAATGATACGGATAGACAACTTAAAAAAAATTTATGATTTCTTATTCAAAAAAAAAACATGACAGCATGCTAAAGCACTTTCTTATTGCACTTTCTATTTTCAAGCACGCGTGAAACTAATGGATTGACAACTCAATTCGAATAAAGGAAACTAGGCATGCGTGTAAGATATATTCACTGACAACACAAAAGCAAGGTAACACGCTAAAAGAAACCACGTGAAGACATATAAAAAAATTGAAGCCAGCTAATAAAAGAACACTTTGACAACACTATCCTTTTGAATTAAAAAAAACTATGTGCTGAAAACACGGCTTTATGGATCCTCAAAATCAATTCACGCACACAAATTGGTGTACTTTGTATGACTACACCAAATTGAAGCAAATTCACGTGATGCTGCACACCTTACAATACAGTGAACACAATGTCCAATACACTGTTTGAGAAACACAAAGTAACACGTTATCTCTTTAAAAAGGCAACTTGAAGTATCCACACATACCAAGAAAATCACGTGAAGCCTCTCTCTTTTATTTACTTTCACATGAAAATATCCCACTTCACAATATTTCGTTATTCACACTTACTCTTTGAACACAAACAAAAATTTCTTTCACAAATCAATCGGTTAGAAACAAAAAAATATAACTCTGTTACTTGTCTGTAAACCGAAGTTTTGTATCATCAAATGATTCTCAATCTATTAAACACTCAAAGAATTCAACCAACCACAACAAACAACACAATCAACAGTCACCACTCAAGATTTCAAGTCTTGGAGAACAAATATGCTATGTTTGCCGAGATGAAAGTCGGCAAATGAGGTGTTTGATTGGAAATGGGTTAAGTGTTGGAGAAATGGGTGATTTGTATGGTTTGCCGAGATAAATGGTCGGCAAATGAGGTGTTTGATTGGAAATGGGTTAAGTGTTGGAGAAATGGGTGATTTGTATGGTTTGCCGAGATAAATGGTCGGCAAATGAGGTGTTTGATTGGAAATGGGTTAAGTGTTGGAGAAATGGGTGATTTGTATGGTTTGCCGAGATAAATGGTCGGCAAATGAGGTGTTTGATTGGAAATGGGTTAAGTGTTGGAGAAATGGGTGATTTGTATGGTTTGCCGAGATAAATGGTCGGCAAATGAGGTGTTTGATTGGAAATGGGTTAAGTGTTGGAGAAATGGGTGATTTGTATGGTTTGCCGAGATAAATGGTCGGCAAATGAGGTGTTTGATTGGAAATGGGTTAAGTGTTGGAGAAATGGGTGATTTGTATGGTTTGCCGAGATAAATGGTCGGCAAATGAGGTGTTTGATTGGAAATGGGTTAAGTGTTGGAGAAATGGGTGATTTGTATGGTTTGCCGAGATAAATGGTCGGCAAATGAGGTTGTTTAAAGACTTGGTTGATTTGGCTGAAATGAAGGTGAGGGTTTAGGATGAATTGTATTGTTTGCAGAGCTCGGCAAATGAGGTGTTTGATTGGAAATGGGTTAAGTGTTGGAGAAATGGGTGATTTGTATGGTTTGCCGAGATAAATGGTCGGCAAATGAGGTGTTTGATTGGAAATGGGTTAAGTGTTGGAGAAATGGGTGATTTGTATGGTTTGCCGAGATAAATGGTCGGCAAATGAGGTGTTTGATTGGAAATGGGTTAAGTGTTGGAGAAATGGGTGATTTGTATGGTTTGCCGAGATAAATGGTCGGCAAATGAGGTGTTTGATTGGAAATGGGTTAAGTGTTGGAGAAATGGGTGATTTGTATGGTTTGCCGAGATAAATGGTCGGCAAATGAGGTGTTTGATTGGAAATGGGTTAAGTGTTGGAGAAATGGGTGATTTGTATGGTTTGCCGAGATAAATGGTCGGCAAATGAGGTGTTTGATTGGAAATGGGTTAAGTGTTGGAGAAATGGGTGATTTGTATGGTTTGCCGAGATAAATGGTCGGCAAATGAGGTGTTTGATTGGAAATGGGTTAAGTGTTGGAGAAATGGGTGATTTGTATGGTTTGCCGAGATAAATGGTCGGCAAATGAGGTGTTTGATTGGAAATGGGTTAAGTGTTGGAGAAATGGGTGATTTGTATGGTTTGCCGAGATAAATGGTCGGCAAATGAGGTGTTTGATTGGAAATGGGTTAAGTGTTGGAGAAATGGGTGATTTGTATGGTTTGCCGAGATAAATGGTCGGCAAATGAGGTGTTTGATTGGAAATGGGTTAAGTGTTGGAGAAATGGGTGATTTGTATGGTTTGCCGAGATAAATGGTCGGCAAATGAGGTGTTTGATTGGAAATGGGTTAAGTGTTGGAGAAATGGGTGATTTGTATGGTTTGCCGAGATAAATGGTCGGCAAATGAGGTGTTTGATTGGAAATGGGTTAAGTGTTGGAGAAATGGGTGATTTGTATGGTTTGCCGAGATAAATGGTCGGCAAATGAGGTTGTTTAAAGACTTGGTTGATTTGGCTGAAATGAAGGTGAGGGTTTAGGATGATTTGTATTGTTTGCAGAGCTCGGCAAATGCGGTTTTTGGTTGATCGATTAGTTCGGCAAACACGAGAATAACTAGATTGTATTGTTTGCAGAGCTCGGCAAATGCGGTTTTTGGTTGATCGGTTATTTCTGCAAACACGAGTATTGGTCACGGGGGTGAGCTCGACAAACACTAGAACAAAGATGCTGGTCGTGTAGCGAGCTCGGCAAATGGTAGTTTTGTGAACGACTTCGGCAAATAGAAGATTGACAAAGTGGTCGTGAATCTAACTCGGTAAACCCGAGTAAACAAGATTAGCTCGAGTCTATCTCTGCAAATGACCACCTCGCCGGAAACACTCAAAACACGATTAAACCTTCAGTTCTTTGAATTAAAAAAAACTATGTGCTGAAAACACGGCTTTATGGATCCTCAAAATCAATTCACGCACACAAATTGGTGTACTTTGTATGACTACACCAAATTGAAGCAAATTCACGTGATGCTGCACACCTTACAATACAGTGAACACAATGTCCAATACACTGTTTGAGAAACACAAAGTAACACGTTATCTCTTTAAAAAGGCAACTTGAAGTATCCACACATACCAAGAAAATCACGTGAAGCCTCTCTCTTTTATTTACTTTCACATGAAAATATCCCACTTCACAATATTTCGTTATTCACACTTACTCTTTGAACACAAACAAAAATTTCTTTCACAAATCAATCGGTTAGAAACAAAAAAATATAACTCTGTTACTTGTCTGTAAACCGAAGTTTTGTATCATCAAATGATTCTCAATCTATTAAACACTCAAAGAATTCAACCAACCACAACAAACAACACAATCAACAGTCACCACTCAAGATTTCAAGTCTTGGAGAACAAATACTGCTATTTGCCGAGATATTACTTCGGCAAATGGGGAATTCAAGACAAGTATTTCACAAATTTTACACCAACACAGGGTAAGTGTTAAAATTTATTTGGAAAAGACTTAAAAAAAATTTCTTGAAATTTTGGTCTATTTGAACTGTTTGCCGAGATGAAAGCTCGGCAAATGAGGTGTTTGATTGGAAATGGGTTAAGTGTTGGAGAAATGGGTGATTTGTATGGTTTGCCGAGATAAATGGTCGGCAAATGAGGTGTTTGATTGGAAATGGGTTAAGTGTTGGAGAAATGGGTGATTTGTATGGTTTGCCGAGATAAATGGTCGGCAAATGAGGTTGTTTAAAGACTTGGTTGATTTGGCTGAAATGAAGGTGAGGGTTTAGGATGATTTGTATTGTTTGCAGAGAACTAAGCTCTGCAAATGGGGTTTATTAAGCAAATGAGTTGATCGGTCAAGTCTGCAAACACGAGAACACAAATTCTGGTCGAGTCATTAGTTCGGCAAACACGAGAATAACTAGATTGTATTGTTTGCAGAGCTCGGCAAATGCGGTTTATTAGCAATTGGTTGATCGGTTATTTCTGCAAACACGAGTATTGGTCACGGGGGTGAGCTCGACAAACACTAGAACAAAGATGCTGGTCGTGTAGCGAGCTCGGCAAATGGTAGTTTTGTGAACGACTTCGGCAAATAGAAGATTGACAAAGTGGTCGTGAATCTAACTCGGTAAACCCGAGTAAACAAGATTAGCTCGAGTCTATCTCTGCAAATGACCACCTCGCCGGAAACACTCAAAACACGATTAAACCTTCAGTTCTTTGAATTAAACCTCGACACCACCACCAAAATACTCACAATCTAACCGCGAACAAACCCTAGCCAACAAAAATCGATTTGAAGCCTCGCCGGAAAATATGTCAGATCGCCGGAAAATTCAACCTTGACGAATCGAAAAATTGAAAAGGTGAAAATGATCAGAATTCGACCGCGAACAAAACCTCGTGATTTTCAGGTCGATTTGCTGAACAATGAGAGCTAAATCGAAGAGAGATGTTTCCGATCAATTTTGTTGATTTTCCTTTTCTATTTTCCTTTTTCTGCTTTTTCTTTTTGATGATGAAAAAATGTAATATTCGATATAAACAATGTGATTATTTCACGTGTAGTACTGTAGCAGAAAACAAAAAAAAAATTGACTTTCTTATAATAACTGTTTGCAGAGTTCAACTTTTTAACACATTTTTGAACATAAACTTAAGGATTAAACACTTGATTGATCAAATTGAACAATAATCCACACTTAATCGATGATCAGAATCACTAAACAGCCTCAATTCAAACAGTAACAGTAAAATCAGAGTAAAATTAAGCTCAAATTCTCGAAATTTTGAACAAAATCAGTTGTAAACGTTATTAGGGATCGCTCGGATTCACCGATTATGCTCTGATACCAATTGTTATAAATGAAAATGAGCTTAATTGTGATAACAATGGTGGAATTATGGTTAGTGTGTGAAAAGTGTGTTTGTGTGTGAAAGGGAGGTTGAAGATGATAGGGAGGAGAGAGAAAGTAATTAGATTAAGTAATTAGATTAAGTGTGTGTTTATTATGAAAGGCTTAGTTACATAATGTGGTTACAAGGGGTATTTATATCCTAAATACCCCTTGTAACCACATTATGTAACTAAGCCTTTCATAATAAACACACACTTAATCTAATTACTTTCTACTTTCTCTCTCCTCCCTATCATCTTCAACCTCCCTTTCACACACAAACACACTTTACACACACTAACCATAATTCCACCATTGTTATCACAATTAAGCTCATTTTCATTTATAACATATGAGCTATTTACACTATGCCCCCTTCCATTGTAACAAGTTTACAATATAAGTACAAATTAACATAAGGTACACAAATCAACTACTACATTTATATTTCTAACAATCTCCCCCTTAGTAGTGATTTGTGAAAAATATCCAGTCTTTGTCTTTCTTTAAGCTCTTGTATTCGGTCTATTTTTATTTGGATGCCAGAACCAATTTTCTCCTTCGGGTCTGTCATCTGGAACAATCATATTGGCTTCAAAGTTTCTTGGAGGAATGTTATGTGGCCCTGGAAGATGACTAGGCTCGTACTTGATCCAGCAACCTCCTTTCCGACGAACAACATACTTTGACTTCTGAACATTCTTTGCTTCTCTCATCATTCGAATGATGTCTCGGTACTCAAGCCTTTGATTAATCTTGGAGATTGCTTTATCAAATCTGGATACGGCACATTAATCTTTCTCTTCACAACTTCAAATCCTATCTGAAAATCTTCCAATGAAGCATATTGAATGCAACTTGACATATATCGTTTAACAGCTTCAAAGGCAATAACATCTTCACGATATCTCTGCATAGCATTCACGAAATGATTGTAGAGAAAGATAATGTCATCAACTGGCAGCAGCTTGAACTGTGTTTTAGTAAATCTGTAGCTCTTGCCATTATCTCTTTTGACATGAAAACTTGGGATTGAGATAGTATTCCTTTTAACCAAAATAACTCTGATCAGCACCAAGATCTTGTGATTTCTTTGTTCTTCAAGGAGTTTGGGATTATATTGCTTGGTGAGTTTAAGAAGCTCTTTGTATTCTTCTACTTGTCTTGCTTCCTTAAACTTGTACATTGACTCCAACTCAGGTCTTTTGGTTTTAGTAACTTTGGTAGCTCCACAAAAGATTGGAAAAGCTCTTTCTTCCAAGAATCTAGACTTCTTAGCTGCCTCCTTTGGCTTAACACCCAGTGCAACCATTCTTTCTTTATCCCTCAAGAAGTATCCCCGATTAATGAACCTCCTTTGTTCATCAGTCAATTCAGTTGGAAAGTAATCAGGAAGAACTTCCTCGGATACGATTGCATCTTTCAACACTTGTTTATATGTTGATTTCTTGAAGTTCTGAGATGCAGCCTCAGGAGTCTTTCTCAATTCATCAAAGCTATTGAAGTCTTCAAAGGTATAGTGTTGAGGAGTTGTGAAACCCTGAGTAGAAGATTCTCCAGTTTCTTTTCTGCTTGATGAACCTATTTCAAAATAATCAAGATCTGGGAAGTCTTCAAACACAGGTTCCTCAACAGCTTCTACATTTGCTGGATACTCAACTGTCTCCGGCTCATCCAATGTTACATTATCTTTTAAGGCTTCAATATCTGCATCTCTCTCAGCATATTCAACTATCTCATTTTCAATCACAAACCCTTCATCTTCATTTTCAACAACATTTTCATTATCTTCATCATCATCATCATCATCATCAGAACTAGTTCCAAAAACTTCCTTAAGTCTTCTTTGAATTTCTTCATTCTCATCATCTTGGTTACCACCTTCAGCTCTTTCTTCCATCACCACATCTTCAACAATTCCTTCAACTCTTGCCGAAGTATTATCAATATTCGTTTGACCTTCTCCTTGGTTCTCCCCCTCGGGGTGATCATCAGAATCAGGATCATCCCGTCGAGAAGCAACCGAGGCCGGTCGGCAAGATTCTAATGCTAACAATCTTAATTCAAAGGCTGCAAGCTTAGCATCATACTCTGCTTTCTGTTTTTGAACTTTTTCTTCAAGATGCTTTACTTGTTTTTCTTGTGCAATCTCCCTTTCTCTTACTTCCAACGCATTTAACACTCCTCTTTCAGTGACAATCAACAAATCACCCTCAGACCTTAAGATATTCAATAACACTTCACATGCTTGATCTTTGGTTGGATTTGTTGAGGTTGATGATATGTTAATGGGTGTTGGTGTTCTTTGTGATTGTGTTGGAAGTGGAGGAACCAACCTGGAGGTCGTTTGCACACTTGTGGTGTGACCTAAATTCAGCGAAGCTGATTCAGGATTTCCTGCGGATCCTCGGGTTATACCCTCACCAGCAGTTTGAGATTCAGAGGCTTTGCAACCAGAATCGGGTTGTGTCCTAGACTGTGATAAATCACTGTCCGGGACTTGTTGTTGGGTAACACCTCTAACAACACCGGGGTCACTGAGAATGCCCGTTAATACAGTCTCAGGTTGATCCTGAGGAACAGCAGTGTCACTACGGCGTTCATACTGTCCCCCAGTCTCGGTCTGAGGACTGTTACTTGCGGCTAAAGCTGGCGTGATGTTAGCTAAGGCAGGATTTCCAAGCTGTCCTTGAGGGTCACACAAAGTGGGTCCCTCTCCGCTTGTTCCGGCATTAGTACTCAACTGTGCTTGTGAATCCGTGTACCTAGGAGATCTAGACTCTTGTGCACGAAATGAAGGCGAGAGGTGGGGCTGGTCCTCTCTTATTTCAACACTCTCATCCTCCAAATGAGGAGAGTGTGGTGAGCGTGGCTGATCCCCGTGCATTTGTGAGACTAACTCCTGTTGTGAGGAGTCAGAATGGCTGGGAGAGTTTGGTGCAAGCGAGAATGGGCAGTTCCCGACTTCTACCCTAGGGTAAACAACCTGGCTAGACACATTGGTTTGAACTATTGGAGGGCCAATGTTTTCTTTATGCCCTTGTCCTAACCCGGACCGCACATCCTCTCTGGTATTTTCAACTCCTCCCTCAAATCCGCCTTGTTCCTCCAGCACAACATCATCTCCAGTGCTAACATGCTCAGTTTCAACCTTAGATACAACATTATGAATTACTTGTTCAGCATCTAATTCTGTCGAGGCACCAATATTTTCAGATCCAGCAGACGTATGCTTTCGTTTGGATTTCTTCTTCTTTGATTTCTTTGGTGACCTATGAGCAGCCATTTTAAGTCTTCTCCCTGGTGGTGGAGTTGGTTCATTAGGTAGTGCTGAAGCAAGCGGTGTTGGATTAAGTACAGGTGAAGAGCGAGGTGGTGTAAAAGTTGGTGGGTTTGGTGAAACAACAGATGGTAAAGGTGTAGATTGTGAAGGTGAAGATTGCGAAAAGTGAACGGTTGGTGTAGATTGTGTTGATGGTGTAGGTTGAGAAACAGGTTCAGGTGTAACAACATCTTGTTCAAACATAACTCGTTTCGATTTCCTTCTCCTCTGCCCAGAAGTCCCCTCACCACTATCCCCTCTTTTTCTTTTATGTGACCTAGGACCCTCACTTGGCGACCTATGCTCAGCTTGGGTAGGAGTCTGTTGGCTTTCAGACCCCATTGCTGAGACTAACCACTCGAGATAAGCCCTAAGATGAGGACTCTGAGCAGGAACCAAATTAATTAAGAATGGTGGAATCGGAAAAGGTCTTGCAGTTTCACTACTTGTGCCTCTCAAGTTGGATTTATACATCGCAATCACACACTTGAAGCTGTTCTCCAATTTTGGAATTTCTTCTGCATTATCAAGAACATCTTCGATAATCAGTGTGAAGAATCTGATAAAGGGAATATATTTTCTGTCTTGTTTATCCTTTCCCTTGACAACTTGAATCATCTTTTTCCATATAATCGCCGCAAAGTCACACTGCACATTGTGAGTGACTGCATAGTAAATTGATAAGGAATCCTTCGTCATAAGATCAATTCCTTTCTGTGATGGCATCAAACAGGTGGTTAAAACATTGTACATCGTATGCCTGCAGGAAGTTCACATTGGGTTTTCTTTTGTTGATCACCTCATACGGAGTTTTATCAAACCTCTTGTTTATTATGGATCTGTTTTGTGTAAAACAAGCAGTAGCAACAGCTTCAGCCCATAAATTCGGTGGCAACTTCGAATAGGCAAGCATTGTTCTAGCTGCTTCAACAAGAGTTCGATTTCGACGTTCAACTACTCCATTCTGTTGAGGTGTTCTGGCAGCGGAAAATTGGTGTGAAATACCATGGACTTGAAGAAAGAATCAATTGTTGAATTCTTGAATTCAGTGCCATTGTCTGAGCGAACAATTCTAACAGATGATTTGAGATTGACTTGGGTCTTCTTGATGAAATCAATAATCACTTGCGGAGTTTCACTCTTTGCATGAAGAAAGAATACCCAAGTGTAACGAGAATAATCATCGACAATCACAAGAATGTATCGCTCGCCATGGATACTTTGAACTTTCATTGGGCCACACAAATCCATATGAATAAGGTGCAAAGGACCATCTGTACTTAGAAACTTCTTCGGTTTGTGTGATGCTTTCTTCATCTTTCCAATTGCACAAGCTGGACAAACATGTTCACTTTCATACTTGTAATCAGGAAGTCCGTCAACAAGTTGTTTATCCAAGAGAGCATTAATTGTTTGAAAATTCAGATGAGAAAGACGGCGATGCCATAACCAAGAGTTTTGTGCAGTAGCTTTCGAAAGAAGACAAATCTCTGAAGAATTAGATGGAATGTTGTTGAGATCAATAGTGAACAAATTATTGTCTCTTGTTCCAGTAAGAATATCCACACCATCTTCAGTCTGCACTTTGCATTCATATCTCCTAAATAATACTTGAAGATCATTGTCACAAAATTGACCAACACTAAAGAGATTGTGTCCAAGTCCTTCAACGTAGGAAACTCTCTTGATAGTGACTCCATTTTTGACAATGTCTCCATAACCAAGAATAGGAGCGATATGATCGTTTCCGAATCTTACGGTTCCCATAAACTTTTCAACAAAGTTCGAAAGAATTGACTTGTTACCAGTCATATGGCGAGAACATCCCGAGTCGACATACCATACACAAATGAGATATTCCTGCAAGGACAGGGAATATGGTTTAGGTACCCATGTAGATTAGGTCCTTGCAGGTTAGAGGGATAACATGCAAGTACAAACAACAAAAAAATAAACATCAAGCAAAATGACACACAAACAAACATTTTATTCAAATAACAAACAAGCACACATAAATGTTCAAAACACAAATACGAATTACAAGCAAGGAAGAGTAAAGGTTTATACACATGTTTTGGTACAAGCGGGACTAGTCCTAGATTTATTAGCATTGTCTAATGTATTCGATCTACGGACAATCCACACTTGTTTGACATTGGCATTTTTCCCATGAAGCTTGACTTTACTAGAAGCATTCAAATATCTATCCTTAGGAATCCATCTACTGCTACTAGTTAAGCACACATCACCTGAAACACGAACATGCTTTGAGTTAGCAAACAATTTGTTAACTTTGTTCTTAACAGGTTTCTTCTTGATGGGTTCTGTGGTCTTGTTCACTTTCTTTATGTTATTAGGTGACAACCAACCATACTGATCTTTGTATTTAGTCATTCCAGAAATAGTATCTCTAACCCTCTGTAAAGTGCACTTAGGATTCTTCTGAGAATACCTAGGAAAACTAGAATACCTAACCTGCTGAGATTGTTTGTTACCTAATGAGAAAGTTTCATTCTTAACAATCTTCGGACCACTGCTTGTTTTGACTTCTTTTTGTGACTGAGGTTCAGATTTGACCTTGTACATCTGTGTTTGCCTAGAAGTCTTTGATTTCATTGGGACATTGGGACCTTTTTGTGGTTTCGGACTTGAACCCGTCTTAGGTGATTGGTTGGTCTTGGGTTTTGAAACAGTCTTTGGTATTGGTTTGGTCTTTGGTTTTGAGTCAGTCTTGGGTAATGGGTTGGTCTTTGGTCTTCGGAACTCATCGAATGGGGAAGGTTGTGAAGAGTGTGACTTTGGTTTCTTCTTTAGATAAAAATCAAGTTTTCCTCCTTTTGAACAAAATGTTTTTCAAATTCAGGACCAAAATCATGATTTCCTTCCAAATATGTTGACATTTCATCATTTTCCAACTTCACACTCACTTCACTTTTCTTTATTGGACATGGACTTCGCTTGAGTGGAATTGATGCTTTTTCTTTTTCTTTATGAAATTGAAGTGCTATTTTCTGAAATTGGAATTCAACTTTTAGATCATTAAGTTCCTTTAGCACATTTAACCTCTGTTCCCTTTCTTTTTCAAACTTTTGTTTGAAAGCATCAATTTCAGTCAAGTACGATTGAGTTCCCTCAGAAAACTTGGTAAAGATTGAGTTTCAGAAGCAATCGGGAAGAAATAATCATCAACATCATGAACATCATCTAAATCACCATCAGTTTGAACAGACACATGAGCAACTTTCTTGATGTCTACATTCACATTTTGAACATGGATTGGATGATTCTCTTCAAACAAATTGGTTTTCTTTTTCATAGATAAAATCTTCTTATTGATTTTTTCAAATGATTCAGAAAACTTTTGGTCAAAATCAAGTTTGCACATATCAAAGGTCTGAGATTCTTTATCAGATTGCACAGAAGCATTTTCAATTTCACACATAGAACTCACAGAACATCCAGATTGAGCACAAACTTTTGAATCTAACTTGGGTTGGTCAATGACATAATGATTTTGAGCCTTCAAATTTTCTATCAAAGATTGCTTTTCCTCAAGAGACTTTTGCAGATCTTCAATTACCTTTTCCAAAACTTTTTGTGGTACATAAGGTCTCAAGTTTTCAGGTTTTGGAATAGGAATAGGATTTTCCAAAGGTTTTTCAGTAAAACACTCAAGAATTTTGGGTATGACAGCCTCATGATTGTCTTTGATTGTTTTATGTGTAGAGTTAGCGAAGAAATCATATGACTCATCCATTAACTCATAGTTAAAATAGACTTTTGCACCCTTTTCTAGAAAATCATCAGCCTCATAATCACTATCAGTTGGTCTCACAAATTGGTCTGTCATCCCACATCTCAAATAAGATTCGTTGTATAATGATGGGACTTCTTCTTGTACTTCGAGCAAACATTTTGGATTGTTATAACCCAACCCTGATGTGAATATTGTTTCTGAATTTCTTGGCTTATTTAAAAAGACTTGTTGATATGAACGATTGATCTTATACAACTTTTCTTGATAAGACTTGATTTCATCTTTCAGCTCATCATTTTCTTTATCAAGTTTTTGTTTAAGAGAATCTTTTATACAACATTCATATTTTAGGTCAGAAATTTTGTTTTCAAATTCCGTCACATCAGGGATAGATTCTTTCATCTTGACATTCAAAGACTCAATGTCTTCAGCCAAAGCATTTGCTCGAAACATCTCATTGGTCTTTTCAACTTGAAGTTGTTGACAGTCTTGCTCAGTTCAAGAACTTTGGTCTCAAGTTCTTGTTTCTCAAGATGCAGTTTGGAGTTTGGAGTAAAAGAGACTGCTGCTTTTTCAGATTTCAAATTCTCAACATCTTTTTGAAGTGAATCAATTTTAATTTGAAAATCTTTTTCTTTGTCCTCCAAATCTTTCTTTAATTTTAAATTCTTTTTACTCAACTCCCTGCAATCTTTCCTTGCTGTATCAGACATATCCATATAATGTTTTAACACTGATTTGGGAAAAGAGATTACCTCATCCTCGACTTCAGAAGAACTTTCATCATTTTCCTCCAACTCCTTTGACTTCTTGATCTTTGTCATGAAGCACACATTTGCTGCAAGTTCGTCTGTCTCCTCATCAGAAAGATGTAACCACTTGTCATCCTCAGCGAGAAGAGCAATTCCGCTTTCCTCTTGTCTTGCCAGCAAAAGTTTGTACTTATAGTACTCGGAGTTTCTT